>OY726523.1:38991041-39546223 GCA_963383655.1 Bathymodiolus septemdierum
TGAGGGTAATATTAAAGATTTAATAGAGTTCTTTATAATAGTGATGTTATATATGAGGGTAATGTTAAAGATTTAATAGAGATCTTTATAATAGTGATGTTATATATGAGGGTAATGTTAAAGATTTAATAGAGTTCTTTATAATAGTGATGTTATATATGAGGGTAATGTTAAAGATTTAATAGAGTTCTTTATAATAGTGATGTTATATATGAGGGTAATGTTAAAGATTTAATAGAGTTCTTTATAATAGTGATGTTATATATGAGGGTAATGTTAAAGATTTAATAGAGTTCTTTATAATAGTGATGTTATATATGAGGGTAATGTTAAAGATTTAATAGAGTTCTTTATAATAGTGATGTTATATATGAGGGTAATGTTAAAGATTTAATAGAGTTCTTTATAATAGTGATGTTATATATGAGGGTAATGTTAAAGATTTAATAGAGTTCTTTATAATAGTGATGTTATATATGAGGGTAATGTTAAAGATTTAATAGAGATCTTTATAATAGTGATGTTATATATGAGGGTAATGTTAAAGATTTAATAGAGTTCTTTATAATAGTGATGTTATATATGAGGGTAATGTTAAAGATTTAATAGAGTTCTTTATAATAGTGATGTTATATATGAGGGTAATGTTAAAGATTTAATACAGTTCTTTATAATAGTGATGTTATATATGAGGGTAATGTTAAAGATTTAATACAGTTCTTTATAATAGTGATGTTATATATGAGGGTAATGTTAAAGATTTAATAGAGTTCTTTATAATAGTGATGTTATATATAAGGGTAATGTTAAAGATTTAATAGAGTTCATTATAATAGTGATGTTATATATAAGGGTAATGTTAAAGATTTAATAGAGTTCTTTATAATAGTGATGTTATATATGAGGGTAATGTTAAAGATTTAATAGAGTTCTTTATAATAGTGATGTTATATATGAGGGTAATGTTAAAGATTTAATAGAGTTCTTTATAATAGTGATGTTATATATAAGGGTAATGTTAAAGATTTAATAGAGTTCTTTATAATAGTGATGTTATATATAAGGGTAATGTTAAAGATTTAATAGAGTTCTTTATAATAGTGATGTTATATATGAGGGTAATGTTAAAGATTTAATAGAGTTCTTTATAATAGTGATGTTATATATGAGGGTAATGTTAAAGATTTAATAGAGTTCTTTATAATAGTGATGTTATATATAAGGGTAATGTTAAAGATTTAATAGAGTTCTTTATAATAGTGATGTTATATATAAGGGTAATGTTAAAGATTTAATACAGTTCTTTATAATAGTGATGTTATATATGAGGGTAATGTTAAAGATTTAATACAGTTCTTTATAATAGTGATGTTATATATAAGGGTAATGTTAAAGATTTAATAGAGTTCTTTATAATAGTGATGTTATATATAAGGGTAATGTTAAAGATTTAATAGAGTTCTTTATAATAGTGATGTTATATATGAGCGTAATGTTAAAGATTTAATAGAGTTCTTTATAATAGTGATGTTATATATGAGGGTAATGTTAAAGATTTAATAGAGTTCTTTATAATAGTGATGTTATATATAAGGGTAATGTTAAAGATTTAATAGAGTTCATTATAATAGTGATGTTATATATAAGGGTAATGTTAAAGATTTAATAGAGTTCTTTATAATAGTGATGTTATATATGAGGGTAATGTTAAAGATTTAATAGAGTTCTTTATAATAGTGATGTTATATATGAGGGTAATGTTAAAGATTTAATAGAGTTCTTTATAATAGTGATGTTATATATGAGGGTAATGTTAAAGATTTAATACAGTTCTTTATAATAGTGATGTTATATATGAGGGTAATGTTAAAGATTTAATAGAGTTCTTTATAATAGTGATGTTATATATAAGGGTAATGTTAAAGATTTAATAGAGTTCATTATAATAGTGATGTTATATATAAGGGTAATGTTAAAGATTTAATAGAGTTCTTTATAATAGTGATGTTATATATGAGGGTAATGTTAAAGATTTAATAGAGTTCTTTATAATAGTGATGTTATATATGAGGGTAATGTTAAAGATTTAATAGAGTTCTTTATAATAGTGATGTTATATATAAGGGTAATGTTAAAGATTTAATAGAGTTCTTTATAATAGTGATGTTATATATAAGGGTAATGTTAAAGATTTAATAGAGTTCTTTATAATAGTGATGTTATATATGAGGGTAATGTTAAAGATTTAATAGAGTTCTTTATAATAGTGATGTTATATATGAGGGTAATGTTAAAGATTTAATAGAGTTCTTTATAATAGTGATGTTATATATAAGGGTAATGTTAAAGATTTAATAGAGTTCTTTATAATAGTGATGTTATATATAAGGGTAATGTTAAAGATTTAATACAGTTCTTTATAATAGTGATGTTATATATGAGGGTAATGTTAAAGATTTAATAGAGTTCTTTATAATAGTGATGTTATATATAAGGGTAATGTTAAAGATTTAATAGAGTTCTTTATAATAGTGATGTTATATATAAGGGTAATGTTAAAGATTTAATAGAGTTCTTTATAATAGTGATGTTATATATGAGGGTAATGTTAAAGATTTAATAGAGTTCTTTATAATAGTGATGTTATATATGAGGGTAATGTTAAAGATTTAATAGAGTTCTTTATAATAGTGATGTTATATATGAGGGTAATGTTAAAGATTTAATAGAGTTCTTTATAATAGTGATGTTATATATGAGGGTAATGTTAAAGATTTAATAGAGTTCTTTATAATAGTGATGTTATATATAAGGGTAATGTTAAAGATTTAATAGAGTTCTTTATAATAGTGATGTTATATATGAGGGTAATGTTAAAGATTTAATAGAGTTCTTTATAATAGTGATGTTATATATGAGGGTAATGTTAAAGATTTAATACAGTTCTTTATAATAGTGATGTTATATATGAGGGTAATGTTAAAGATTTAATAGAGTTCTTTATAATAGTGATGTTATATATGAGGGAAATGTTAAAGATTTAATAGAGTTCTTTATAATAGTGATGTTATATATGAGGGTAATGTTAAAGATTTAATAGAGTTCTTTATAATAGTGATGTTATATATGACTGAGGGTTGACATTTTACTCACATGTAGAATACACTTGCATGACCACATCATTTCATTAAGAAGGGAGCTTTAACCCAGCCACTTTTTATTGAAGTGCCTGTACCAAATCAGGAAAGTGAGCAGTCAATGAGTCATGTATTTGTGTGTATTTGTGTGTAATTTAATTAGATTGTGTGTATCAAATTTGTCTCTTTCTATTTCCCTATATTTGAATTTGTGACCCTTTTAGACCCTTTTTCATAATATGGCCCATCAATAAGTCATAAAAATATCAACTTTTTATTCCTCCCCATCCCTCTTTTATGTCAAAAACAGTAATAGATACATAATACTGCTATGCTGTATCTGAAAGGGATTTTCTTACGGAATGCATTAAAGAAATCCTCATAAAAAACAAATGAACATATGAGGAAACTAGGGTTGTAACGATACCACTTTCTCACAATACCATCCACATCACGATACTCGGCCCGGGTCACAATCCGATACATATCAGGATACTTAAAACTAATGAAAATGACTAAAGGCTCAGTGGACTGAGCCTGTGTCGCTCATCTTTCATTCTGCTTTGAGGAAACTTATTACAGAACCTTCCATAGGTGCTTCCCACCAAATTTCGGTTCATTTGCCTAAGCAGTTTCTGAGAAGATTTTTAGAAATCGACCAACCAAAAACAATAATTGCCTACGGCAGCCATGTTTGTTAACAGATCAGGACGAAATTAGCAGTCTTTATAGAGCACCTTCCATATATGATTCCTACCAAGTTTCGGTTCATTTGGCCAAGTCATTTCAGAGAAGAAGATTTTTAGAAATCAACCAATCAGAAACAAAAATTGCCTGTGGCAGCCATGTTTGTTAATGGATCAGAAGGAAATAATCAATCGTTATAGAGGACCTTCCATAGATGCTTCCTACCAAGCTTCATTTCATTTGGCCAAGTCATTTCAGAGAAGAAGATTTTTAGAAATCAACCAATCAGAAACAAGAATTGCCTGTGGCAGCCATGTTTGTTAATGGATCAAAATGAAATGAGCAATCTTTATAGAGAATCGCCCATAGATGCTGCCTACCAAGTTTCGGTTGATTTGGCAAAGCGGTTTCAGAGGAGAAGATTTTTTAGAAATCAACCAATCAGAGACAAGAATTGTCTTTGGTCGCCATGTTTGTAAACGCATGGGGACGAAATGAGCAATTTTTGCAGAGGACCTTCCATAGATGCTTCCTACCAAATGTCGATTCATTTTGCCAAACGGTTTCAGAGGAGAAGAATTTAAAAAATCAACTAATCAGAAACAAGAATCGCCTGTGGCGGCCATGTTTCTTAACGGATCAGGACAAAATTAGCAATTTTATAGAGGATCTTACATAGATGCTTCCTACCAGGTTTCGGATCATTTGGCAAAGCGGTTTCAGAGGAAAATATTTTTAGAAATCGACCAATCAGAAACAAGAATTGCAGGTGGCGGCCATATTTGTTAATGGATTGGGACAAAATGAGCAAACGTTAAAAAGTACTTTCAATAGATGCTTCCTACCAAGTTTCGGTTCATTTGGTCAAATGGTTTCAGAGGAGAAGATTTTTAAAAATCAGCCAATCAGAAACAAGTGTCGCCTGTGGTGGCCATGTTTGTTAACGGATCGTGACGAAATGAGCAATCTTTACAGAGGATCTTCCATACATCCTTCCTACCAAGTTTCAGTTCATTTGGCTTAGGGGTTTCAGAGGAGAAGATTAAAATGTGAAAAGTTAACGGACGACAGATGCCAAGCGATGGCAAAAGCTAAACTAGAGGCTCCCAGGATCCTGTATAGCTCACCTGAGTATAATAACAACATCGGTCAATAAAACTTGATAATTTCGGTCAACAAATGACAGGGAAGCATAGTCCTCGTCATTGTAGACCCCCTCTCCAAAAAAATTTGGGCAGGGCTTCCCCTTTAATGTAAGTCATCAACATTGCTGTAAAAAAAACATAAATGTCAACGATTCTCAAAATTTAGCTTTTGCTACTTCACATTTTGTAATAAAGTTGCTTCCCTTTCATTATTTGAGTAACCAAAAGCAGTGTAAGTCAACAGAAAATGCATTTCAAGAGGAATACCTCTTCAAACAGTTGTCGGACATTTTCAACTGTGGAACTTTTTGTAAATCTTGACATTTTGACCATTACGTAATCCTAATCGAGTAACTTCCCTTAAAGAAATATAAGTCCTGTGTTAGCGGTAGATATTTTTTTTAAATAGTCACTGTGGCTAATGGGTAATAATTTCTTTTAGCCACACTCAATTTCAGTTAGCCACACTAAATATAAACAAAGAGCATAAAACAGTTGAAAGTTCAAAACTTTATTATTTAATTAACTATCAATAATAATTATTTTAATTCATATATATTATCATAATAAACAACAAACTTTGAACATTAGATAAACAGAACATTCAATATTCGTATGATTTTGTTTTTTTTTGCCAAAAAAGGATAAAATAGATCTTTGGCGCTTGGCCATGCTTGGTATCGGGTCCGTTCGCCCTGGGTTCATTCGCCCTAAAAGTGGGTCCGTTCGCCCTGATAATTAAAAAAGTATCTTAATGAACATAATAAATATTGTAATTGAAATTAAAGATATAACGATATTGAAAAGTTTTAATTAAAAAAATAAGCTTTTGTTTAAGAAAAAAAGTGTTTGTAAAATTAATACTAAAATTGAACTGCTTCTGTCATACAAAATGTAGAACCATTCATTAATATGCGAGCGAAGCGAGTTCTTTATGGTAATAAATATGTACAGAGCGGTCCGGTGTTATCGCGCACCTAAGGGTTCAGTGGTTAATTTCACTGCTTACCAAAATTTTATTGAATTAATTTAAATCATCCTAAAATACTTTGAAGTATTATCTTTATGGTCTTTATCCGAATTCCACTACAATTTTTAACATTTCAGTGAAAAAGAAGTGTAAACAAACCAACCCCATACCTGTTAACCTCTGGGAACTGCTAGGGGGGAGATCTCCCCCCTACCAACTCTTCTAAAGGGGAGATTTTGTGCGTCGCCTTTAAACACACAAAATTGTACCTTGTAGTTGCATACGTGTGATAGAGTTGCTATGCTACAACTGGAGATTTGGTCTCATAACTGGAGATTTTTTATCGACGTATTTCAGGTGCATGTTTTTATTGTTAATTGATGTTTTCGTTTTGTTTGTTTCAGTATTGAACCAACTGCATCCCATTTCAATATATATTGTTTACATTTCTGTCTTATTAGTAGTGTTTCATATGATGAATGAAGGATAAAAACTGTATTTATAATTTATTCACAATCATTCGATAAGGTTATAACAAAGCAATAAAAATGAAGACAGAATGCTCTGAACAATAAAGTCATAGAGCACTAAAATTAAAAAGTCACTTTGCTGCTGGTCCGTTGGGTGATAGCATACGTTTTGGCATTTTTGTGGTTTATCAATTCCATCCTGGAACTTAGTCCTTAAATAATACTTTGATCGGCTTTGGTCCCAAACAAGCCATAACAACTCAATCCGAGATGAATTCATTGCACGTTTGATCGAAATAAGAAGTTTTCCTCGGCATCAAAGGTTGTCCGACTCCTGTTTACACAACGGTTTATAACTATTTTTAATTGCCGCTATCACACTTCTAATCATCTAAGGGTGTGCCACAAACCCACTTCCTTATCCCCAATTAACTGTCAATCAGTGGATAATTGTTGTATAATCATCAACACCTTAATTAATCACCATGACCCAATTTACCTGTAAAGGTGTCAAACAGATCAATAACCGGATATCATTTACATTCGTATCTCTCGGCGTTTTTCATCAGCGTGGGAGTTCCAAATGGGGAATTTCCAGAAATATTGATCGCAAAATGTAGGTCAAGATTTTATTGTACTTGATTTTTTTGTTGGGGAGAGGAAAAGGTGTGTGCGGGAGATTAATGTCTCCCGCGCATGAGACCCAGTCCATGCGGGAGATAAGGCTCTTACGCGGGAGACTCCCGCGAAAAGGGGGAGGGTTAACAGGTATGCAACCCTCGATTTTTGACAAATGTTACAACGTCCGGTGATATCGCGCATGCATACTTTGGATGGTTCTTAAAATGAACTGGGAAGAACTGTTTTAGATATTTAAAACTTATGTCTCCCCTTAATGAAAATACTTTTTTAAAAAACAATTATTTGACCTTGAGGTCAAAGGTCAAGGTCTCACAAAAGTCATTATGGTATGTGACACACCGCCTTATGGTCATGCACCCACATACCAAATATAATTGACCTATCTGGAAAGACAAAAAAAGTTATGGTCCGGACAAGCTTCGCTGAGAAGAAGCAGAAGCAGAAGACAAAATCAGACTAAAACAATATGTCTGCCTTCGTTCGAAGGGGAGACATAATAAAAGAAAGATTCTATTTTGAAAGTTTTCGAAATTGAAGGTTATACATAGTCCTTCAAAATAAGCTCAACTTTGAAAACATTTGATATATTTTAATATAATCATAGTTAATATTCACACAGCAGTAGTCTCGATCTTAACTTTTCCAATGATTTTGCATTTGACATGTAAAAAACGTTTGCACGAAATCACCGGATGCGCGAATACCGGTGCCAAGACTGTACCTAGGTAATTTTGCTATTTTCAAATTTTATTAAATCTCTTCTGACATACTGACAAGAAATTTTCTTTCTGCGCAGCAGAAGTTAACTTTTGAGATCTCATAAGGAACGAGACTAGTTGCTTAGACTCTAAACAAGTCGTCCCCGACATATCTCGGCCCACAAATATCGACACTATTTTGATGCACTGGATGAGCGTGAAATCGGCGGATAATTTTCAGATTCGCGAGTATTCTTGGCCGCACCTGTTTCATTTTATTCTTTTTCAAAAATCTGCTTGGATTGGTCTTAAGGAAGACCTCTGTGTTGTTTCTATGTCACCTGCTGTTGAAAACATTTTCTCACATGGTATGGAAGTGAGCTGGTATCCCAAAAATGGCAAAAAATGTTGATACAGTAGAAAGAAGTTGGTATTTACAACTATTAGCCTGTCACCACAGTAATGGATTTAATTCAAGAGATGCAGGGTCTTCCCTATTGTAGACTGAAACCTCCTCACATCCCCTACCTATGATAGTCTAAGGTTTAGTCGGTTGCTCAACATGACTGAAAACAATCAGTGTATTTTTTTTTATTTCTCAACGATATCCATGACATGTGATATCTTGCAATATGCTTTGCCATTATATTTCATTTTTTGCATCACAAATATGACAATCTTTGTTTATTGACCCATCTTCATCAGATTGTTTCATTAAAACTGAAGAATTTCCACACAAGAGAATTGTCTGATCCCACGGAAACAAAAGTTTGTTTTTGGTGTAATACCACTAAATAATTCTCCATAGCCTTCTATGTTAAATAAAAAAAAATGTGAGCTTTCATACAGGATTCATCTTAAGCTTAGTCTAAGTGACACTCATATCTCATGGAAGGGGTACCTAATTGGAAGCTTAACTCCGAAAATCAACATACATTTCGGCTGTGGGGGCCATCTTGGTCGAAGGGCCGGACACATTTTTGGAAGAGAGCCATCCAATGACTATTTCATCAAAATTCAGTTCTTATTGAGCAAATGGTTTCAGACAAGAACATTTTGATGGGAATTTCCCATAGAGTCCTATGTTAAATTAAGTTGGGCTGTGGCGGCCATCTTGGTCAGAGGTCTGAAATGCCGGACACAATTTTGGAAGGGGACCTCCCAAGGATCATTTCAGCAACGTTTGGTTGAGATTGGCTCAGTAGTTTCAGAGGAGAAGATTTTTTTTAAACTTCATCTCCCCTTTTTTCTATTTTAGCTTGGCGGCCATCTTGATTGGAAGTCGGGATCACCGGACACAATTTTCGAAGGGGGTTATCCAAGGACCATTCCACCGAAGTTTGGTTGCAATTGGCCCTGTGGTTTCTGAGAAGAAGATTTTTATGTGAATTTCCCACAGGGTCCTATGTTAAGCTAAGTTCGGCTGTGGGGGCCATCTTGGTCGAAGGGCCGAACCGCCGGACACATTTTTGGAAGAGAACAATCCAATGACTATTTCATCAGCATTTAGTTCTTATTGAGCAAATGGTTTCAGACCAGAATATTTTTATGGGAGTTTCACATAGGGTCATATGTTAAATTAAGTTCGGCTGTGGCGGCCATCTTGGTCGGAGGTCTGAAATGCCGGACACAGTTTTAGAAAGGGACCACCCAAGAATCATTTCAGCAAAGTTTGGTTGAGATTGACTCAATAGTTTCAGAGGAGAAGATTTTTTCTAAATTTCATCCCCCTTTTTCCTAATTTGCATAATCGGTCAAAATCGGCAAAAGTTCAAAGTTCATAAAAAATCCCGTAATATATGTTAAAAACCTCATCATTATGCTTATACAGTTCAAATTTGGGCACATTCTGGCTTAAAATAGAGCAGTTTTGGTCATTTGAAGAAATTTCTATTTTTAGTAATGGTGGCCATCTTGGATATAGAACGGCGTTGACGGACACAATTTTGAAAGGGGACCACCTAAGGATCATTCAGACAAAGTTTGGTTGAAATTGACAAAGTGGTTTCTAACAAGAAGATTTTTAAATGATTTTTTGCTTATGTATGCCTAATTTGCATAATCGGTTAAAATCGGCAATAGTTCAAAGTTCATAAAAAATCCCGTAATATATGTTAAAAAGCTCATCATTATGCTTATACAGTTCAAATTTGGGCACATTCTGGCATTAAATAAATCAGTTTTGGCCATTTGAATAAATTTTTATTTTTAGTAACGGTGGCCATCTTGGATGGAGGGCGTGGCTATCGAACATAACTGTTAAAGTGAACCCTCTAAGGATGATTCAGGTCAAGTTTGGATTAAATTAGCCCAGTGGTTTCAGAGGAGAAGATTTTTGAAAAAGTTTAGACGGACGACGAAACACGGACGTCAAGTGATGGCAATAGCTCACACAGGCGAGCTAAAAAGCGCAATAACTCCAAGATGGGTAATCAAAATTGCAGGGTATGTAGATCTTGACATGCTGAACATGTTTGCAGTTTAAACTTAACATCTATCTCTTATAGTTTTTGAAATAAAGGACAAAAAGTATTAAAATTTAGAAAATTTGATGAAAAAAGGGCAATAACTCCAAAATGGGTAATGGGATTTACTTAAAAATTGCAGGGTAGGTAGATCTGGACATGCTGTACATTATTACAATTTAAACTTAACCTTTATCTCTTATAGTTTTTGAAATATAAGACGAAAAGTATTACAATTTTTTTTTTATTTGATGAAAAAGGGCAATAACTCCAAGATGGGTGATCAGATTTACTTCAAAATTGCAGGGCAGGTAAATCTTGACATGCTGAACATGTCTGCAGTTAAACTTAACCTCTATCTTTTATAGTTATCGAATATATAAGACGAAAAATATTAAAATTTTGAAAATTTGATGAAAAAGGGGCAATAACTCCAAGATGGGTCATCAGATTTTCTTCAAAATTGTAGGGTAGTTAGACCTTGCTGTGCTGATAATTTTTACCTTGTCAGATTTTCTGATATTATTAACGGTTTTTGAGTTATTACCCAAAAACCTGCAATTTTACCATATGTTCTATTTATAGACATGGCGGGCATGATGGTTGGTCGTCAAGGTCATCGGACATCTCTTTTAAAGGGAACCCCCTAAGGATGATTCAGGCCAATTTTTTTTTAAATTGGCCTATTGGTTTCAGAGATGAATATTTTTTTTCTTTCTTTTTTATTTGTTTGTTTGTTTGTTTGTTTGTTTGTTTGTTTGTTTTTTTAATCTTGGGCAATGAGGAATGATTTTCCCTCTTACTCTAGATCGATCTAGTTAATATACATATATAATAAAACTTTAACATACTTTCACTGCAATATGTTGTATTTTGTTTGGTGGAAAAGAGGAGGAGGGGCAAACTCAAGGGCTGCCCCGGTCAGCACACATTATAATATAGCTACGCCACTGCTGAACAGTAAGCCCAGTCCAGTGACACATTTGTAATATCTTTATACAACCTACAGGAAGTAACCCCTTCTCCACCCCACACACATGCGCAGTGTTCTATTAGACTATCCCTCCAACAAGCCGTAGAAAAATATCTTCCGGGTTTAATCTGGGGTAATATCACACCCAGAAACACAGGAATTTTTAATATTTGTTGAATATAGTTTAAAAAAAACAATGAAGTTTCACGAAAGTATTGTGCAGTGAGTATGTATTCAGCAATAATTTCCAACTCCTGTCATAGACATAGGCCTACACTAGACTAGAGAAATTTGAAAAAGCACAGGGAGTCAAAGAGTAGGCTAAAACGAAAGTAAAAGTGATTAAACTCGGTTGACAACTGGAAATAGGTGCTAATCGTTCCCCACCACCCGGATAATAACATTTAAAACATTTTTACCTGTTGGTCGGAGGCCTGATCCCTGGCTGTCCTTCAGAATCTAGTACCAAGTTTCTCTGTGTTACTGTACCGCCATAGTCAAGTAGGGCCACATTCTTTAAATCTGTGACGTAATAAATTATCTGTCCTATTATATGCAGTAGTTTTTTATGGGGGCCAATCAAAGGTAAAGTAATACATAACATACAACGACATAATTCACACATGTTTGATACCCCCCGTTATAATCAATTAAAAATTATCGGTATATTATATATACCATTAATATATACAAAATGATAACAAATACACATTCTTTCAATTTCAAAACAGAGGCTCGCGAGGGGCAAAATGAGAAAATTTTACCACAGGCGCTCGTGGCACGGAATACCGCCATCCCTCCTCCCCTTTAACTTTCTGTTTACATATTTATTTTCAGTAAAATTTGTTTATTTCTTTATTATTTCATCTCTTTTTCCTTATTTTAACTTGTTCGTGTCGATATTCATACAATCTTATGTTAACAGCAACTTTCAGAATAGAATAGAATAGAATTATTTTATTTTTCCAAATCAGGTCTCCGAGGGGGCATTTACATTTAACAGTCATCATTGTTTAACATATATAAAACTGCATATGACAGCAAATTCAGTACATATCAAGGACTAAACAATAAAATGGTTTGTTGAACAATAAAATGAATTGTCAATTAATATTGACCAATAAGGTATGTGCAGCTGTGTTGCCACTCTGGGTAATGGAAGCAATGTTTAATAGAATATTGTTTTGCTGCAATGGGCACCAAGGGACGGTGCTAAGGTTTGTTGAAATTGTAGCAAAACCTCCTCGTGTCCAATGCAGGAAAACAATATCAGAGGCGGATTTAGAGGGGGCATGCGGGGCTTGCCCCCCCCCCCCCCTAATATTCACAAAACATATGTTATGCAACGTTAATTAAGCTGTTCAACAAACAATTTTTTTATGAATGGTTAACTCGTGACCTGTAAGTCAAAATGAATAGTAATGATATTAGGAGTAAATTTGGGATATCATTCTAAAAAGCTCTACCCATTGATAAATGATCCGAGTATACTGTCCGTCCGGATGAAGCTTTTCGTTTCGCCGTTGGTTCATTCATTGAAAACGTATGATTCGTTCTTGTTCAACAAAAGTTTTACTTTAAGTTCTTATAATCTGACAAAAACATACTGTTAACAATTATCAGACAAAATTAAGACTCAAAGTCAAGTTTTTCTGGTCTGATAAAAATGGTGTGGTTGGTTCAAAATTGTCGTTCAAATAAATATCTGTAATTCCTCAAACCTCCAGAGCTTCCCGGGGGCTTCGCCCCCCTAGGCCCCTTACCAGGGCTCTGCCCTTGACCCACTGGGGACCTTAAGCGGTCCCCAGATCCCTCGCCTACTCACGCCCCCCCCTAACCACAAATCCTAGATCCGCCTCTGAATATGTATGTAATAACATAATTAAAATTATTATGTGTTATCATTAATTATTCTGTTTAAAGATATAAAATAAAAAAAGAGAATCATATTCAAGCATATTAATAGTAACTGTAGAGGTCTCATTTCAGCTAAGGACACCAAAGGACGATGCTCAAGGTACTGTTATATGCAGACCTCCTCGTGTCCAGAGCAAAAAAGAGAGCCATGCTATTTCATGTTCTTTAGAATAAATGTTGCTATAGTAGTGAGGACTGATTTTTCCTCTGTATTCATTAACCAAACAAGTTTGTCCTTTGAATTTAAACGTTTGAAATTAAGACAGCTTTTTGTTATCTCCTTAAGTAGGAGATTTCGGTCATTTTCAAGCTTATTACAGTGAAATAGAAAATGATATTCGTCTTCCACTTCCCCAGAGCAGCAACGCTCACATTTTCTATCTTGTAGGAGAGTACCCTGGTATCTACCAGTCTCAATTGTAATGTTTACATGTTTCGACCCTATATATAATAATTATTAGTATATAGGGTCGAAATCACAGGCACTCGATGTCTGGATCCCCCTTTACCCGGTTGACCCCCCTTTTTCCACAAAGATGAATTTCACTAAATTAATTTATTTCCCTTAAATACGTGTATTAAACATATTTGTATTTAAGATTTTTGCGTATCTTCGCTTTGTTGAAATCTGTGTCCACACGAACCCGGAAAAAATAAATAAAGGTAAGAAACAAATGGCTGCCAAATTTGTACCCCACCTCCAGAAAATCTCTCCTCAGGCACCAAATATTCAAATTTTCAATTAAAATTCGATACGTCTATACCCCTAGGGTACCTACCAGTGTGTATATGTACCGGGTTCCCGTCATACATAGGCTATATATCCCTCAGCTCAACATGTTCATCACTCGTTAACTACGGGTGTACAAAAGCGGTGGTCTATTCTGATCAACATGTAAAAGTTGTTAAAGTTTATTGGTATTCAGGATAAATTTTGATTTTTTAAATTTCACAAATTTACAATAACTTGTAAAAAAAACTGTTACATGAAAAATATGTCAAAAATTGGTATATAAAGAAAAATAGTTTTTTGGGTGGTAAATTAACGACTTATTTCAAATTAAAACAAAATTTTGGTTTTGAATGATAACTTTCATATACTAAAAAGTTTGAATATAGGAGATCTATGTGTAAATTACGTATTTTAGCCCATAAATTAAATATAGAAGTTGGGCGTTATAATAAGATTCCTAGAAATGAACGTTTCTGCAAAAAATGTAATACCGATGAAATAGAAGATGAAATGCATTTTTTACTTTTATGCAATCATTTTGAAACTGATAGGAAAAATATTTTAGATTTAGTGGCGGGTGAAGTTAAAAATTTCCATACACTTAGTTGTGAGAACAAATTAATTTTTTAAATAAATAATGAAAATATCTCAATACTTACGTAATACAGTGGGCAATTTATCAAAGATAATTTGTATTAATGACAGCAATCTAGCAACAAATACAACATGGTTATTGTTTATTACTTTTAATGTGTTGTGATAAATATGTCATTGTGTAGCTGTACTCTATATAATTATGATTCTTTCTTTGTATGTTTGTACTTTTAATGCCCTTATGGGGTCCATGATTTGGAAATAAACAAAATATCTATATCTGTAAAGCGCTACAAGATTGGTCAGAAAAGAGTCTGCGAAAAAACTGACCAATCGCGTAGCGCTTTACATGTTGATGAAATAATAAAGAAATACAGAATTTGTTATCGAAAATAAATATGTAAGCATAAAGTTAAAAAAGGGGGGTGGTATTTCCGTGCCACGAGCGCCTGCATGTGAATTTTACCAGTAGATCTACATAACTTAAGAGGTTAAGAGTTGTTGATTGACACTAATTAATACAGATTTTTTAATAAGGACAACCACGCCAATTGGGGCCAAACATAAAGTGAAAGTCTAACACAGGCACCTGTCACTATTGTTACATTTACTATTTTTTAGCCATTGACTGTATGGATTTTTTTTAATTGATACCTGTAGTGTCTAGTGCCCGTGGACTGGGGATCATAAATAAAGCCATGAGTAGCAAATATAATACTTGAGATCACTATCATCTTAATTTAATTTAACGTTTTAAGTTAGAAAAAAATCCTTTCCTCTTCAGAAGTTGATTAAATGTTTATTTTGTCGCACCCCCTTTTTACCTCCGTTGACACTTGATTGCATATAAATGATTGATATTGTATTTGTATATATATATATAATGAAATAACATTAGACTCACAGGTGCTTGTGGACAGGAGACAGCATCCCCCCTTTTTACACCCTACCCCTTTTTTCATTTTTGTTTTACTGATATCAGTCGACTGGTGTAATCAGAAAACGACATCTCTATGTACATATCAGTCGACTTATGCAATCAGAAAACGGCATATTATTGCTGTTTTACATATTTCTAAGCCATGGAAATGAAAAAAAAAGAAATAAAAATGAAAAAAGGGGGGTAGGGTGTACAAAGGGGGATGCTGTGTCCTGTCCACAAACACCTGTGATTAGACTTTGTATAATGTTCAATTTATATATCCTTCTTGCCCCCACTCAGGAATACGGATGCCCCTGTAGCAATCAATCAGGACACATTCTTCTTATCAGATCGTCTCCAGACATAAACTTTATGTTTTTTACCAGACAATTTAGTAGTCTCGTCACTAAAGACTAATAACTGATCATGAAGACCACTGATTTAGTACGATTCACTGTAATTTCTTACGGAAAAACGGCCCGGGCCACGCAATCTCTCGCGATTTCTTCTTCTTTCAATTACAGGTAAGAGTGTAACCCGAATTATCCAATCGTTATATTACTCTCCCACTAGTCGCTGCATTAACGCCTGGACGACATTCTCGATAAAACGCGTCAATCGTACGTTTCAAATTAGCTATGCATTCTGGGTATAAACTTTTGGGGACTTTTGGCGCTAAGATATGAGGAGCTTGTACATGTATGACATTTCCAGGGACATTAGCCCCAGGCAGTAATTGTGGTGAGAATGCACGGTGTTGCATGTGTACATTTAAACTATTTAAACTACAATAAAACATGAATAATTTTTATAAACCTGATTTTCCCAAAAATTTGATTCCCCTTTTATCATATGCTGGTTTATCTTTGAAACATAGCAACAATAAATTATACACATAAAAAATGTGATACCCCAGGTACATGTATTTGATTAAAAAAAATATGATTACATGCACTTTGTTTACAAGAGCAACTTTTGTACTTTCAATATTTTTTGGGGGAATTTTAGGTATTCAGCACATCTAACAGAGCAGGATTCTGTACCTCCTACAAATCAACAATAAGCACCATTGACAAGATCTGCCAGGATTTTGATTTGCCAGTAATAAATTGGACAAAACAAGTAGCCATGAACAACAAAACTGAAATGAAGATGGAAACATATGCCAGTTCAGGTATATAATATATACAATGTACAGCACAGCACAAAAACTGAAAAGTAAAATACTCATAAGCGGAGATATTGTGCAACTACATAATATTTTTCTGCAAAAAAGAAATATCAACATGATCATGGTTTTGCTCTTGTTTCAAATTAAACAATAGTAGCCATGTAGTATACTTTAAATTAATGTCTTCTAAGGGCCCCTAAGATTACTCTTGCAGCTACATAAAATAGATAATGTATTGTACTACATGTAATACAATATTTAAACATAAACTTGTCTTTTTATAGGAGATCACTGCTATGCAGAACCATATATTGTACAAAATTCAACAAATATCGCAGAGGAACAAAGCTCACCAATTGTACTAGATGACTTTCCAGATACATTACTGACGCCACAAACTAACCGGTACAGAATATTGATGTTACTACAGGTAATATTAGAAATTAGTTCACAACAGGGAAAAAACTGAACGGGGGTCCAGTAGTGTAATGCCACTAAATTTTGGCCTGGATCCCGAATTATTTTAGGCAGTAGCCAAGGTGAAAATAAGAATATTTCGTGTAATAAGTAAGCTTCTGCCTACTCCAAATTTTTCAGATTGTGCAACTAAAAGACTTGGTGTTTTCTTGGGAGCCCAGCTGGCAATGGCAGTAAAAATATTAAGTTTTGTCCCTGCACAATTAGAATTGAGATTTGGTGTCAAAGAGTGATGTTACAATATATAATACAAAATATAAAAGTCATTTGAGAGAAGCATGTTATTTCTTTTCAAGATTCAAGATTTCAAGATTTATTGATAACACTCGGACACATATACAGTGTAACATGAGGTCTGTTTACAATATCATATATACAGACATGACAAAATGAACATGCGGTATCAAAATTAAAACACAATATTGTAGTAGTAACTACATTGTATTAATATATAGCAGATTAGAAAAAATCATGTATCATTTATTGAAAGATGCTTGTAAAGTTCAACATGAAAAATTGACAACAGACCTTCCATTTTTTCCAAACCACAGGAGTCGTGTGTGTTGTCGAGGTTGGTCAATCACGACACCCATAAAATGAGCTGAATAATCAGTTGATAATTACAATATACAAGTAATTGAAGTAATTTGAATGATTGATTGGATTTTCATGAAAAACACACACACACACAAAAACATTATAAATTAAATACTTTATATTACATAGAAGATGGATGACTCTGGATTTTTTTTGTACATTCCCTTTTGTTACATGTATGTACACTTGGTTTCTGGAATTGTTTGGGCCAAGTGATATTTTGTCTTTATTTAATACACTAGAAGGGAAATAGTGTTTTGAAAATTAGTATTATTTGAATCTGTTTACAGATGATCATTGTTATTCAACCCCTTGCAATAAAGATGTGGCTTCAAGAACAGCAGATAATAGTTCAGTAATCTACACAGCAGAGATTTATGTTGGGAAAAATATGTCTGAGACTCCACAAACCCCACCCATTGCACGCAAAACTGATTTAGGTATAGAATAATTTAGTTATATTTTGTAAACATTTTATTTAATCAAAGATTTACTTGGTACTTTGAAACTTTTTTAGAAAACCTAAAAGAAATTTAATTGATATCATTGTTTTCATAAACTGTTTTCGAAGTGTTATTAAGGATGTTTACTGCTGAAATTCAAAATAACAACATTTTCATAAATGAAGTCTTCATCAATAGATAATGTGTAACACATTAAAGTTATGGAAAAATAAAGATAGGTGGTTGTGCTTGTTTTTTTTAGATATAAATAAGCAATTAAAAAACTTAAATTTTTGGCGGGAAAATAATGTTTCTAGCTTTTTCATATGAAATATATGGGGTGAAATGAATGTAAAACTGTACAAATAAAGTAGACAAAATAACAACAATCTAAAAATATTTTGTCAGATATGCAAGATGCATGTTTTTAAAAAATAAGAAACATAGGGGCTGCATTGCTTAGGAAAAAGTCAGGATTTCTAAAATATTAGAGTACATAGAAAATGTGGGCAGTGACCATCCTCAAGACTGATTTTTTAGGTGTTTTTTCATATATTTTGTTTGCACTATTGTACATGATTTTGAAAATGGGTCATATGCAAGTTAAATTACCATTATGTGTGCTGGTTAAATATATTCACAAGAATTATCGGTAGTGAAAATTTCGGAGTTCCTTGCTTGTATAGAAAAATCTTATGTTTTTGTCAAAGAATTTATTCAATTCACATGTATTATTTTTTTTCAGATAAAGCAATGGAATCACCATTTACAACAACAATGAACGAGGCTGATTCAGAAATTGGTGCATTTCAAATTATTATGGATAATTTGAACATCCAACAAATGACTAGACACAAGACTTTGGAAACCGGGAACAAAGTACATAATCTTTTTCACTCTATTGCTGTTCAGCATCGGATTACAAATGATCTAAACTCAATTCATCCACAAGCTGATATTTTATCCATTCCAAATGATGCCTTCATTCCGGATGCCAGTGATACCAATCGCTATATTCAGAATTTAAGACATTGATCAAAAGAACACTAATCGAATACATTCCAGCCCTTAAGGACTTCAAAGACCTTGTTGATTACCACATAAAGCATGCTTACTCCAAGGAGTCAGAAGAGAAATCAAATGTTGTAGGTAATATTATATCCTATTCAGTTTTGTTGCACTAAAACAGGAGAAAAGAATTTAAAACTATGACAGGCATTTGCTAAACAACATGTTAGACATAACAAATGTAGTATACTCAAGTAGGTACATGTACCATTTCCTACATGTGTATGTGCAAACATTTAACTATATTTCATAAATTAAGTAAAAAGGGGATATGAATGTCAAAATACATGAGAGCTAATCACATATAACACATGTTAATTAAGCATTTAGGAACCGTGCTTTGATTGCTGTTCTACATAACACATGTTAATTAAGCATTTAGGCACCGTGCTTTGATTGCTGTTCTACATAACACATGTTAATTAAGCATTTAGAAACCGCGCTTTGATTGCTGTTCTACATTCATTAAGTATGAATTACAGAGAGTACCAGTATTTGCAGACATGTACACTACTACTGGTAATCGATGCAAGTTCAGTAAAATTGTCACCCGAAATCAAATGTATATTGAAAATCAAAAGAGAAAAGTTGACATAGAAAAGATATTTGTTGCAAAATCATGCATTTTTCTGTTTTAAGACCTCGAGTGGAATCCTTAAATTAAGGTTGGATATATATATATTATGGCTAGATTTTAGACGATCGACGTTTAATATTTGTGTTAACCAGTATTATGTGTTTTCACCAAATCCAATCTGTCTTACTCTTTTAACAATTATAGCATTTATAACTTAGTTTTCAATTTTATTTTTGTATTTTGGCGGGGGTGTACAATTTTTAGACATATATACAAAATGTATGATTAGTTTGATCTGTACAGTGTCACAATGTTAAGTCATTTGTTGATCTAATATTCTTGCTAGATTTCAGGTGATGTGATATTCATGTATATAAACATAACATTCATTCAAGTAACTGTCATAATTTTATATTAAGTATGTATTTACTTTCAGATACCCTTAGGAATTTTGGAGATAGATGAGAATGTAACAGAGCAAATGATAGACATTATTCAACATTTACAAAAGTATGTACCGAAAACAGGTTCTGGAATAATGACGCTCATACTTCTAGGAGGTGAGCAACTGAGCGTGGAGAGAGGCGAGTCAGCACAAAGAGCGAGAATGGATTCAGTAACACCGGATATAGATTAGAAGGATTCCTATGGAAGAGTGAAGATTGGCATGATCATATCATTTCATTACAGGTATCAAGTTTTATTGTTCTATCAAGTCGATGTATGGAAGAAATAGAAAACTGTTTTATGTGTACTATGTGCTTGATATCACATGTGATAACAAATACAAACGTGATTACAGGCTTCCTGTAAGATAAATATTAGGAAGATTTGATAGTCGAGCACAATTTGAAGTAAGCAAACAAATCGGACCGACTGCATACTAAGTTTGAGAAATAACACTATTAAACTTTAGGGTGAAATATGAAGGAATGGAAAGATAAGATAACTATTACAAACGAATACTTTCACAGCAGTATAAAGATATAAAGCATACACCTTAAGCACAGGGAAACATTAAACATGTCAACAAATATTTGATTTATTATTATAAATTATACTTAATTTATTATTTAGTGGCGTTATCAAAGATTATCTATCTTGACCAGATCTCAACAATGAGAGGATTTAACTTCATTCTACAGCCATTAGTATGTATTATACTTCATTATATTATGAAGCTAAAATTTCAAAACTATCATTTTAATTTGTTTATTTTTATTACAGGAGGCCTATGATCTACTTTACAAAGGAAGATCATCTGAAGAGAAAGGGACGTTGTTCCAGTTAAGAAACTTGTTTGATAGACGAGGAGTTAAATCTGAGGTAAATATCATGAAAAATGTCAGGCTTTTATATATGTGTACCATGTAAAAAGGGAAATGGATGCAAAATGGACATGAACAATCGAACATGTACAAAACAAAATAGAACCAACACAAATAATGATCTTGCAGGGATTTCCTACGGTTTTCTACAAAAGGATCTATTGTACTAGCAGCTTTTGAAGTAGTCGGTGTAAATTCCAACGAAAACTTCAAGAACAAAACTCAAAACCTAGACAATAAAGAAGAAAAACACACATTTCTGGAGAAACTAATGAGCGACATTGTAAATATGTGTGTTGCCACAATAACGTTTAAATTAACCGATGAAGAACATAATTGTCAAAGAAGAAACCGTGTACCATGTGGCTTTCCATGTTGTCCTACGAGTTTTGCTGTAAATGGTCGATGCCTACAGAAACAGAAGAACATGCAGGTACCCACACTTTACAATTTTAAATCCAACAACCGAATGTGCGAACAATGTATTTGACAACTCAATTAGTGATAAAAAATTTAACTATTCGTGCAACATTTTACGAGAGGGGTTAATGGATTGGTGCCGAGAGGATGCCGCGAAGGAGAATGATGGTGACAGACTTCTCAGATTATGGCGTTTCGATTTCCTGAGATTTATACTGACAAACCATACCAAATATAGACTGTTGGCATTTAAATTACAAGCCCAACTCATGGCATTGCTACCACCCAAGCTGGCTCATTAACTAAAGAACAACAGATGTGTGAATATTCACGGAGGTACTGGATGAAATGTGCCAGGTGAATTGGCACTTGAATTTATGAATATGAGGGCAAAGGATGCTTTGACTGGCCTACATGGTAATTTGACACCTGCTGCCATTCAACGTTGTTGGAGAAGCCTCCAAGGTTGCAACACAATTGTAGATGGATACACCAAAGGGCTTGAGCAATTTTTGGGAAATCTTCCAACTCAACGCCGTCATTACAAAAGGACATACATATGCTTGTCGAAGTATTAAAAAGTGAACAATTGTTTAAGAACGTTCCAGGACGTCAGCATCGCTCATTTCCTGCAATTGAGTTTGACGTCATATCTCAATTAAATGCAAACAAACTAAACTCATGGTTGACAGGAAAGAAAGAAGAATATGCGACTGGACAAAGGAGAAGGTCTTACAATGTGTAAAGTGTAAATTTGACTAGTGCTATCTGTGATAAAATCGTCATTTGCATACATTTGTATTGATATTCAAGAAGTGCAATTCTAGTTGTATTTTTTTTTAAATGTACATAATATCTGTTTTGATGCAACAGTAAAAGTATATTATTATCCTGTAAATAGTGTCAGGTGGATGAAGTTTGAAGACATTGCAACACATATTCATTCTAAAAGGTGAAAACCCGAAATGCACAAATATCTGTTCATGTGTTCTGCATGAATTATTTTTTTCTGAATATGTTTTTCATTTTTTGTTAATAGATGTATATTGTTGTTATGCTTTTTTTTGGTTCTGTAAGTAAACTTTTGTTTTTGTCACTTGTCTTCACCTAAATGTTCAAGATTACAAATTGATGGCAGCCATCTTGGATTTTCAATAGGGCCTCCAAATTAATATAAAAACACTTGATTAGTACTGTAATAACCCTATGGGTCATTACTTGTAAAACGTTATTTAAAGCCCCTATGTTTAAATGTTATAATTATTTTTACTTGTCATGGCCATGTGCACTTTATGTATTTTATATGTTATTGATTTTTTGGGTCAACTGAAGTGAATACACATTTCTCTCATATTTTTAATCTAAATTGATCAAATAATATTAATATAGATATATAGATATATTAATGACCCAGAAAAATTGTTGTTATTTATTGAGTATTAACTACTGGAGTTGCTGTGCAGCAATTGCAAGAAACACAATCTTTGGACACTCATCCTGTTTCATAACTTCTGGATCTGTGAGGACCGACTTCCCTACAGGTCTCAGATTTTATGAGTGTTAATTTAATTAGAAAGGGTTTGCAATAGTAGGTTTACAACAGTACCTTGCAATGACCACATGCATGAAAAATTTCAATTCCACACAGGGTTTGGAGAAGATCTTTGACATTTGAGCATATCAGAACACATACATTTATGTAACTGACCCTAGTGGCATCTTTTCTCAATCGGCCCTGCAAGTAACAACACATTGTTAGCCCCTTACACTGATAATTAGTGACAAGTGTCAATTCTATTCTTTGTGTAGTATCGGAGAAGAAGATATCTTTGGAATTTCATCCAATCAGAAACCATGATGGCCACTGACTGAATGGAACAAAAAGTAACACCCATTTGGTTAGAACCATCAAAGGAACGCTTCCATTTGGTTCAGTTGTTTCAAGAAGATTAAAATGTGAAAAGTTTACAGACAGACGCAAAGCGATGACAATACCGACATGACCTTTTGGGTCAGGTGAGCTAAAAACTAGCATGACTAGTGTGGGTAATAATAAAAAGGTATCACATAATTACAAGCACACGCATGCACCACGTTTGTCATATACACACTGAACATGTACATACAAAAGTATATTATCGCTAAAAAGGATTAACCCTTTCAAACAACTACAGAACCAAAAATAAATAAAATACAATATCACACAGTACACACATGGTACAGTCAAAGACATAACGTGATAAATCACTGTGATATATGTATCACTCTACTTGGTGATATATATTATATATTACATCTTCAAGCTTTCTTTTGTATAGTTACTTGCTTTCACCCAAAGTGCAAAAGTAAATACATTAAACAGGATAATAAATATATCATATACATATCACTGAGGAAAGTGATAAATGTCTCTCGCAGTGATTTATCATGGTACTGTATATGTATGTGAACTTGGTCAAAAAATCTTAAACTTGATTTACATACATGTATCATGAATGTTTGATGGTATATAATCAGCATTTATTACCACCGAGGTTTGTGGAACTAGTACATTTTATTCCTGCCTTGATTAGAATAATGCATGTGAAATTGTGATCAAGTTTGTCAGTAAATTATGGAAGATTGTATTTTAGTAAAAATTTTACCAATTCTTATATATCAAATTTCTATTCTTACATACAAGTAAAATATTATTAAAAGTGACATGGCACCAGCCAACTTTAGTTACATGTGTAAAACATATCAATATGTATTAAAATTGTCCACCAACTACAACAAAGATGAACAACTCCTCTAGGTCACAGAAAATTCCCTGAACATGAAGTTGATCAGATGGAAATCTACACTGTAGGTCCTGTCTTGGGACAGATGCAAAACTCTGGTGGAGTTAATGGAATCCCATGCCCTATCCTCCTTTCTTGAACAGCTGAACAATATCATTGTTATACCGGCATTGATCATCATAATTGAGGAAGAGTATAGACAACTGCTAATATCTAATTATAACATGTATAAAATTGTAAAAAAAAACATTACAAATTGTCCAGTTTCATCTGATATTTTCAATCTCGGCTATGAGCAACAATATTTCGTCTGCTAGTTCATGTTTCAACAGTCCCAAAGCAATACTATCCTCTGGACACATTAAATATACAGAATTCGAAACTATATTTTCTATCATTAATTGGTCAAAATCATTCAGATCAAAGTCGGGTTCTTCGATTAAACAATCTTGAAAATCCAAAAGGTTTAACTTGAGAAGATTTATTTGTTTTTCTGTTAGGTTTCTCGCGACCAGTTCATCACATTCATCAATGCATGTTGTACAATTTACGGAGTAGTCTAATAAACATTGTGGGACAACGCATTTGCCACATTTACATTGTGACCGGCAAGAACTACAACAATAACACAAATTAAATGACTGATTTGCTGGAACATTGTCATCATCAAGAATAAAATACCTAGGCGACCGTTTCACTAAAGGTCGTAAGTCGTAAACGTAGACGTAAGTGTACTCTTAAGAGTTACTACCGTTTCACTAATAGTTAGGATTTACGACTTACGATAAAAAGTGATCGCAAAGTTAAGAGTGGTGGAAGGTACACGTAAGTCGTAAATCGTAAACCTATTTTTGAAGAGAAGAATTGCTATCTATATTTTTTTTTAATATGAACATTAATCAAACGAAGCAATCAATAAAAATTAGATGCAGCAACATTTTTTTATATTTCGAGAGCCATAAAAAATCATTAAAACAGCTACACATTATTGTTTGTTTCAGTGTACTTTCTATCAGTTCTGAATTTACAATATCAACATATTTTATTAACGAATGTATGTACCTAGATGAAATTTCAAGAAAACAATGATATCGGGTGCATGTACAAACAATGGTTCAAAAATAAAGTTAAGCACAAACAGAGGGCACATTACATTTCTGTGGATTTGAGGATTAACAGCCAGGTATCATTTTTCCACGGAGAAAGAGCATTACAATTGCCCGTAAAATTTACCCGAGACTTTGTTTTACATTTGCGCGGATTACCTGTTATTTAGAATATATTTGATTTACTCATAACATTTTCTGCATTTTGCAGCACGACTGACGATGCAATATGGATTATTCGCCTCTTTGGTCAGCCTTTAAAATGAAAACAAAAAATATAAGAATAACATCTATACAAATATATGAAAAATAAATTAAAAAAAATAGTGTGACATACATGTATAATCTAGCAGTCCAAATGTTAAAATTCATTGGTAGTTTTTATTGATTATATAAAGCCTTAAACACTCACTATGAATATAAATCAACAGTACATATACATGTTAAGGTTTGATATTGTAAGATGTGTATTTTTGTTGCTTTATGTGTTGATGAAACACATTATTTAATATGCGTGAATATAGTGATGCAATAAAACTACCCAAATCCGCGCAATTAAAATGAACCGCAAACGGAATATTAGTGCAGAATGTGAATGTATTGCCAAATATATATGGTCACATTTTAGAAATTTCCTCTTACATATAGCATGAAATTTGTTAAAATATATTCCATAACAAAAATTTCTTTTCAAATTTCAGTAAATATTTACACTTAACATTTTTTTCCTGATAGCTTTGGTTTATTCATTTAAAAAATCACTTTGGAGTTTTATAATTAGTTGAATATTAAAAATGTATTTAAACACATTTAAAATGTGATTATTAATGTAATCAGCTTTTGATTTGATTTTTGGTGTCTTAACGCCACTTTCAGCAGTATTTCAGCTATATCGGCTGCGAATCGAGTGCACCCTTTTTGTAATTTACAAAGCCGGGCGCGAACCCACTCCGTATTGGGGATAGGCTTGTACGAGTTGCTAGATCCAACGACCTAACTCATTGAGCCATCCTAATCAGCTTTTGAGCTGTTGGATTTATTATATAAAAAATATATGATACAATATAATATCTTTTTACCTCCATTATAGGAGATGTTGCTTGTCGCAAGTCGTAAGTCGTAACTCTTAAGTTTAGTGAAACGCACGTATACGTGCACGTAAGGAAATCTTAAGAGTGATCTTAGACTTACGATTTACGATCACTTTAGTGAAACTGTCGCCTGTTCATTAGCTCACGAACACATTTGGTGGATTTACAGAATTCCCTCATCTCATCAGTGGACTTTCCCTTTGCAATATCATGTCCAGAGTAATAAATACAAGATAAACTTTGTCGTCCGCCCCTTCCAGCACGCCTACTTTTCTGTACAAATTGTTCTAATCCACGAGGTGCCCCCCAATGTACAACTTGTTCAACATCAGGAATGTCTACACCCATTCCAAATGTAGCAAAAACTACACCAATTCTAAATGCAAATGTAGCAAAAACTATTCGCAAAACAGTCTTTTTTGGGAAATTCCTTTAATACATGGGCCTTGTTCAACTGAGCAGTTGATCTATGAAACATAGCAATCAGTCTTTCACTTAATAGTTCACCCTGAGGGAGATGCAAGCTGAAATGTTCACATAGTGTAGCTCAAGAAGCAATGTTTCTACAATAAGCAATTGTTTTAAGTTGTATTTTCTCTATTTTTCAGTAAGTCATCTAACAACCATTGCAACTCATAAGCTGATTTTTTTTTATTTACTGAGCAAATAAGCTATGTTAGTCCTCTCTGGTGATAACCAAACTGTAGTTGATTCACATTCCAAAATGTCTAGTTTTTTTTTACAAATGTCGGTCTTCATGGATTGTGTTGCTGTCGCTGTTAGCGCTACAAACGTTGTGTTATCTGGCACTATTGAGCGTAGATGAGTAAGCTGTCAATAATCTTGTCTGAATTCACCACCCCTGAAAAAATAATAATATATAATAAGATATACATGTATCATGCACAAAAATGTATTAATAAAACTACATGTATGTATTATACAGGTAAAATTGTAATGAATTCTACGCTAATGACAAATTTGTGGTGACCATTAGACAGGTATTCCTTGTATACAGTTGACCTCTAAATCATAATAAAAAAAATTGACTGCCCCATGTCGCATCATACACGGCCACGGGTCACTTAGAATAATCATAGCACATTTTTTCACATTTAGTCCCACAACTCTGGAATGTCGAAAGTGAAAATCATCGAAACTCACAAGGGAGCTTATTTTCTTCAATCGCAAAATTATATAAATTTTTCATAAGTGTTGTACATGTATACAATGTATGGTTCAAACCTGTCGACCATATAAATATATCTGTTTCGGTATCAAGACTTTCATTTTAATAAAGATAAATTTTCATGCTGAAGAGAGGCAATATTTGTGTGTTTGAAAAGCCGAAACAATGTTAAATATATGTATAATACATACCATTCTGTCATACAGTGTGCTTCATCTACAACAACTGCTTGAAAGTTGTCATGAAACTTTCCACTTGTAAAACATCGTCTCCAGAAATCTGGTCTCAACGCAGCTTCAGGATATGAAAACATAATTGAAAATGTCCCATCCATTATCCGAGAAACAACAGACTTATCCAACTGGGATTCACCAACCACTATGGAACTTATTTTTAGCTTATCAAGTTTGGTAACTTGATCTGTCATGAGTGATTGTAACGGAGATATAACGAGGACAGTTCCTTGAACGTTGTTTACAAGTTCATAAATCTCGGGCAAATGTACATAAATTTTAGATTTTCCATATCCAGTTGACAATACAATGAAAGTATCCTTATTGTCAATAATGGATTTGATGGCAATGAGTTGTTTTTCTTTAAATGTAAAGTCATATTTTGATTCAATCTCACTACGCGCTGTGTCGATCTCCATGTTTCTTGTTGATTGTAAGCATTACCTGAAATTGAAAGAATCGCCTTGCGCATACTTGGCAAATAATCATCGCTGATTGATTCTCTCTTTCAGAGAGCAGCTGACACGTTTTTATCACAAGGGGAGTTCAAGCCCTCGAGTAGCGACAGCGGATAGAGGGCGCTGAATTATTCGAGTTAAATTCCACCAGTAAATCAGCCTGTATTGGTTTCCGGTGCGTCATTTCCGGTGCAAGGAATTTTGTCCATTAGTGCTATGGATTTGGAATCAAAATATTGCTATTTCTACCATAGTTGGGACTTCGTCCCATATAACGTTTATGAGGACGGGTGCCATTAGTGGATCAGTAACTGCATATCCTTACGGAACACCTGAGTTCACCTCTGTGCAATGTCTTAATTATAACCTGTATTTTTATACATTGGACATTCCGTTTACATTGACATATTCAGAGGATATTCATTCGTCTTTTTCCTTTGGCCATTGTATTGTATATCCTTTTAAATACGAATTCTGATTATCCCTTTGAGAATGGTCAATCTTTTCTTGTGAATTCGATTCCATGCCGTGACATGTTTACAACTACATGACAGAAAGTGTGTAAGTGACTTACGACAAGTGAATGGTTACCTCTTAGTGCTTACGATTCCACCACCCAATACAACTAACAGCTACAATATAACTGAAATATTGTTGAAACCCATTACCAATACCTATTAGCGATATTACTTTATTATGATTAACACACCTAGAAACCAACCGGTACCGTAATGATCTTCCTATTTAATTGTAAATTAAACTCTTGGAGACCAACAGTTTATATATAAATATACAACTATTGAGATGTCTTGATGATGCAAAAAGTGCAATTGAGTTCTTACCGATTTCAAGGACAGAACTATGGTTACATATTAAATAAAAGTTAGAGAACCACAGAGGTAAATAATAATAGACAACCCAGAAACATCGGTAACATTAGTTACATATAATAGACAGAACGAAGAAACACAAAGTAAAAATAAGCAACACTTATCCCACCATATATATTTTTAGGAGTGAATCGGAAGGTAGGGTGTGCAAGTTGAAGGAGTAGATCAGACAGTCAGTGTGTGTGTATGTGTGTGTGTGTGTGTGTGTGTGTGTGCGGTGGGGGTTTGAAGGGAAACGGTAAGTGGGAAGCAAGTTTTAGGGCTGGATCAGACAGGGGCATCAAGTTTTCAAAACTGACAAGTCATAGCCAAAATCAATACAAAACAAAACAAAAATCAAAAACAAACAAGCAATATCGAAAAAAAAACCAATAACAACAACAAAAAACAAATTACAAAGTAAAACACCAAGGAAAACCCTTTTTCGTCTTAAAATCATACATGTTCACCCCTTTATTAACTGGATACTATTTGTTAGCTTCCGTGCTATCAATTCAGCTTTGATTTAAATTTTAAAATATAGTTTTGCTCTCCACAAACACTTTTCAACGAACTTTACGGTCCGACTCTGTTCATAAATATAAACATTTAAGAACGTAAAACACCTCATCGTATACTGTATATAACCAACAAGCTGTATAACATTAACAACAGATATCTCCCCGTGATAATAATGCCATGCTGACATACAAGCTATTTATAGCTACATTTTGTATGTGTGTAGGTCTTTAGTAAACACTTAGTCTAAATGGAATTTGCTTTCATCTTACAAGGTTAGTTATCATACACCAGTCAATATTGTATCTATGATCAGTGTGTCCAGGGTTTAAGGTCATGTCTAATTTAAGAGATAGTTTTGGCAACTAGTGATAGATACACTTCAAAGCATTAAAATGCATTCCGCTTGCAATGCAATACTATATATAGTACTAACCATACAACAAAGGTAAAGATACAAATACCACCATGACCGCGATCTGATGATAAAAGGTATTTTTATACATATTCAGTCGGTTAGATCAATATCGTGTGTTCAGTCGACTTTATCTCATAAATTTTAATGGTGACTCGTGTCCATTAAAGAAACATCTGATAGGAACCACACCATGTGGGGTGATATATCCTTGACAGTTTCTTTGTGCAGCCACAATCTTATTCATATAACACCAGTTAGAAGGAACAATATAAACATATCCAACTCCTGTAAGACTTATAGCATAAAGTCATAAAGTGAGTAAGTTAATGTTAATACCGCTTCGTCCGCATCATTTTTGGACATATACCTCGAATTTGACGACAGTGGTCAAATCAGTACTAAATTTTATGATAAACGGGATGACTTCAATTTTAAGATCATAAATTTTCCAAATATGTGCAGCAATATACCAGCTTCTCCTGCATATGGTGCTTACATCTCGCAATTGATTCGTTATGCAAGGGCCAGTAGCAATTATTCTGATTTCCTGAAACGTCATCTTCATCTGAGAAACAGGCTATTGGACCAGGGCTATTAAAAGATTCGCCTTATTCGATCTCTTAAAAAGTTTATATTCCGATACCAAGATCTTGTCGAAATATATTCCGTCTCTGCAGAAAAGATTATAAACAATGGATTTTCATATAGTGAAAATGTATAAAGATAAGGTTTCAACAAAAATGTCAAAAATATTTGTTCTATCAATGTGTGACGTAAAAGTGTCTTTGACATTTACTTCACTGAGTTTGATGCTGCTTTCAGAACTGTTTTACCTGTTTTGTTCAAGTATTGTTATATATACTGTTATAGTGACAGCCGGAAACTTTGAGCCGTAATGAAAGGGGGAGGTTTGGCGCTTTAAAATCTGATTCAACCCACCATTTCTTTAGAAATGCCTGCACCAAGTCAAGGTCATTACGGTTTTCACAGTTTTCCAGTTGTTGACTGATTTTGTCTGTTTATATAATTATGAGTTTTGACTTTCCCTTTGTTAGATTGTTCGGAGTTCGGTAATTTTGTTATTACCCTTGTTGACTAGTACTACATGATGTAATTAGTGAGGTTCTCAATTCACAAATCCATATACTCACTCACTCGTCATGAGGTTGTTCTTTATTACCTAACCTGACATTACCAAGGTTACATTACCTAAACTGACATTACCAACATGACATTACCTTATATAAGCCCACTCACTCATCATGATGTTCTTTATTACCTAAACTGACATTACCAACATGACATTACCTTATATAAACTCACTCACTCATCATGAGGTTGTTCTTTATTACCTAACCTGACATTACCAAGATTACATTACTTAAACTGACATTATCAACTTGACATTACCCTATATAAGCTCACTCACTCATCATGATGTTCTTTTTTACCTGAACTGACATTACCAACCTGATATTACCAAAACTGACATTACCAACGTGACATTACCTTACATAAAGTCACTCACTCGTCATGAGGTTGTTCTTTATTACCTAACCTGACATTACCAACGTGGCATTACCTAACCTGACATTACCAACGTGGCATTACCTAAACTGACATTACCTTACATAAACTCACTCATCATTAGGTTGTTCTTTATTACCTGAACTGACATTACCAACATGACATTACCTTACATAAACTCACTCACTCATCATGAGGTTCTTTATTACCTGAACTGACATTATCAACGTTACATTACCAACATGATATTACCTTACATAAACTCACTCCATCATCATGAGGTTGTTCTTTATTACCTGAACTGACATTACCAACGTGATATTACCTAAACTGACATTACCAACGTGATATTACCTAAACTGACATTACCAACGTGATATTACCTAAGCTGACATTACCAATGTGATATTACCATACATAGACTCACTCACTCATCATGAGGTTTTTCTTTATTACCTAACGTTACATTACCTAAGCTGACATTACCAACGTGATATTTCCTAAACTGACATTACCAACATGACATTACCTTACATAAACTCACTCACTCATCATGAGGTTGTTCTTTATTACCTGAACTGACATTACCAACGTGATATTACCTATGCTGACATTACCAACGTGATATTTCCTAAACTGACATTACCAACATGACATTACCTTACATAAACTCACTCACTCATCACGAGGTTGTTCTTTATTACCTAAACTGACATTACCAACATGACATTACCTTACATAAACTCACTCACTCATCATGAGGTTGTTCTTTATTACCTAAGCTGACAATACCAACGTGATATTACCTAAACTGACATTACCTTACATAAGCTCACTCACTCATCAAGAGGTTGTTCTTTATTACCTGAACTGACATTACCAACGTGATATTACCTAAACTGACATTACCAACGTGACATTACCTTATGTAAACTCACTCACTCACTCATCATGAGACTGTTCTTTATTACCTAAGCTTACATTTCCAACGTAACATTACCTTACATAAAATCACTCACTCATCAGGAGGTTGTTCTTTATTACCTGAACTGACATTACCAACATGACATTACCTTACATAAACTCACTCACTCATCATGAAATTATTCTATATTACCTAAACTGACATTACCAACGTGACATTACCATGCAATATACCAACATGTTCAGTTTATCTTTGTAAACAATAAGATTGTATGATGTAGATAGATAAGGGGCCATGTATGAAAAAAACACATTTAATGCATCACATATTTTACGTGCAATTCTGTTATTGTATAACACGCGTGGAGTCTTACACGGTTTCCTTGTCACATGATGTTCGTGTACATTAACAGTAACACGACGGACCACTGGTGGTGCTGAAACTGCTTACACTTCTTGAACACGTGAGTTCATCCGGTATTAAGTGGGGTAGTAGTGTTTAATTAAATTTGTAGACCATTGTTTGCCCCGTTGTTTTTTGTTGTTGTTTTGTTTCATTTAGCCATTGTATTGTCTATCCTTTTACGATATTATCATTGTTTGTACTTTTTTCAATGAGCCATTGTATTGTCTGTGCTTCTTCGATTTTATAATTTCGTATCTCATTTTAACCATTGTTCGGTATCTCTTTCAATTTCTGGCTTCTTTGGTATTTTCAAATATTTCTTAATTTAAAAATTAAATCATACAAGAAAATATTAGGACAACCTTGGCTGTCATCTGGTAATATTTAGACTTGATTAAAAACAATTTAGAACACACATTTCTACTACCTTAATTGCGTTCAGTGCTGCTATATACAATGTACTGTAATTATCTTTATTATTGGGTTCTATGAGTTTTTTAATACAAAACAAATGACGACTGTAGGTTTTAACCCTCCACTTGCTGCTGAATCACCCTGTAAGAAATCAGTTTATTTTACAACACATTGTGTAGAATATCAAGAAATTCAAACCGACATTTCCACCATCTTATGATCTAAGAGTGGCGTATTTCTTTCTTGTACTGTTGAGGATGAAACAAATTAATTTCTATTTTTAAAACAAAAACGTGCTACTTTATTACACTTTCAATTCTAAACGTTAACCTCGAGAGAATTTCGAGCGGGGTTAATAACCGGATTACTAAGGTGGCAGGTTTAAATCCTCTCTTCCCCATCTTTTTCACTAAAACTTTTGAAAAGCTGAATTATTAGCTTGAAACAAAACAATTTCAGCCAATGAAGAGATATAAGTTTTTCCCTTGAAGCCAATGTTTATTGCTTGTCAGTTCTGAAAGCTTTCCGCCTTTCCCATATCTTGTCACACACTTCCTAAAACTCACCTCCACACATTTAGTACCGGATCTAATATATATATCTCTCTCCTGCTGTCAGGTCCCCATCTAAAACTTCGTAAATTTTGTCAATGTTTTTGCTATATTTATGTTGTTTATGCTTGAAATTTTGAGCGTACTTGATGAAGGTTATTCTAGAAACGTGTCGATAACTCTGCCGGTGGACTATTAGTCCCAGAGGAGAGCATGCAAGTGTATGCGTGTATGACCTTTGATTGACGACGTGCTGCTTAGATTACTAGTGTGTGTGATCTTTGATTGACGACGTGCTGGTTAGACTACTGGAGTGTGTGACCTTTCATTGGCGACGTGCTGCTTAGACTACTAGTGTGTGTGATCTTTGATTGACGACGTGCTGGTTAGACTACTAGAGTGTGTGACCTTTCATTGACGACTGCTGTTTAGACTACTAGAGTGTGTGACCTTTCATTGACGATGTGCTGTTTAGACTACTAGAGTGTGTGACCTTTGATTGACGACGTGCTCCTTAGACTACTAGTGTGTGTGATCTTTGATTGACGACGTGCTGGTTAGACTACTAGAGTGTGTGACCTTTCATTGACGACGTGCTGTTTAGACTACTAGTGCGTGTGACCTTTGATTGACGACGTGCTGCTTAGACTACTAGTGTGTGTGATCTTTGAATGACGACGTGCTGGTTAGACTACTAGAGTGTGTGACCTTTCATTGACGACGTGCTGTTTAGACTACTAGTGTGTGTGTGATCTTTGATTGACGACGTGCTGATTAGACTACTAGGGTGTGTGACCTTTCATTGACGATGTGCTGTTTAGACTACTAGTGCGTGTGACCTTTGATTGACGACGTGCTGCTTAAGACTACTAGTGTGTGTGATCTTTGATTGACGACGTGCTGGTTAGACTACTAGAGTGTGTGACCTTTCATTGACGACGTGCTGTTTAGACTACTAGTGTGATTGACAACGTGCTGGTTAGACTACTAGAGTGTGTGATCTTTCATTGACGACGTGCTGTTTAGACTACTAATGCGTGTGACCTTTGATTGACGACGTGCTGCTTAGACTACTAGTGTGTGTGACCTTTGATTGACGACGTGCTGTTTAGACTACTAGTGTGTGTGACCTTTCATTGACGACTGCTGCTTAGACTACTAGTGTGTGTGACCTTTGATTGACGATGTGCTGTTTAGACTACTAGTGCGTGTGACCTTTCATTGACGACTGCTGCTTTGACTACTAGTGTGTGTGATCTTTGATTGACGATGTGCTGTTTAGACTACTAGTGTGTGTCACCTTTCATTGATGACTGCTGCTTAGACTACTAGTGCGTGTGATCTTTGATTGACGATGTGCTGTTTAGACTACTAGTGTGTGTGATCTTTGATTGACGATGTGCTGTTTAGACTACTAGTGCGTGTGATCTTTGATTGACGATGTGCTGCTTAGACTACTAGTGTGTGTGATCTTTGATTGACGACGTGCTGCTTAGACTACTAGTGTGTGTGATCTTTGATTGACGACGTGCTGGTTAGACTACTAGAGTGTGTGACCTTTCATTGACGACGTGCTGTTTAGACTACTAGTGTGTGTGTGATCTTTGATTGACGACGTGCTGATTAGACTACTAGGGTGTGTGACCTTTCATTGACGATGTGCTGTTTAGACTACTAGAGTGTGTGACCTTTGATTGACGACGTGCTCCTTAGACTACTAGTGTGTGTGATCTTTGATTGACGACGTGCTGGTTAGACTACTAGAGTGTGTGACCTTTCATTGACGACGTGCTGTTTAGACTACTAGTGCGTGTGACCTTTGATTGACGACGTGCTGCTTAGACTACTAGTGTGTGTGATCTTTGATTGACGACGTGCTGGTTAGACTACTAGAGTGTGTGACCTTTCATTGACGACGTGCTGTTTAGACTACTAGTGTGTGTGTGATCTTTGATTGACGACGTGCTGATTAGACTACTAGGGTGTGTGACCTTTCATTGACGATGTGCTGTTTAGACTACTAGTGCGTGTGACCTTTGATTGACGACGTGCTGCTTAAGACTACTAGTGTGTGTGATCTTTGATTGACGACGTGCTGGTTAGACTACTAGAGTGTGTGACCTTTCATTGACGACGTGCTGTTTAGACTACTAGTGTGATTGACAACGTGCTGGTTAGACTACTAGAGTGTGTGATCTTTCATTGACGACGTGCTGTTTAGACTACTAATGCGTGTGACCTTTGATTGACGACGTGCTGCTTAGACTACTAGTGTGTGTGACCTTTGATTGACGACGTGCTGCTTAGACTACTAGTGTGTGTGATCTTTGATTGACGACGTGCTGTTTAGACTACTAGTGTGTGTGACCTTTCATTGACGACTGCTGCTTAGACTACTAGTGTGTGTGATCTTTGATTGACGATGTGCTGTTTAGACTACTAGTGCGTGTGACCTTTCATTGACGACTGCTGCTTTGACTACTAGTGTGTGTGATCTTTGATTGACGATGTGCTGCTTAGACTACTAGTGTGTGTGACCTTTCATTGACGACTGCTGCTTAGACTACTAGTGCGTGTGATCTTTGATTGACGATGTGCTGTTTAGACTACTAGTGTGTGTGATCTTTGATTGACGATGTGCTGTTTAGACTACTAGTGCGTGTGATCTTTGATTGACGATGTGCTGCTTAGACTACTAGTGTGTGTGATCTTTGATTGACGACGTGCTGCTTAGACTACTAGTGTGTGTGATCTTTGATTGACGACGTGCTGGTTAGACTACTAGAGTGTGTGACCTTTCATTGACGACGTGCTGTTTAGACTACTAGTGTGTGTGTGATCTTTGATTGACGACGTGCTGATTAGACTACTAGGGTGTGTGACCTTTCATTGACGATGTGCTGTTTAGACTACTAGTGCGTGTGACCTTTGATTGACGACGTGCTGCTTAAGACTACTAGTGTGTGTGATCTTTGATTGACGACGTGCTGGTTAGACTACTAGAGTGTGTGACCTTTCATTGACGACGTGCTGTTTAGACTACTAGTGTGATTGACAACGTGCTGGTCAGACTACTAGAGTGTGTGATCTTTCATTGACGACGTGCTGTTTAGACTACTAATGCGTGTGACCTTTGATTGACGACGTGCTGCTTAGACTACTAGTGTGTGTGACCTTTGATTGACGACGTGCTGCTTAGACTACTAGTGTGTGTGATCTTTGATTGACGACGTGCTGTTTAGACTACTAGTGTGTGTGACCTTTCATTGACGACTGATGCTTAGACTACTAGTGTGTGTGATCTTTGATTGACGATGTGCTGTTTAGACTACTAGTGCGTGTGACCTTTCATTGACGACTGCTGCTTTGACTACTAGTGTGTGTGATCTTTGATTGACGATGTGCTGTTTAGACTACTAGTGTGTGTGACCTTTCATTGACGACTGCTGCTTAGACTACTAGTGTGTGTGATCTTTGATTGACGACGTGCTGGTTAGACTACTAGAGTGTGTGACCTTTCATTGACGACGTGCTGTTTAGACTACTAGTGCGTGTGACCTTTGATTGACGACGTGCTGCTTAGACTACTAGTGTGTGTGATCTTTGATTGACGACGTGCTGGTTAGACTACTAGAGTGTGTGACCTTTCATTGACGACGTGCTGTTTAGACTACTAGTGTGTGTGTGATCTTTGATTGACGACGTGCTGATTAGACTACTAGGGTGTGTGACCTTTCATTGACGACGTGCTGTTTAGACTACTAGTGCGTGTGACCTTTGATTGACGACGTGCTGCTTAAGACTACTAGTGTGTGTGATCTTTGATTGACGACGTGCTGGTTAGACTACTAGAGTGTGTGACCTTTCATTGACGACGTGCTGTTTAGACTACCAGTGTGTGTGATCTTTGATTGACAACGTGCTGGTTAGACTACTAGAGTGTGTGATCTTTGATTGACGACGTGCTGATTAGACTACTAGGGTGTGTGACCTTTCATTGACGATGTGCTGTTTAGACTACTAGTGCGTGTGACCTTTGATTGACGACGTGCTGCTTAAGACTACTAGTGTGTGTGATCTTTGATTGACGACGTGCTGGTTAGACTACTAGAGTGTGTGACCTTTAATTGACGACGTGCTGTTTAGACTACTAGTGCGTGTGACCTTTGATTGACGACGTGCTGCTTAGACTACTAGTGTGTGTGATCTTTGATTGACGACGTGCTGGTTAGACTACTAGAGTGTGTGACCTTTCATTGACGACGTGCTGTTTAGACTACTAGTGTGTGTGTGATCTTTGATTGACGACGTGCTGATTAGACTACTAGGGTGTGTGACCTTTCATTGACGACGTGCTGTTTAGACTACTAGTGCGTGTGACCTTTGATTGACGACGTGCTGCTTAAGACTACTAGTGTGTGTGATCTTTGATTGACGACGTGCTGGTTAGACTACTAGAGTGTGTGACCTTTCATTGACGACGTGCTGTTTAGACTACCAGTGTGTGTGATCTTTGATTGACAACGTGCTGGTTAGACTACTAGAGTGTGTGATCTTTGATTGACGACGTGCTGGTTAGACTACTAGAGTGTGTGACCTTTCATTGACGACGTGCTGTTTAGACTACTAGTGTGTGTGTGATCTTTGATTGACGACGTGCTGATTAGACTACTAGGGTGTGTGACCTTTCATTGACGATGTGCTGTTTAGACTACTAGTTCGTGTGACCTTTGATTGACGACGTGCTGCTTAAGACTACTAGTGTGTGTGATCTTTGATTGACGACGTGCTGGTTAGACTACTAGAGTGTGTGACCTTTCATTGACGACGTGCTGTTTAGACTACTAGTGTGATTGACAACGTGCTGGTTAGACTACTAGAGTGTGTGATCTTTCATTGACGACGTGCTGTTTAGATTACTAATGCGTGTGACCTTTGATTGACGACGTGCTGCTTAGACTACTAGTGTGTGTGACCTTTGATTGACGACGTGCTGCTTAGACTACTAGTGTGTGTGATCTTTGATTGACGACGTGCTGTTTAGACTACTAGTGTGTGTGACCTTTCATTGACGACTGCTGCTTAGACTACTAGTGTGTGTGATCTTTGATTGACGATGTGCTGTTTAGACTACTAGTGCGTGTGACCTTTCATTGACGACTGCTGCTTTGACTACTAGTGTGTGTGATCTTTGATTGACGATGTGCTGTTTAGATTACTAGTGTGTGTGACCTTTCATTGACGACTGCTGCTTAGACTACTAGTGTGTGTGATCTTTGATTGACGACGTGCTGGTTAGACTACTAGTGTGTGTGATCTTTGATTGACGACGTGCTGGTTAGACTACTAGAGTGTGTGACCTTTCATTGACGACGTGCTGTTTAGACTACTAGTGTGTGTGTGATCTTTGATTGACGACGTGCTGATTAGACTACTAGGGTGTGTGACCTTTCATTGACGATGTGCTGTTTAGACTACTAGTTCGTGTGACCTTTGATTGACGACGTGCTGCTTAAGACTACTAGTGTGTGTGATCTTTGATTGACGACGTGCTGGTTAGACTACTAGAGTGTGTGACCTTTCATTGACGACGTGCTGTTTAGACTACTAGTGTGATTGACAACGTGCTGGTTAGACTACTAGAGTGTGTGATCTTTCATTGTAGACGTGCTGTTTAGATTACTAATGCGTGTGACCTTTGATTGACGACGTGCTGCTTAGACTACTAGTGTGTGTGACCTTTGATTGACGACGTGCTGCTTAGACTACTAGTGTGTGTGATCTTTGATTGACGACGTGCTGTTTAGACTACTAGTGTGTGTGACCTTTCATTGACGACTGCTGCTTAGACTACTAGTGTGTGTGATCTTTGATTGACGATGTGCTGTTTAGACTACTAGTGCGTGTGACCTTTCATTGACGACTGCTGCTTTGACTACTAGTGTGTGTGATCTTTGATTGACGATGTGCTGTTTAGATTACTAGTGTGTGTGACCTTTCATTGACGACTGCTGCTTAGACTACTAGTGTGTGTGATCTTTGATTGACGACGTGCTGGTTAGACTACTAGTGTGTGTGATCTTTGATTGACGACGTGCTGGTTAGACTACTAGAGTGTGTGACCTTTCATTGACGACGTGCTGTTTAGACTACTAGTGTGTGTGTGATCTTTGATTGACGACGTGCTGATTAGACTACTAGGGTGTGTGACCTTTCATTGACGACGTGCTGTTTAGACTACTAGTGCGTGTGACCTTTGATTGACGACGTGCTGCTTAAGACTACTAGTGTGTGTGATCTTTGATTGACGACGTGCTGGTTAGACTACTAGAGTGTGTGACCTTTCATTGACGACGTGCTGTTTAGACTACTAGTGCGTGTGATCTTTGATTGACGATGTGCTGTTTAGACTACTAGTGTGTGTGATCTTTGATTGACGATGTGCTGTTTAGACTACTAGTGCGTGTGATCATTGATTGACGATGTGCTGCTTAGACTACTAGTGTGTGTGATCTTTGATTGACGACGTGCTGGTTTAGACTACTAGAGTGTGTGGCCTTTCATTGACGATGTGCTGTTTAGACTACTAGTGTGTGTGATCTTTGATTGACGACGTGCTGGTTAGACTACTAGAGTGTGTGACCTTTCATTGACGACGTGCTGTTTAGACTACTAGTGCGTGTGACCTTTGATTGACGACTGCTGCTTAGACTACTAGTGTGTGTGATCTTTGATTGACGACGTGCTGGTTAGCCTACTAGAGTGTGTGACCTATCATTGACGACGTGCTGTTTAGACTACTAGTGCGTGTGACCTTTGATTGACGACGTGCTGCTTAGACTACTAGTGTGTGTGATCTTTGATTGAAGACGTGCTGGTTAGACTACTAGAGTGTGTGACCTTTCATTGACGACGTGCTGTTTAGACTACTAGTGTGTGTGTGACCTCTCATTGACGACTGCTGCTTAGACTACTAGTGTGTGTGATCTTTGATTGACGATGTGCTGCTTAGACTACTACTGTGTGTGACCTTTCATTGACGACTGCTGCTTAGATTACTAGTGTGTGTGATCTTTGATTGACGATGTGCTGTTTAGACTACTAGAGTGTGTGACCTTTCATTGACGACGTGCTGCTTAGCCTACTAGTGTGTGTGATCTTTGATTGACGACGTGCTGTTTAGACTACTAGTGTGTGTGACCTTTGATTGACGATGTGCTGTTTAGACTACTAGAGTGTGTGACCTTTGATTGACGATGTGCTGTTTAGACTACTAGAGTGTGTGACCTTTGATTGACGATGTGCTGTTTAGACTACTAGTGCGTGTGACCTTTGATTGACGACGTGCTGTTTAGATTACTAGTGCGTTTGACCTTTGATACACGACGTGCTGTTTAGACTACTAGTGCGAGTGACCTTTGATTGACGATGTGCTGTTTAGACTACTAGAGTGTGTGACTTTTGATTGACGATGTGCTATTTAGACTACTAGAGTGTGTGACCTTTGATTGACGATGTGCTGTTTAGAATACTAGTGCGTGTGACTTTTGATTGACGACGTGCTGTTTAGACTACTAGTGTGTGTGACCTTTGATTGACGATGTGCTGTTTAGACTACTAGAGTGTGTGACCTTTGATTGACGATGTGCTGTTTAGACTACTAGTGTGTGTGATCTTTGATTGACAACTTACTGGTTAAACTACTAGTATGTGTGATCTTTGATTGACGATGTGCTGCTTAGACTACTAGAATGTGTGACCTTTCATTGACGACTGCTGTTTAGACTACTAGTGTGTGTGATCTTTGATTGACGATGTGCTGTTTAGACTACTAGTGCGTGTGACCTTTCATTGACGACTGCTGCTTTGACTACTAGTGTGTGTGATCTTTGATTGACGATGTGCTGTTTAGACTACTAGTGTGTGTGACCTTTCATTGACGACTGCTGCTTAGACTACTAGTGCGTGTGATCTTTGATTGACGATGTGCTGTTTAGACTACTAGTGTGTGTGATCTTTGATTGACGATGTGCTGTTTAGACTACTAGTGCGTGTGATCTTTAATTGACGATGTGCTGCTTAGACTACTAGTGTGTGTGATCTTTGATTGACGAAGTGCTGCTTAGACTACTAGTGTGTGTGATCTTTGATTGACGACGTGCTGGTTAGACTACTAGAGTGTGTGACCTTTCATTGACGACGTGCTGTTTAGACTACTAGTGTGTGTGTGATCTTTGATTGACGACGTGCTGATTAGACTACTAGGGTGTGTGACCTTTAATTGACGATGTGCTGTTTAGACTACTAGTGCGTGTGACCTTTGATTGACGACGTGCTGCTTAAGACTACTAGTGTGTGTGATCTTTGATTGACGACGTGCTGGTTAGACTACTAGAGTGTGTGACCTTTCATTGACGACGTGCTGTTTAGACTACTAGTGTGATTGACAACGTGCTGGTCAGACTACTAGAGTGTGTGATCTTTCATTGACGACGTGCTGTTTAGACTACTAATGCGTGTGACCTTTGATTGACGACGTGCTGCTTAGACTACTAGTGTGTGTGACCTTTGATTGACGACGTGCTGCTTAGACTACTAGTGTGTGTGACCTTTGATTGACGACGTGCTGTTTAGACTACTAGTGTGTGTGACCTTTCATTGACGACTGCTGCTTAGACTACTAGTGTGTGTGATCTTTGATTGACGATGTGCTGTTTAGACTACTAGTGCGTGTGACCTTTCATTGACGACTGCTGCTTTGACTACTAGTGTGTGTGATCTTTGATTGACGACGTGCTGATTAGACTACTAGGGTGTGTGACCTTTCATTGACGACGTGCTGTTTAGACTACTAGTGCGTGTGACCTTTGATTGACGACGTGCTGCTTAAGACTACTAGTGTGTGTGATCTTTGATTGACGACGTGCTGGTTAGACTACTAGAGTGTGTGACCTTTCATTGACGACGTGCTGTTTAGACTACCAGTGTGTGTGATCTTTGATTGACAACGTGCTGGTTAGACTACTAGAGTGTGTGATCTTTGATTGACGACGTGCTGGTTAGACTACTAGAGTGTGTGACCTTTCATTGACGACGTGCTGTTTAGACTACTAATGTGTGTGTGATCTTTGATTGACGACGTGCTGATTAGACTACTAGGGTGTGTGACCTTTCATTGACGATGTGCTGTTTAGACTACTAGTGCGTGTGACCTTTGATTGACGACGTGCTGCTTAAGACTACTAGTGTGTGTGATCTTTGATTGACGACGTGCTGGTTAGACTACTAGAGTGTGTGACCTTTCATTGACGACGTGCTGTTTAGACTACTAGTGCGTGTGACCTTTGATTGACGACGTGCTGCTTAGACTACTAGTGTGTGTGATCTTTGATTGACGACGTGCTGGTTAGACTACTAGAGTGTGTGACCTTTCATTGACGACGTGCTGTTTAGACTACTAGTGTGTGTGTGATCTTTGATTGACGACGTGCTGATTAGACTACTAGGGTGTGTGACCTTTCATTGACGACGTGCTGTTTAGACTACTAGTGCGTGCGACCTTTCATTGACGACTGCTGTTTAGACTACTAGTGTGTGTGATCTTTGATTGACGATGTGCTGTTTAGACTACTAGTGCGTGTGACCTTTCATTGACGACTGCTGCTTTGACTACTAGTGTGTGTGATCTTTGATTGACGATGTGCTGTTTAGACTACTAGTGTGTGTGACCTTTCATTGACGACTGCTGCTTAGACTACTAGTGCGTGTGATCTTTGATTGACGATGTGCTGTTTAGACTACTAGTGTGTGTGATCTTTGATTGACGATGTGCTGTTTAGACTACTAGTGCGTGTGATCTTTGATTGACGATGTGCTGCTTAGACTACTAGTGTGTGTGATCTTTGATTGACGAAGTGCTGCTTAGACTACTAGTGTGTGTGATCTTTGATTGACGACGTGCTGGTTAGACTACTAGAGTGTGTGACCTTTCATTGACGACGTGCTGTTTAGACTACTAGTGTGTGTGTGATCTTTGATTGACGACGTGCTGATTAGACTACTAGGGTGTGTGACCTTTAATTGACGATGTGCTGTTTAGACTACTAGTGCGTGTGACCTTTGATTGACGACGTGCTGCTTAAGACTACTAGTGTGTGTGATCTTTGATTGACGACGTGCTGGTTAGACTACTAGAGTGTGTGACCTTTCATTGACGACGTGCTGTTTAGACTACTAGTGTGATTGACAACGTGCTGGTCAGACTACTAGAGTGTGTGATCTTTCATTGACGACGTGCTGTTTAGACTACTAATGCGTGTGACCTTTGATTGACGACGTGCTGCTTAGACTACTAGTGTGTGTGACCTTTGATTGACGACGTGCTGCTTAGACTACTAGTGTGTGTGACCTTTGATTGACGACGTGCTGTTTAGACTACTAGTGTGTGTGACCTTTCATTGACGACTGCTGCTTAGACTACTAGTGTGTGTGATCTTTGATTGACGATGTGCTGTTTAGACTACTAGTGCGTGTGACCTTTCATTGACGACTGCTGCTTTGACTACTAGTGTGTGTGATCTTTGATTGACGATGTGCTGTTTAGACTACTAGTGTGTGTGACCTTTCATTGACGACTGCTGCTTAGACTACTAGTGTGTGTGATCTTTGATTGACGACGTGCTGGTTAGACTACTAGAGTGTGTGACCTTTCATTGACGACGTGCTGTTTAGACTACTAGTGCGTGTGACCTTTGATTGACGACGTGCTGCTTAGACTACTAGTGTGTGTGATCTTTGATTGACGACGTGCTGGTTAGACTACTAGAGTGTGTGACCTTTCATTGACGACGTGCTGTTTAGACTACTAGTGTGTGTGTGATCTTTGATTGACGACGTGCTGATTAGACTACTAGGGTGTGTGACCTTTCATTGACGACGTGCTGTTTAGACTACTAGTGCGTGTGACCTTTGATTGACGACGTGCTGCTTAAGACTACTAGTGTGTGTGATCTTTGATTGAGGACGTGCTGGTTAGACTACTAGAGTGTGTGACCTTTCATTGACGACGTGCTGTTTAGACTACCAGTGTGTGTGATCTTTGATTGACAACGTGCTGGTTAGACTACTAGAGTGTGTGATCTTTGATTGACGACGTGCTGGTTAGACTACTAGAGTGTGTGACCTTTCATTGACGACGTGCTGTTTAGACTACTAATGTGTGTGTGATCTTTGATTGACGACGTGCTGATTAGACTACTAGGGTGTGTGACCTTTCATTGACGATGTGCTGTTTAGACTACTAGTGCGTGTGACCTTTGATTGACGACGTGCTGCTTAAGACTACTAGTGTGTGTGATCTTTGATTGACGACGTGCTGGTTAGACTACTAGAGTGTGTGACCTTTCATTGACGACGTGCTGTTTAGACTACTAGTGCGTGTGACCTTTGATTGACGACGTGCTGCTTAGACTACTAGTGTGTGTGATCTTTGATTGACGACGTGCTGGTTAGACTACTAGAGTGTGTGACCTTTCATTGACGACGTGCTGTTTAGACTACTAGTGTGTGTGTGATCTTTGATTGACGACGTGCTGATTAGACTACTAGGGTGTGTGACCTTTCATTGACGACGTGCTGTTTAGACTACTAGTGCGTGTGACCTTTGATTGACGACGTGCTGCTTAAGACTACTAGTGTGTGTGATCTTTGATTGACGACGTGCTGGTTAGACTACTAGAGTGTGTGACCTTTCATTGACGACGTGCTGTTTAGACTACCAGTGTGTGTGATCTTTGATTGACAACGTGCTGGTTAGACTACTAGAGTGTGTGATCTTTGATTGACGACGTGCTGGTTAGACTACTAGAGTGTGTGACCTTTCATTGACGACGTGCTGTTTAGACTACTAGTTCGTGTGACCTTTGATTGACGACGTGCTGCTTAAGACTACTAGTGTGTGTGATCTTTGATTGACGACGTGCTGGTTAGACTACTAGAGTGTGTGACCTTTCATTGACGACGTGCTGTTTAGACTACTAGTGTGATTGACAACGTGCTGGTTAGACTACTAGAGTGTGTGATCTTTCATTGACGACGTGCTGTTTAGACTACTAATGCGTGTGACCTTTGATTGACGACGTGCTGCTTAGACTACTAGTGTGTGTGACCTTTGATTGACGACGTGCTGCTTAGACTACTAGTGTTTGTGATCTTTGATTGACGACGTGCTGTTTAGACTACTAGTGTGTGTGACCTTTCATTGACGACTGCTGCTTAGACTACTAGTGTGTGTGATCTTTGATTGACGATGTGCTGCTTAGACTACTAGTGCGTGTGACCTTTCATTGACGACTGCTGCTTTGACTACTAGTGTGTGTGATCTTTGATTGACGATGTGCTGTTTAGACTACTAGTGTGTGTGACCTTTCATTGACGACTGCTGCTTAGACTACTAGTGTGTGTGATCTTTGATTGACGACGTGCTGGTTAGACTACTAGAGTGTGTGACCTTTCATTGACGACGTGCTGTTTAGACTACTAGTGCGTGTGACCTTTGATTGACGACGTGCTGCTTAGACTACTAGTGTGTGTGATCTTTGATTGACGACGTGCTGGTTAGACTACTAGAGTGTGTGACCTTTCATTGACGACGTGCTGTTTAGACTACTAGTGTGTGTGTGATCTTTGATTGACGACGTGCTGATTAGACTACTAGGGTGTGTGACCTTTCATTGACGACGTGCTGTTTAGACTACTAGTGCGTGTGACCTTTGATTGACGACGTGCTGCTTAAGACTACTAGTGTGTGTGATCTTTGATTGACGACGTGCTGGTTAGACTACTAGAGTGTGTGACCTTTCATTGACGACGTGCTGGTTAGACTACCAGTGTGTGTGATCTTTGATTGACCACGTGCTGGTTAGACTACTAGAGTGTGTGATCTTTCATTGACGACTGCTGCTTAGACTACTAGTCTGTGTGATCTTTGATTGACGATGTGCTGTTTAGATTACTAGTGCGTGTGACCTTTCATTGACGACTGCTGCTTTGACTACTAGTGTGTGTGATCTTTGATTGACGATGTGCTGTTTAGACTACTAGTGTGTGTGAACTTTCATTGACGACTGCTGCTTAGACTACTAGTGCGTGTGATCTTTGATTGACGATGTGCTGTTTAGACTACTAGTGTGTGTGATCTTTGATTGACGACGTGCTGTTTAGACTACTAGTGCGTGTGATCATTGATTGACGATGTGCTGCTTAGACTACTAGTGTGTGTGATCTTTGATTGACGACGTGCTGGTTAGACTACTAGAGTGTGTGACCTTTCATTGACGATGTGCTGTTTAGACTACTAGTGTGTGTGATCTTTGATTGACGACGTGCTGGTTAGACTACTAGAGTGTGTGACCTTTCATTGACGACGTGCTGTTTAGACTACTAGTGCGTGTGACCTTTGATTGACGACTGCTGCTTAGATTACTAGTGTGTGTGATCTTTGATTGACGACGTGCTGGTTAGACTACTAGAGTGTGTGACCTATCATTGACGACGTGCTGTTTAGACTACTAGTGCGTGTGACCTTTGATTGACGACGTGCTGCTTAGACTACTAGTGTGTGTGATCTTTGATTGAAGACGTGCTGGTTAGACTACTAGAGTGTGTGACCTTTCATTGACGACGTGCTGTTTAGACTACTAGTGTGTGTGTGACCTCTCATTGACGACTGCTGCTTAGACTACTAGTGTGTGTGATCTTTGATTGACGATGTGCTGCTTAGATTACTACTGTGTGTGACCTTTCATTGACGACTGCTGCTTAGATTACTAGTGTGTGTGATCTTTGATTGACGATGTGCTGTTTAGACTACTAGTGTGTGTGATCTTTGATTGACGACGTGCTGTTTAGACTACTAGTGCGTGTGACCTTTAATTGACGATGTGCTGTTTAGACTACTAGAGTGTGTGACCTTTGATTGACGACGTGCTGCTTAGCCTACTAGTGTGTGTGATCTTTGATTGACGACGTGCTGTTTAGACTACTAGTGTGTGTGACCTTTGATTGACGATGTGCTGTTTAGACTACTAGAGTGTGTGACCTTTGATTGACGATGTGCTGTTTAGACTACTAGTGCGTGTGACCTTTGATTGACGACGTGCTGTTTAGATTACTAGTGCGTGTGACCTTTGATACACGACGTGCTGTTTAGACTACTAGTGCGAGTGACCTTTGATTGACGATGTGCTGTTTAGACTACTAGAGTGTGTGACCTTTGATTGACGATGTGCTGTTTAGACTACTAGAGTGTGTGACCTTTGATTGACGATGTGCTGTTTAGAATACTAGTGCGTGTGACTTTTGATTGACGACGTGCTGTTTAGACTACTAGTGTGTGTGACCTTTGATTGACGATGTGCTGTTTAGACTACTAGAGTGTGTGACCTTTGATTGACGATGTGCTGTTTAGAATACTAGTGCGTGTGACTTTTGATTGACGACGTGCTGTTTAGACTACTAGTGTGTGTGATCTTTGATTGACGACTTACTGGTTAAACTACTAGTATGTGTGATCTTTGATTGACGATGTGCTGCTTAGACTACTAGAATGTGTGACCTTTCATTGACGACTGCTGCTTAGATTACTAGTGTGTGTGATCTTTGATTGACGACGTGCTGTTTAGACTACTAGTGCGTGTGACCTTTGATTGACGACTGCTGCTTAGACTACTAGTGTGTGTGATCTTTGATTGACGATGTGCTGTTTAGACTACTAGAGTGTGTGACCTTTCATTGACGACGTGCTGCTTAGACTACTAGTGTGTGTGATCTTTGATTGACGACGTGCTGGTTAGACTACTAGAGTGTGTGACCTTTCATTGACGACGTGCTGTTTAGAGTACTAGTGTGTGTGTGACCTTTCATTGACGACTGCTGCTTAGACTACTAGTGTGTGTGATCTTTGATTGACGATGTGCTGTTTAGACTACTAGTGTGTGTGACCTTTCATTGACGACTGCTGCTTAGACTACTAGTGTGTGTGATCTTTGATTGACGATGTGCTGTTTAGACTACTAGTGTGTGTGATCTTTGATTGACGACGTGCTGTTTAGACTACTAGTGCGTGTGACCTTTGATTGACGATGTGCTGTTTAGACTACTAGAGTGTGTGACCTTTGATTGACGACGTGCTGCTTAGACTACTAGTGTGTGTGATCTTTGATTGACGACGTGCTGTTTAGACTACTAGTGCGTGTGACCTTTGATTGACGATGTGCTGTTTAGACTACTAGAGTGTGTGACCTTTGATTGACGATGTGCTGTTTAGACTACTAGAGTGTGTGACCTTTGATTGACGATGTGCTGTTTAGACTACTAGTGCGTGTGACCTTTGATTGACGACGTGCTGTTTAGACTACTAGTGCGTGTGACCTTTGATTGACGACGTGCTGTTTAGACTACAAGTGCGTGTGACCTTTGATTGACGATGTGCTGTTTAGACTATTAGAGTGTGTGACCTTTGATTGACGATGTGCTGTTTAGACTACTAGAGTGTGTGACCTTTGATTGACGATGTGCTGTTTAGAATACTAGTGCGTGTGACTTTTGATTGACGACGTGCTGTTTAGACTACTAGTGTGTGTGACCTTTGATTGACGACGTGCTGCTTAGACTACTAGTGTGTGACCTTTCATTGACGACTGCTGCTTAGACTACTAGTGTGTGTGATCTTTGATTGACGATGTGCTGTTTAGACTACTAGAGTGTGTGACCTTTCATTGACGACGTGCTGCTTAGACTACTAGTGTGTGTGATCTTTGATTGACGACGTGCTGTTTAGACTACTAGAGTGTGTGACCTTTCATTGACGACTGCTGCTTAGACTACTAGTGTGTGTGATCTTTGATTGACGATGTGCTGCTTAGACTACTAGAGTGTGTGACCTTTCATTGACGATGTTCTGTTTAGACTACTAGTGCGTGTGATCTTTGATTGACGACGTGCTGCTTAGACTACTAGTGTGTGACCTTTCATTGACGACGGCTGCTTAGACTACTAGTGTGTGTGATCTTTGATTGACGATGTGCTGTTTAGACTACTAGAGTGTGTGACCTTTCATTGACGACGTGCTGCTTAGACTACTAGTGTGTGTGATCTTTGATTGACGACGTGCTGTTTAGACTACTAGAGTGTGTGACCTTTCATTGACGACTGCTGCTTAGACTACTAGTGTGTGTGATCTTTGATTGACGATGTGCTGGTTAGACTACTAGAGTGTGTGACCTTTCATTGACGACGTGCTGCTTAGACTACTAGTGTGTGACCTTTCATTGACGACGTGCTGGTTAGACTACTAGAGTGTGTGATCTTTGATTGACGACGTGCTGCTTAGACTACTAGTGTGTGTGATCTTTGATTGACGATGTGCTGCTTAGACTACTAGTGCGTGTGACCTTTGATTGACGACGTGCTGCTTAGACTACTAGTGTGTGTGACCTTTCATTGACGACGTGCTGTTTAGACTACTAGAGTGTGTGACCTTTCATTGACGACGCGCTGCTTAGACTACTAGTGTGTGACCTTTCATTGACGACTGCTGCTTAGACTACTAAAGTGTGTGACCTTTCATTGACGACTGCTGCTTAAACTACTAGTGTGTGTGATCTTTGATTGACGATGTGCTGTTTAGACTACTAGAGTGTGTGACCTTTCATTGACGACGTGCTGTTTAGACTACTAGAGTGTGTGATCTTTGATTGACGACGTGCTGCTTAGACTACTAGTGTGTGCGATCTTTGATTGACGATGTGCTGTTTAGACTACTAGTGCGTGTGACCTTTGATTGACGACGTGCTGCTTAGACTACTAGTGTGTGTGATCTTTGATTGACGATGTGCTGTTTAGACTACTAGAGTGTGTGATCTTTCATTGACGACTGCTGCTTAGATTACTAGTGTGTGTGACCTTTCATTGACGACTGCTGCTTAGACTACTAGTGTGTGTGATCTTTGATTGACGATGTGCTGTTTAGACTACTAGATTGTGTGACCTTTCATTGACGACGTGCTGTTTAGATTTCTAGAGTGTGTGACCTTTCATTGACGACGTGCTGCTTAGACTACTAGTGTGTGTGATCTTTGATTGACGACGTGTTGTTTAGACTACTAGAGTGTGTGACCTTTCATTGACGACTGCTGCTTAGACTACTAGTGTGTGTGATCTTTGATTGACGATGTGCTGTTTAGACTACTAGAGTGTGTGACCTTTCATTGACGATGTTCTGTTTAGACTACTAGTGCGTGTGACCTTTGATTGACGACGTGCTGCTTAGACTACTAGTGTGTGACCTTTCATTGACGACGGCTGCTTAGACTACTAGTGTGTGTGATCTTTGATTGACGATGTGCTGTTTAGACTACTAGAGTGTGTGACCTTTCATTGACGACGTGCTGCTTAGACTACTAGTGTGTGTGATCTTTGATTGACGACGTGCTGTTTAGACTACTAGAGTGTGTGACCTTTCATTGACGACTGCTGCTTAGACTACTAGTGTGTGTGATCTTTGATTGACGATGTGCTGGTTAGACTACTAGAGTGTGTGACCTTTCATTGACGATGTGCTGCTTAGACTACTAGTGTGTGACCTTTGATTGACGACGTGCTGTTTAGACTACTAGAGTGTGTGATCTTTCATTGACGACGTGCTGCTTAGACTACTAGTGTGTGTGATCTTTGATTGACGATGTGCTGTTTAGACTACTAGAGTGTGTGACTTTTCATTGACGACGTGCTGCTTAGACTACTAGTGTGTGTGATCTTTGATTGACGATGTGCTGTTTAGACTACTAGTGCGTGTGACCTTTGATTGACGACGTGCTGCTTAGACTACTAGAGTGTGACCTTTCATTGACAACTGCTGCTTAGACTACTAGTGTGTGTGATCTTTGATTGACGATGTGCTGTTTAGACTACTAGAGTGTGTGACCTTTCATTGACGACGTGCTGCTTAGACTACTAGTGTGTGACCTTTCATTGACGACGTGCTGGTTAGACTACTAGAGTGTGTGATCTTTGATTGACGACGTGCTGCTTAGACTACTAGTGTGTGTGATCTTTGATTGACGATGTGCTGTTTAGACTACTAGAGTGTGTGATCTTTGATTGACGACGTGCTGCTTAGACTACTAGTGTGTGTGATCTTTGATTGACGATGTGCTGTTTAGACTACTAGTGTGTGCGATCTTTGATTGACGATGTGCTGTTTAGACTACTAGTGCGTGTGACCTTTGATTGACGACGTGCTGCTTAGACTACTAGTGTGTGTGATCTTTGATTGACGATGTGCTGTTTAGACTACTAGAGTGTGTGATCTTTCATTGACGACTGCTGCTTAGATTACTAGTGTGTGTGACCTTTCATTGACGACTGCTGCTTAGACTACTAGTGTGTGTGATCTTTGATTGACGATGTGCTGTTTAGACTACTAGATTGTGTGACCTTTCATTGACGACGTGCTGTTTAGACTACTAGAGTGTGTGATCTTTGATTGACGACGTGCTGCTTAGACTACTAGTGTGTGTGATCTTTGATTGACGATGTGCTGTTTAGACTACTAGAGTGTGTGACCTTTCATTGACGACGTGCTGCTTAGACTACTAGTGTGTGTGATCTTTGATTGACGATGTGCTGTTTAGACTACTAGTGCGTGTGACCTTTGATTGACGACGTGCTGCTTAGACTACTAGTGTGTGACCTTTCATTGACGACGTGCTGTTTAGACTACTAGTGTGTGACCTTTCATTGACGACTGCTGCTTAGACTACTAGTGTGTGTGATCTTTGATTGACGATGTGTTGTTTAGACTACTAGAGTGTGTGACCTTTCATTGACGACGTGCTGCTTAGACTACTAGTGTGTGTGATCTTTGATTGACGATGTGCTGTTTAGACTACTAGTGTGTGTGACCTTTCATTGACGACTGCTGCTTAGACTACTAGTGTGTGTGATCTTTGATTGACGATGTGCTGTTTAGACTACTAGAGTGTGTGATCTTTCATTGACGACTGCTGCTTAGACTACTAGTGTGTGTGACCTTTCATTGACGACTGCTGCTTAGACTACTAGTGTGTGTGATCTTTGATTGACGATGTGCTGCTTAGACTACTAGAGTGTGTGACCTTTCATTGACGACGTGCTGCTTAGACTACTAGTGTGTGACCTTTCATTGACGACGTGCTGTTTAGACTACTAGAGTGTGTGATCTTTGATTGACGACGTGCTGCTTAGACTACTAGTGTGTGTGATCTTTGATTGACGATGTGCTGTTTAGACTACTAGAGTGTGTGACCTTTGATTGACGACGTGCTGTTTAGACTACTAGAGTGTGTGACCTTTCATTGACGACTGCTGCTTAGACTACTAGTGTGTGTGACCTTTCATTGACAACTGCTGCTTAGACTACTAGTGTGTGTGATCTTTGATTGACGATGTGCTGTTTAGACTACTAGAGTGTGTGAGCTTTCATTGACGACGTGCTGCTTGGACTACTAGTGTGTGACCTTTCATTGACGACGTGCTGTTTAGACTACTAGAGTGTGTGCTCTGTGATTGACGATGTGCTGCTTAGACTACTAGTGTGTGTGATCTTTGATTGACGATGTGCTGTTTAGACTACTAGAGTTTGTGACCTTTGATTGACGACGTGCTGTTTAGACTACTAGAGTGTGTGACCTTTCATTGACGACTGCTGCTTAGACTACTAGAGTGTGTGACCTTTCATTGACGATGTGCTGTTTAGACTACTAGAGTGTGTGATCTTTGATTGACGACGTGCTGCTTAGAGTACTAGTGTGTGTGATCTTTCATTGACGATGTGCTGTTTAGACTACTAGAGTGTGTGATCTTTCATTGACGACTGCTGCTTAGACTACTAGAGTGTGTGATCTTTCATTGACGATGTGCTGTTTAGACTACTAGAGTGTGTGATCTTTGATTGACGACGTGCTGCTTAGACTACTAGTGTGTGTGATCTTTGATTGACGATGTGCTGTTTAGACTACTAGAGTGTGTGACCTTTCATTGACGACTGCTGCTTAGACTACTAGAGTGTGTGACCTTTCATTGACGACGTGCTGCTTAGACTACTAGTGTGTGACCTTTCATTGACGACTGCTGCTTAGACTACTAGTGTGTGTGATCTTTGATTGACGATGTGCTGTTTAGACTACTAGAGTGTGTGACCTTTGATTGCCGATGTGCTGTTTAGACTACTAGAGTGTGTGACCTTTGATTGACGACGTGCTGGTTAGACTACTAGAGTGTGTGACCTTTGATTGATGACGTGCTGCTTAGACTACTAGTGTGTGTGATCTTTGATTGACGACGTGCTGCTTAGACTACTAGAGTGTGTGACCTTTGATTGATGACGTGCTGTTTAGACTACTAGAGTGTGTGACCTTTCATTGATGACCTGCTGTTTAGACTACTAGTGCGTGTGACCTTTGATTGCCGATGTGCTGTTTAGACTACTAGAGTGTGTGACCTTTGATTGACGACGTGCTGCTTAGACTACTAGTGTGTGACCTTTCATTGACGACGTGCTGTTTAGACTACTAGAGTGTGTGATCTTTGATTAACGACGTGCTGCTTAGACTACCAGTGTGTGTGATCTTTCATTGACGATGTGCTGTTTAGACTACTACAGTGTGTGATCTTTGATTGACGACGTGCTGCTTAGACTACTAGTGTGTGTGATTTTTGATTGACGACGTGCTGCTTAGACCACTAGTGTGTGTGATCTTTGATTGACGATGTGCTGTTTACACTACTAGTGCGTGTGACCTTTGATTGACGACGTGCTGCTTAGACTACTAGAGTGTGTGACCTTTCATTGACGACTGCTGCTTAGACTACTAGTGTGTGTGATCTTTGATTGACGATGTGCTGTTTAGACTACTAGAGTGTGTGACCTTTCATTGACGACGTGCTGGTTAGACTACTAGTGTGTGACCTTTCATTGACGACGTGCTGGTTAGACTACTAGTGTGTGTGATCTTTGATTGACGATGTGCTGCTTAGACTACTAGAGTGTGTGATCTTTGATTGACGACGTGCTGCTTAGACTACTAGTGTGTGTGATCTTTGATTGACGATGTGCTGTTTAGACTACTAGAGTGTGTGACCTTTCATTGACGACGTGCTGCTTAGACTACTAGTGTGTGTGATCTTTGATTGACGATGTGCTGTTTAGACTACTAGTGCGTGTGACCTTTGATTGACGACGTGCTGTTTAGACTACTAGAGTGTGTGACCTTTCATTGACGACGTGCTGCTTAGACTACTAGTGTGTGACCTTTCATTGACGACTGCTGCTTAGACTACTACAGTGTGTGACCTTTCATTGACGACTGCTGCTTAAACTACTAGTGTGTGTGATCTTTGATTGACGATGTGCTGTTTAGACTACTAGAGTGTGTGACCTTTCATTGACGACGTGCTGTTTAGACTACTAGAGTGTGTGATCTTTAATTGACGACGTGCTGCTTAGACTACTAGTGTGTGTGATCTTTGATTGACGATGTGCTGCTTAGACTACTAGAGTGTGTGACCTTTCATTGACGACGTGCTGCTTAGACTACTAGTGTGTGTGATCTTTGATTGACGATGTGCTGTTTAGACTACTAGTGCGTGTGACCTTTGATTGACGACGTGCTGTTTAGACTACTAGTGTGTGACCTTTCATTGACGACTGCTGCTTAGACTACTAGTGTGTGTGATCTTTGATTGACGATGTGCTGTTTAGACTACTAGAGTGTGTGACCTTTCATTGACGACGTGCTGCTTAGACTACTAGAGTGCGTGACCTTTCATTGACGATGTTCTGTTTAGACTACTAGTGCGTGTGACCTTTGATTGACGACGTGCTGCTTAGACTACTAGTGTGTGACCTTTCATTGACGACGGCTGCTTAGACTACTAGTGTGTGTGATCTTTGATTGACGATGTGCTGTTTAGACTACTAGAATGTGTGACCTTTCATTGACGACGTGATGCTTAGACTACTAGTGTGTGTGATCTTTGATTGACGACGTGCTGTTTAGACTACTAGAGTGTGTGACCTTTCATTGACGACTGCTGCTTAGACTACTAGTGTGTGTGATCTTTGATTGACGATGTGCTGGTTAGACTACTAGAGTGTGTGACCTTTCATTGACGATGTGCTGCTTAGACTACTAGTGTGTGACCTTTCATTGACGACGTGCTGTTTAGACTACTAGAGTGTGTGATCTTTCATTGACGACGTGCTGCTTAGACTACTAGTGTGTGTGATCTTTGATTGACGATGTGCTGTTTAGACTACTAGAGTGTGTGACTTTTCATTGACGACGTGCTGCTTAGACTACTAGTGTGTGTGATCTTTGATTGACGATGTGCTGTTTAGACTACTAGTGCGTGTGACCTTTGATTGACGACGTGCTGCTTAGACTACTAGAGTGTGTGACCTTTCATTGACAACTGCTGCTTAGACTACTAGTGTGTGTGATCTTTGATTGACGATGTGCTGTTTAGACTACTAGAGTGTGTGACCTTTCATTGACGACGTGCTGCTTAGACTACTAGTGTGTGACATTTCATTGACGACGTGCTGGTTAGACTACTAGAGTGTGTGATCTTTGATTGACGACGTGCTGCTTAGACTACTAGTGTGTGTGATCTTTGATTGACGATGTGCTGTTTAGACTACTAGAGTGTGTGATCTTTGATTGACGACGTGCTGCTTAGACTACTAGTGTGTGTGATCTTTGATTGACGATGTGCTGTTTAGACTACTAGAGTGTGTGACCTTTCATTGACGACGTGCTGCTTAGACTACTAGTGTGTGTGATCTTTGATTGACGACGTGCTGTTTAGACTACTAGAGTGTGTGACCTTTCATTGACGACGTGCTGCTTAGACTACTAGTGTGTGACCTTTCATTGACGACTGCTGCTTAGACTACTAAAGTGTGTGACCTTTCATTGACGACTGCTGCTTAAACTACTAGTGTGTGTGATCTTTGATTGACGATGTGCTGCTTAGACTACTAGAGTGTGTGACCTTTCATTGACGACGTGCTGTTTAGACTACTAGAGTGTGTGATCTTTGATTGACGACGTGCTGCTTAGACTACTAGTGTGTGCGATCTTTGATTGACGATGTGCTGTTTATACTACTAGTGCGTGTGACATTTGATTGACGACGTGCTGCTTAGACTACTAGCGTGTGTGATCTTTGATTGACGATGTGCTGTTTAGACTACTAGTGCGTGTGACCTTTGATTGACGACGTGCTGCTTAGACTACTAGAGTGTGTGACCTTTCATTGACAACTGCTGCTTAGACTACTAGTGTGTGTGATCTTTGATTGACGATGTGCTGTTTAGACTACTAGTGCGTGTGACCTTTGATTGACGACGTGCTACTTAGACTACTAGAGTGTGTGACCTTTCATTGACAACTGCTGCTTAGACTACTAGTGTGTGTGATCTTTGATTGACGATGTGCTGTTTAGACTACTAGAGTGTGTGACCTTTCATTGACGACGTGCTGCTTAGACTACTAGTGTGTGACCTTTCATTGACGACGTGCTGGTTAGACTACTAGAGTGTGTGATCTTTGATTGACGACGTGCTGCTTAGACTACTAGTGTGTGTGATCTTTGATTGACGATGTGCTGTTTAGACTACTAGAGTGTGTGATCTTTGATTGACGACGTGCTGCTTAGACTACTAGTGTGTGTGATCTTTGATTGACGATGTGCTGTTTAGACTACTAGAGTGTGTGACCTTTCATTGACGACGTGCTGCTTAGATTACTAGTGTGTGTGATCTTTGATTGACGACGTGCTGTTTAGACTACTAGAGTGTGTGACCTTTCATTGACGACGTGCTGCTTAGACTACTAGTGTGTGACCTTTCATTGACGACTGCTGCTTAGACTACTAAAGTGTGTGACCTTTCATTGACGACTGCTGCTTAAACTACTAGTGTGTGTGATCTTTGATTGACGATGTGCTGCTTAGACTACTAGAGTGTGTGACCTTTCATTGACGACGTGCTGTTTAGACTACTAGAGTGTGTGATCTTTGATTGACGACGTGCTGCTTAGACTACTAGTGTGTGCGATCTTTGATTGACGATGTGCTGTTTATACTACTAGTGCGTGTGACCTTTGATTGACGACGTGCTGCTTAGACTACTAGTGTGTGTGATCTTTGATTGACGATGTGCTGTTTAGACTACTAGAGTGTGTGATCTTTCATTGACGACTGCTGCTTAGATTACTAGTGTGTGTGACCTTTCATTGACGACTGCTGCTTAGACTACTAGTGTGTGTGATCTTTGATTGACGATGTGCTGTTTAGACTACTAGATTGTGTGACCTTTCATTGACGACGTGCTGTTTAGACTACTAGAGTGTGTGATCTTTGATTGACGACGTGCTGCTTAGACTACTAGTGTGTGTGATCTTTGATTGACGATGTGCTGTTTAGACTACTAGAGTGTGTGACCTTTCATTGACGACGTGCTGCTTAGACTACTAGTGTGTGTGATCTTTGATTGACGATGTGCTGTTTAGACTACTAGTGCGTGTGACCTTTGATTGACGACGTGCTGCTTAGACTACTAGTGTGTGACCTTTCATTGACGACGTGCTGTTTAGACTACTAGTGTGTGACCTTTCATTGACGACTGCTGCTTAGACTACTAGTGTGTGTGATCTTTGATTGACGATGTGCTGTTTAGACTACTAGAGTGTGTGATCTTTCATTGACGACTGCTGCTTAGACTACTAGTGTGTGTGACCTTTCATTGACGACTGCTGCTTAGACTACTAGTGTGTGTGATCTTTGATTGACGATGTGCTGTTTAGACTACTAGAGTGTGTGACCTTTCATTGACGACGTGCTGTTTAGACTACTAGAGTGTGTGACCTTTGATTGACGACGTGCTGGTTAGACTACTAGAGTGTGTGACCTTTGATTGATGACGTGCTGCTTAGACTACTAGTGTGTGTGATCTTTCATTGACGACGTGCTGCTTAGACTACTAGAGTGTGTGACCTTTGATTGATGACGTGCTGTTTAGACTACTAGAGTGTGTGACCTTTCATTGATGACCTGCTGTTTAGACTACTAGTGCGTGTGACCTTTGATTGACGATGTGCTGTTTAGACTACTAGAGTGTGTGACCTTTGATTGACGACGTGCTGCTTAGACTACTAGTGTGTGACCTTTCATTGACGACGTGCTGTTTAGACTACTAGAGTGTGTGATCTTTGATTGACGACGTGCTGCTTAGACTACTAGTGTGTGTGATCTTTGATTGACGACGTGCTGTTTAGACTACTAGAGTGTGTGACCTTTGATTGACGACGTGCTGTTTAGACTACTAGAGTGTGTGACCTTTCATTGACGACTGCTGCTTAGACTACTAGTGTGTGTGACCTTTCATTGACAACTGCTGCTTAGACTACTAGTGTGTGTGATCTTTGATTGACGATGTGCTGTTTAGACTACTAGAGTGTGTGACCTTTCATTGACGACGTGCTGCTTGGACTACTAGTGTGTGACCTTTCATTGACGACGTGCTGTTTAGACTACTAGAGTGTGTGCTCTGTGATTGACGATGTGCTGCTTAGACTACTAGTGTGTGTGATCTTTGATTGACGATGTGCTGTTTAGACTACTAGAGTTTGTGACCTTTGATTGACGACGTGCTGTTTAGACTACTAGAGTGTGTGACCTTTCATTGACGACTGCTGCTTAGACTACTAGAGTGTGTGACCTTTCATTGACGATGTACTGTTTAGACTACTAGAGTGTGTGATCTTTGATTGACGACGTGCTGCTTAGAATACTAGTGTGTGTGATCTTTCATTGACGATGTGCTGTTTAGACTACTAGAGTGTGTGATCTTTCATTGACGACTGCTGCTTAGACTACTAGAGTGTGTGATCTTTCATTGACGATGTGCTGTTTAGACTACTAGAGTGTGTGATCTTTGATTGACGACGTGCTGCTTAGACTACTAGTGTGTGTGATCTTTGATTGACGATGTGCTGTTTAGACTACTAGAGTGTGTGACCTTTCATTGACGACTGCTGCTTAGACTACTAGAGTGTGTGACCTTTCATTGACGACGTGCTGCTTAGACTACTAGTGTGTGACCTTTCATTGACGACTGCTGCTTAGACTACTAGTGTGTGTGATCTTTGATTGACGATGTGCTGTTTAGACTACTAGAGTGTGTGACCTTTGATTGACGATGTGCTGTTTAGACTACTAGAGTGTGTGACCTTTGATTGACGACGTGCTGGTTAGACTACTAGAGTGTGTGATCTTTGATTGATGACGTGCTGCTTAGACTACTAGTGTGTGTGATCTTTGATTGACGACGTGCTGCTTAGACTACTAGAGTGTGTGACCTTTGATTGATGACGTGCTGTTTAGACTACTAGAGTGTGTGACCTTTCATTGATGACCTGCTGTTTAGACTACTAGTGCGTGTGACCTTTGATTGACGATGTGCTGTTTAGACTACTAGAGTGTGTGACCTTTGATTGACGACGTGCTGCTTAGACTACTAGTGTGTGACCTTTCATTGACGACGTGCTGTTTAGACTACTAGAGTGTGTGATCTTTGATTAACGACGTGCTGCTTAGACTACCAGTGTGTGTGATCTTTCATTGACGATGTGCTGTTTAGACTACTAGAGTGTGTGATCTTTGATTGACGATGTGCTGCTTAGACCACTAGTGTGTGTGATCTTTGATTGACGATGTGCTGTTTACACTACTAGTGCGTGTGACCTTTGATTGACGACGTGCTGCTTAGACTACTAGAGTGTGTGACCTTTCATTGACGACTGCTGCTTAGACTACTAGTGTGTGTGATCTTTGATTGACGATGTGCTGATTAGACTACTAGAGTGTGTGACCTTTCATTGACGACGTGCTGGTTAGACTACTAGTGTGTGACCTTTCATTGACGACGTGCTGGTTAGACTACTAGTGTGTGTGATCTTTCATTGACGATGTGCTGTTTAGACTACTAGAGTGTGTGATCTTTGATTGACGACGTGCTGCTTAGACTACTAGTGTGTGTGATCTTTGATTGACGATGTGCTGTTTAGACTACTAGAGTGTGTGACCTTTCATTGACGACGTGCTGCTTAGACTACTAGTGTGTGTGATCTTTGATTGACGATGTGCTGTTTAGACTACTAGTGCGTGTGACCTTTGATTGACGACGTGCTGTTTAGACTACTAGAGTGTGTGACCTTTCATTGACGACGTGCTGCTTAGACTACTAGTGTGTGACCTTTCATTGACGACTGCTGCTTAGACTACTAAAGTGTGTGACCTTTCATTGACGACTGCTGCTTAAACTACTAGTGTGTGTGATCTTTGATTGACGATGTGCTGTTTAGACTACTAGAGTGTGTGACCTTTCATTGACGACGTGCTGTTTAGACTACTAGAGTGTGTGATCTTTAATTGACGACGTGCTGCTTAGACTACTAGTGTGTGTGATCTTTGATTGACGATGTGCTGCTTAGACTACTAGAGTGTGTGACCTTTCATTGACGACGTGCTGCTTAGACTACTAGTGTGTGTGATCTTTGATTGACGATGTGCTGTTTAGACTACTAGTGCGTGTGACCTTTGATTGACGACGTGCTGTTTAGACTACTAGTGTGTGACCTTTCATTGACGACTGCTGCTTAGACTACTAGTGTGTGTGATCTTTGATTGACGATGTGCTGTTTAGACTACTAGTGTGTGTGACCTTTCATTGACGACGTGCTGCTTAGACTACTAGTGTGTGTGATCTTTGATTGACGATGTGCTGTTTAGACTACTAGAGTGTGTGACCTTTCATTGACGACGTGCTGTTTAGACTACTAGAGTGTGTGATCTTTAATTGACGACGTGCTGCTTAGACTACTAGTGTGTGTGATCTTTGATTGACGATGTGCTGCTTAGACTACTAGAGTGTGTGACCTTTCATTGACGACGTGCTGCTTAGACTACTAGTGTGTGTGATCTTTGATTGACGATGTGCTGTTTAGACTACTAGTGCGTGTGACCTTTGATTGACGACGTGCTGTTTAGACTACTAGTGTGTGACCTTTCATTGACGACTGCTGCTTAGACTACTAGTGTGTGTGATCTTTGATTGACGATGTGCTGTTTAGACTACTAGTGTGTGTGACCTTTCATTGACGACGTGCTGCTTAGACTACTAGTGTGTGTGATCTTTGATTGACGATGTGCTGTTTAGACTACTAGTGTGTGTGACCTTTCATTGACGACTGCTGCTTAGACTACTAGTGTGTGTGATCTTTGATTGACGATGTGCTGTTTAGACTACTAGAGTGTGTGATCTTTCATTGACGACTACTGCTTAGACTACTAGTGTGTGTGACCTTTCATTGACGACTGCTGCTTAGACTACTAGTGTGTGTGATCTTTGATCGACGATGTGCTGCTTAGACTACTAGAGTGTGTGATCTTTCATTGACGACGTGCTGCTTAGACTACTAGTGTGTGACCTTTCATTGACGACGTGCTGTTTAGACTACTAGAGTGTGTGATCTTTGATTGACGACGTGCTGCTTAGACTACTAGTGTGTGTGATCTTTGATTGACGATGTGCTGTTTAGACTACTAGAGTGTGTGACCTTTGATTGACGACGTGCTGTTTAGACTACTAGAGTGTGTGACCTTTCATTGACGACTGCTGCTTAGACTACTAGTGTGTGTGACCTTTCATTGACGACTGCTGCTTAGACTACTAGTGTGTGTGATCTTTGATTGACGATGTGCTGTTTAGACTACTAGAGTGTGTGACCTTTCATTGACGACGTGCTGCTTAGACTACTAGTGTGTGTGATCTTTGATTGACGATGTGCTGTTTAGACTACTAGTGCGTGTGACCTTTGATTGACGACGTGCTGTTTAGACTACTAGTGTGTGACCTTTCATTGACGACTGCTGCTTAGACTACTAGTGTGTGTGATCTTTGATTGACGATGTGCTGTTTAGACTACTAGTGTGTGTGACCTTTCATTGACGACGTGCTGCTTAGACTACTAGTGTGTGTGATCTTTGATTGACGATGTGCTGTTTAGACTACTAGTGTGTGTGACCTTTCATTGACGACTGCTGCTTAGACTACTAGTGTGTGTGATCTTTGATTGACGATGTGCTGTTTAGACTACTAGAGTGTGTGATCTTTCATTGACGACTGCTGCTTAGACTACTAGTGTGTGTGACCTTTCATTGACGACTGCTGCTTAGACTACTAGTGTGTGTGATCTTTGATCGACGATGTGCTGCTTAGACTACTAGAGTGTGTGATCTTTCATTGACGACGTGCTGCTTAGACTACTAGTGTGTGACCTTTCATTGACGACGTGCTGTTTAGACTACTAGAGTGTGTGATCTTTGATTGACGACGTGCTGCTTAGACTACTAGTGTGTGTGATCTTTGATTGACGATGTGCTGTTTAGACTACTAGAGTGTGTGACCTTTGATTGACGACGTGCTGTTTAGACTACTAGAGTGTGTGACCTTTCATTGACGACTGCTGCTTAGACTACTAGTGTGTGTGACCTTTCATTGACGACTGCTGCTTAGACTACTAGTGTGTGTGATCTTTGATTGACGATGTGCTGTTTAGACTACTAGAGTGTGTGACCTTTCATTGACGACGTGCTGCTTAGACTACTAGTGTGTGACCTTTCATTGACGACGTGCTGGTTAGACTACTAGTGTGTGTGATCTTTGATTGACGATGTGCTGTTTAGACTACTAGTGTGTGTGATCTTTGATTGACGATGTGCTGTTTACACTACTAGTGCGTGTGACCTTTGATTGACGACGTGCTGCTTAGACTACTAGAGTGTGTGACCTTTCATTGACGACTGCTGCTTAGACTACTAGTGTGTGTGATCTTTGATTGACGATGTGCTGTTTAGACTACTAGAGTGTGTGACCTTTCATTGACGACGTGCTGGTTAGACTACTAGTGTGTGACCTTTCATTGACGACGTGCTGGTTAGACTACTAGTGTGTGTGATCTTTGATTGACGATGTGCTGTTTAGACTACTAGAGTGTGTGATCTTTGATTGACGACGTGCTGCTTAGACTACTAGTGTGTGTGATCTTTGATTGACGATGTGCTGTTTAGACTACTAGAGTGTGTGACCTTTCATTGACGACGTGCTGCTTAGACTACTAGTGTGTGTGATCTTTGATTGACGATGTGCTGTTTAGACTACTAGTGCGTGTGACCTTTGATTGACGACGTGCTGTTTAGACTACTAGAGTGTGTGACCTTTCATTGACGACGTGCTGCTTAGACTACTAGTGTGTGACCTTTCATTGACGACTGCTGCTTAGACTACTAAAGTGTGTGACCTTTCATTGACGACTGCTGCTTAAACTACTAGTGTGTGTGATCTTTGATTGACGATGTGCTGTTTAGACTACTAGAGTGTGTGACCTTTCATTGACGACGTGCTGTTTAGACTACTAGAGTGTGTGATCTTTAATTGACGACGTGCTGCTTAGACTACTAGTGTGTGTGATCTTTGATTGACGATGTGCTGCTTAGACTACTAGAGTGTGTGACCTTTCATTCACGACGTGCTGCTTAGACTACTAGTGTGTGTGATCTTTGATTGACGATGTGCTGTTTAGACTACTAGTGCGTGTGACCTTTGATTGACGACGTGCTGTTTAGACTACTAGTGTGTGACCTTTCATTGACGACTGCTGCTTAGACTACTAGTGTGTGTGATCTTTGATTGACGATGTGCTGTTTAGACTACTAGTGTGTGTGACCTTTCATTGACGACGTGCTGCTTAGACTACTAGTGTGTGTGATCTTTGATTGACGATGTGCTGTTTAGACTACTAGTGTGTGTGACCTTTCATTGACGACTGCTGCTTAGACTACTAGTGTGTGTGATCTTTGATTGACGATGTGCTGTTTAGACTACTAGAGTGTGTGATCTTTCATTGACGACTGCTGCTTAGACTACTAGTGTGTGTGACCTTTCATTGACGACTGCTGCTTAGACTACTAGTGTGTGTGATCTTTGATTGACGATGTGCTGCTTAGACTACTAGAGTGTGTGATCTTTCATTGACGACGTGCTGCTTAGACTACTAGTGTGTGACCTTTCATTGACGACGTGCTGTTTAGACTACTAGAGTGTGTGATCTTTGATTGACGACGTGCTGCTTAGACTACTAGTGTGTGTGATCTTTGATTGACGATGTGCTGTTTAGACTACTAGAGTGTGCGACCTTTGATTGACGACGTGCTGTTTAGACTACTAGAGTGTGTGACCTTTCATTGACGACTGCTGCTTAGACTACTAGAGTGTGTGACCTTTCATTGACGATGTGCTGTTTAGACTACTAGAGTGTGTGATCTTTGATTGACGACGTGCTGCTTAGACTACTAGTGTGTGTGATCTTTCATTGACGATGTGCTGTTTAGACTACTAGAGTGTGTGATCTTTGATTGACGACGTGCTGCTTAGACTACTAGTGTGTGTGATCTTTGATTGACGATGTGCTGTTTAGACTACTACAGTGTGTGACCTCTCATTGACGACTGCTGCTTAGACTACTAGAGTGTGTGACCTTTCATTGACGACGTGCTGCTTAGACTACTAGTGTGTGACCTTTCATTGACGACTGCTGCTTAGACTACTAGTGTGTGTGATCTTTGATTGACGATGTGCTGTTTAGACTACTAGAGTGTGTGACCTTTGATTGACGATGTGCTGTTTAGACTACTAGAGTGTGTGACCTTTCATTGACGACGTGCTGGTTAGACTACTAGAGTGTGTGAACTTTGATTGATGACGTGCTGCTTAGACTACTAGAGTGTGTGACCTTTGATTGATGACGTGCTGTTTAGACTACTAGAGTGTGTGACCTTTCATTGATGACCTGCTGTTTAGACTACTAGTGCGTGTGACCTTTGATTGACGATGTGCTGTTTAGACTACTAGAGTGTGTGACCTTTCATTGACGACGTGCTGCTTAGACTACTAGTGTGTGACCTTTCATTGACGACGTGCTGTTTAGACTACTAGAGTGTGTGATCTTTGATTAACGACGTGCTGCTTAGACTACTAGTGTGTGTGATCTTTGATTGACGACGTGCTGTTTAGACTACTAGAGTGTGTGATCTTTGATTGACGACGTGCTGCTTAGACTACTAGTGTGTGTGGTCTTTGATTGACGTTGTGCTGTTTAGACTACTAGAGTGTGTGATCTTTCATTGACGACGTGCTGCTTAGACTACTAGTGTGTGTGATCTTTGATTGACGATGTGCTGTTTAGACTACTAGAGTGTGTGACCTTTCATTGACGATGTGCTGTTTAGACTACTAGAGTGTGTGATCTTTGATTGACGACGTGCTGCTTAGACTACTAGTGTGTGTGATCTTTGATTGACGACGTGCTGCTTAGACTACTAGTGTGTGTGATCTTTGATTGACGATGTGCTGTTTAGACTACTAGAGTGTGTGATCTTTCATTGACGACGTGCTGCTTAGACTACTAGTGTGTGTGATCTTTGATTGACGATGTGCTGTTTAGACTACTAGAGTGTGTGACCTTTCATTGACGACGTGCTGCTTAGACTACTAGTGTGTGTGATCTTTGATTGACGATGTGCTGTTTAGACTACTAGTGCGTGTGACCTTTGATTGACGACGTGCTGCTTAGACTACTAGAGTGTGTGACCTTTCATTGACAACTGCTGCTTAGACTACTAGTGTGTGTGATCTTTGATTGACGATGTGCTGTTTAGACTACTAGAGTGTGTGACCTTTCATTGACGACGTGCTGCTTAGACTACTAGTGTGTGACCTTTCATTGACGACGTGCTGTTTAGACTACTAGATTGTGTGATCTTTGATTGACGACGTGCTGCTTAGACTACTAGTGTGTGTGATCTTTGATTGACGATGTGCTGTTTAGACTACTAGAGTGTGTGATCTTTGATTGACGACGTGCTGCTTAGACTACTAGTGTGTGTGATCTTTGATTGACGATGTGCTGTTTAGACTACTAGAGTGTGTGACCTTTCATTGACGACGTGCTGCTTAGACTACTAGTGTGTGTGATCTTTGATTGACGATGTGCTGTTTAGACTACTAGTGTGTGTGACCTTTGATTGACGACGTGCTGCTTAGACTACTAGTGTGTGTGACCTTTCATTGATGACGTGTTGTTTAGACTACTAGAGTGTGTGACCTTTCATTGACGACGTGCTGCTTAGACTACTAGTGTGTGACCTTTCATTGACGACTGCTGCTTAGACTACTAAGGTGTGTGACCTTTCTATGACGACTGCTGCTTAAACTACTAGTGTGTGTGATCTTTGATTGACGATGTGCTGTTTAGACTACTAGAGTGTGTGATCTTTCATTGACGACTGCTGCTTAGACTACTAGTGTGTGTGACCTTTCATTGACGACTGCTGCTTAGACTACTAGTGTGTGTGATCTTTGATTGACGATGTGCTGTTTAGACTACTAGAGTGTGTGACCTTTCATTGACGACGTGCTGCTTAGACTACTAGTGTGTGTGACCTTTGATTGACGATGTGCTGTTTAGACTACTAGTGCGTGTGACCTTTGATTGACGACGTGCTGCTTAGACTACTAGTGTGTGACCTTTCATTGACGACGTGCTGTTTAGACTACTAGTGTGTCACCTTTCATTAACGACTGCTGCTTAGACTACTAGTGTGTGTGATCTTTGATTGACGATGTGCTGTTTAGACTACTAGAGTGTGTGACCTTTCATTGACGACGTGCTGCTTAGACTACTAGAGTGTGTGATCTTTGATTGACGATGTGCTGTTTAGACTACTAGTGTGTGTGACCTTTCATTGACGACTGCTGCTTAGACTACTAGTGTGTGTGATCTTTGATTGACGATGTGCTGTTTAGACTACTAGAGTGTGTGATCTTTCATTGACGACTGCTGCTTAGACTACTAGTGTGTGTGACCTTTCATTGACGACTGCTGCTTAGACTACTAGTGTGTGTGATCTTTGATTGACGATGTGCTGTTTAGACTACTAGAGTGTGTGACCTTTCATTGACGACGTGCTGCTTAGACTACTAGTGTGTGACCTTTCATTGACGACTTGCTGTTTAGACTACTAGAGTGTGTGATCTTTGATTGACGACGTGCTGCTTAGACTACTAGTGTGTGTGGTCTTTGATTGACGATGTGCTGTTTAGACTACTAGAGTGTGTGACCTTTGATTGACGACGTGTTGTTTAGACTACTAGAGTGTGTGACCTTTCATTGACGACTGCTGCTTAGACTACTAGTGTGTGTGACCTTTCATTGACGACTGCTGCTTAGACTACTAGTGTGTGTGATCTTTGATTGACACTGTGCTGTTTAGACTACTAGAGTGTGTGACCTTTGATTGACGACGTACTGTTTAGACTACTAGAGTGTGTGATCTTTGATTGACGACGTGCTGCTTAGACTACTAGAGTGTGTGATCTTTGATTGACGATGTGCTGTTTAGACTACTAGTGTGTGTGACCTTTCATTGACGACTGCTGCTTAGACTACTAGTGTGTGTGATCTTTGATTGACGATGTGCTGTTTAGACTACTAGAGTGTGTGATCTTTCATTGACGACTGCTGCTTAGACTACTAGTGTGTGTGACCTTTCATTGACGACTGCTGCTTAGACTACTAGTGTGTGTGATCTTTGATTGACGATGTGCTGTTTAGACTACTAGAGTGTGTGACCTTTCATTGACGACGTGCTGCTTAGACTACTAGTGTGTGTGATCTTTGATTGACGATGTGCTGTTTAGACTACTAGTGTGTGTGACCTTTGATTGACGACGTGCTGCTTAGACTACTAGTGTGTGTGACCTTTCATTGATGACGTGTTGTTTAGACTACTAGAGTGTGTGACCTTTCATTGACGACGTGCTGCTTAGACTACTAGTGTGTGACCTTTCATTGACGACTGCTGCTTAGACTACTAAAGTGTGTGACCTTTCTATGACGACTGCTGCTTAAACTACTAGTGTGTGTGATCTTTGATTGACGATGTGCTGTTTAGACTACTAGAGTGTGTGATCTTTCATTGACGACTGCTGCTTAGACTACTAGTGTGTGTGACCTTTCATTGACGACTGCTGCTTAGACTACTAGTGTGTGTGATCTTTGATTGACGATGTGCTGTTTAGACTACTAGAGTGTGTGACCTTTCATTGACGACGTGCTGCTTAGACTACTAGTGTGTGTGACCTTTGATTGACGATGTGCTGTTTAGACTACTAGTGCGTGTGACCTTTGATTGACGACGTGCTGCTTAGACTACTAGTGTGTGACCTTTCATTGACGACGTGCTGTTTAGACTACTAGTGTGTCACCTTTCATTGACGACTGCTGCTTAGACTACTAGTGTGTGTGATCTTTGATTGACGATGTGCTGTTTAGACTACTAGAGTGTGTGACCTTTCATTGACGACGTGCTGCTTAGACTACTAGAGTGTGTGATTTTTGATTGACGATGTGCTGTTTAGACTACTAGTGTGTGTGACCTTTCATTGACGACTGCTGCTTAGACTACTAGTGTGTGTGATCTTTGATTGACGATGTGCTGTTTAGACTACTAGAGTGTGTGATCTTTCATTGACGACTGCTGCTTAGACTACTAGTGTGTGTGACCTTTCATTGACGACTGCTGCTTAGACTACTAGTGTGTGTGATCTTTGATTGACGATGTGCTGTTTAGACTACTAGAGTGTGTGACCTTTCATTGACGACGTGCTGCTTAGACTACTAGTGTGTGACCTTTCATTGACGACGTGCTGTTTAGACTACTAGAGTGTGTGATCTTTGATTGACGACGTGCTGCTTAGACTACTAGTGTGTGTGATCTTTGATTGACGATGTGCTGTTTAGACTACTAGAGTGTGTGACCTTTGATTGACGACGTGTTGTTTAGACTACTAGAGTGTGTGACCTTTCATTGACGACTGCTGCTTAGACTACTAGTGTGTGTGACCTTTCATTGACGACTGCTGCTTAGACTACTAGTGTGTGTGATCTTTGATTGACACTGTGCTGTTTAGACTACTAGAGTGTGTGACCTTTGATTGACGACGTGCTGTTTAGACTACTAGAGTGTGTGACCTTTCATTGACGACTGCTGCTTAGACTACTAGAGTGTGTGACCTTTCATTGACGATGTGCTGTTTAGACTACTAGAGTGTGTGATCTTTGATTGACGACGTGTTGCTTAGACTACTAGTGTGTGTGATCTTTCATTGACGATGTGCTGTTTAGACTACTAGAGTGTGTGATCTTTCATTGACGACTGCTGCTTAGACTACTGGAGTGTGTGATCTTTCATTGACGATGTGCTGTTTAGACTACTAGAGTGTGTGATCTTTGATTGACGACGTGCTGCTTAGACTACTAGTGTGTGTGATCTTTGATTGACGATGTGCTGATTAGACTACTAGAGTGTGTGACCTTTCATTGACGACTGCTGCTTAGACTACTAGAGTGTGTGACCTTTCATTGACGACGTGCTGCTTAGACTACTAATGTGTGACCTTTCACTGACGACTGCTGCTTAGACTACTAGTGTGTGTGATCTTTGATTGACGATGTGCTGTTTAGACTACTAGACTGCGTGACATTTAATTGACGATGTGCTGTTTAGACTACTAGAGTGTGTGACCTTTGATTGACGACGTGCTGGTTAGACTACTAGAGTGTGTGATCTTTGATTGACGACGTGTTGCTTAGACTACTAGAGTGTGACCTTTGATTGATGACGTGTTGTTTGGACTACTAGAGTGTGTGACCTTTCATTGATGACCTGCTGTTTAGACTACTAGTGCGTGTGACCTTTGATTGACGATGTGCTGTTTAGACTACTAGAGTGTGTGACCTTTCATTGACGACGTGCTGCTTAGACTACTAGTGTGTGACCTTTCATTGATGACGTGCTGTTTAGACTACTAGAGTGTGTGATCTTTGATTAACGACGTGCTGCTTAGACTACTAGTGTGTGTGATCTTTGATTGACGATGTGCTGTTTAGACTACTAGAGTGTGTGATCTTTGACGACGTGCTGCTTAGACTACTAGTGTGTGTGATCTTTGATTGACGATGTGCTGTTTAGACTACTAGTGCGTGTGACCTTTGATTGACGACGTGCTGTTTAGACTACTAGAGTGTGTGACCTTTCATTGACGACGTGCTGCTTAGACTACTAGTGTGTGACCTTTCATTGACGACTGCTGCTTAGACTACTAAAGTGTGTGACCTTTCATTGACGACTGCTGCTTAAACTACTAGTGTGTGTGATCTTTGATTGACGATGTGCTGTTTAGACTACTAGAGTGTGTGACCTTTCATTGACGACGTGCTGTTTAGACTACTAGAGTGTGTGATCTTTGATTGACGACGTGCTGCTTAGACTACTAGTGTGTGTGATCTTTGATTGACGATGTGCTGTTTAGACTACTAGAGTGTGTGATCTTTGATTGACGACGTGCTGCTTAGACTACTAGTGTGTGTGATCTTTGATTGACAATGTGCTGTTTAGACTACTAGAGTGTGTGACCTTTCATTGACGACGTGCTGCTTAGACTACTAGTGTGTGTGTGATCTTTGATTGACGATGTGCTATTTAGACTACTAGTGCGTGTGACCTTTGATTGACGACGTGCTGCTTAGACTACTAGTGTGTGTGACCTTTCATTGACGACGTGCTGTTTAGACTACTAGAGTGTGTGATCTTTCATTGACGACGTGCTGCTTAGACTACTAGTGTGTTACCTTTCATTGACGACTGCTGCTTAGACTACTAGAGTGTGTGACCTTTCATTGACGACTCCTGCTTAAACTACTAGTGTGTGTGATCTTTGATTGACGATGTGCTGTTTAGACTACTAGAGTGTGTGACCTTTCATTGACGACGTGCTGTTAGACTACTAGAGTGTGTGATCTTTCATTGACGACGTGCTGCTTAGACTACTTGTGTGTGTGATCTTTGATTGACGATGTGCTGTTTAGACTACTAGAGTGTGTGACCTTTCATTGACGACGTGCTGCTTAGACTACTAGTGTGTGTGATCTTTGATTGACGATGTGCTGTTTAGACTACTAGTGCGTGTGACCTTTGATTGACGACATGCTGCTTAGACTACTAGTGTGTGACCTTTGATTGACGACGTGCTGTTTAGACTACTAGTGTGTGAGCTTTCATTGACGACTGCTGCTTAGACTACTAGTGTGTGTGATCTTTGATTGACGATGTGCTGTTTAGACTACTAGAGTGTGTGACCTTTCATTGACGACGTGCTGCTTAGACTACTAGTGTGTGTGATCTTTGATTGACGATGTGCTGTTTAGACTACTAGTGTGTGTGACCTTTCATTGACGATGTGCTGCTTAGACTACTAGTGTGTGTGATCTTCGATTGACGATGTGCTGTTTAGACTACTAGTGTGTGTGACCTTTCATTGACGACTGCTGCTTAGACTACTAGTGTGTGTGACCTTTCATTGACAACTGCTGTTTAGACTACTAGAGTGTGTGACCTTTCATTGACGACGTCCTGCTTAGACTACTAGTGTGTGTGATTTTTGATTGACGATGTGCTGTTTAGACTACTAGTGTGTGTGACCTTTCTTTGACGACGTGCTGCTTAGACTACTAGTGTGTGTGATCTTTGATTGACGATGTGCTGTTTAGACTACTAGTGTGTGTGACCTTTCATTGACGACTGCTGCTTAGACTACTAGTGTGTGACCTTTCATTGACGACGTGCTGTTTAGACTACTAGAGTGTGTGATCTTTGATTGACGACGTGCTGCTTAGACTACTAGTGTATGTGATCTTTGATTGACGATGTGCTGTTTAGACTACTAGAGTGTGTGACCTTTGATGGACGACGTGCTGTTTAGACTACTAGTGTGTGTGACCTTTCATTGACGACTGCTGCTTAGACTACTAGAGTGTGTGACCTTTCATTGACGATGTGCTGTTTAGACTACTAGAGTGTGTGATCTTTGATTGACGACGTGCTGCTTAGACTACTAGTGTGTGTGATCTTTCATTGACGATGTGCTGTTTAGACTACTAGAGTGTGTGATCTTTCATTGACGACTGCTGCTTAAGACTACTAGAGTGTGTGATCTTTCATTGACGATGTGCTGTTTAGACTACTAGAGTGTGTGATCTTTGATTGACGACGTGCTGCTTAGACTACTAGTGTGTGTGATCTTTGATTGACGATGTGCTGTTTAGACTACTAGAGTGTGTGACCTTTCATTGACGACTGCTGCTTAGACTACTAGAGTGTGTGACCTTTCATTGACGACGTGCTGCTTAGACTACTAGTGTGTGACCTTTCATTGACGACTGCTGCTTAGACTACTAGTGTGTGTGATCTTTGATTGACGATGTGCTGTTTAGACTACTAGAGTGTGTGACCTTTGATTGACGATGTGCTGTTTAGACTACTAGAGTGTGTGACCTTTGATTGACGACGTGCTGGTTAGACTACTAGAGTGTGTGATCTTTGATTGACGACGTGCTGTTTAGACTACTAGTGTGTGTGATCTTTCATTGACGACGTGTTGCTTAGACTACTAGAGTGTGACCTTTGATTGATGACGTGTTGTTTGGACTACTAGAGTGTGTGACCTTTCATTGATGACCTGCTGTTTAGACTACTAGTGCGTGTGACCTTTGATTGACGATGTGCTGTTTAGACTACTAGAGTGTGTGACCTTTCATTGACGACGTGCTGCTTAGACTACTAGTGTGTGACCTTTCATTGACGACGTGCTGTTTAGACTACTAGAGTGTGTGATCTTTGATTAACGACGTGCTGCTTAGACTACTAGTGTGTGTGATCTTTGATTGACGATGTGCTGTTTAGACTACTAGAGTGTGTGATCTTTGACGACGTGCTGCTTAGACTACTAGTGTGTGTGATCTTTGATTGACGATGTGCTGTTTAGACTACTAGTGCGTGTGACCTTTGATTGACAACGTGCTGTTTAGACTACTAGAGTGTGTGACCTTTCATTGACGACGTGCTGCTTAGACTACTAGTGTGTGACCTTTCATTGACGACTGCTGCTTAGACTACTAAAGTGTGTGACCTTTCATTGACGACTGCTGCTTAAACTACTAGTGTGTGTGATCTTTGATTGACGATGTGCTGTTTAGACTACTAGAGTGTGTGACCTTTCATTGACGACGTGCTGTTTAGACTACTAGAGTGTGTGATCTTTGATTGACGACGTGCTGCTTAGACTACTAGTGTGTGTGATCTTTGATTGACGATGTGCTGCTTAGACTACTAGAGTGTGTGACCTTTCATTGACGACGTGCTGCTTAGACTACTAGTGTGTGTGATCTTTGATTGACGATGTGCTGTTTAGACTACTCGTGCGTGTGACCTTTGATTGACGACGTGCTGTTTAGACTACTAGTGTGTGAGCTTTCATTGACGACTGCTGCTTAGACTACTAGTGTGTGTGATCTTTGATTGACGATGTGCTGTTTAGACTACTAGAGTGTGTGACCTTTCATTGACGACGTGCTGCTTAGACTACTAGTGTGTGTGATCTTTGATTGACGATGTGCTGTTTAGACTACTAGTGTGTGTGACCTTTCATTGACGACTGCTGCTTAGACTACTAGTGTGTGTGATCTTTGATTGACGATGTGCTGTTTAGACTACTAGAGTGTGTGATCTTTCATTGACGACTGCTGCTTAGACTACTAGTGTGTGTGACCTTTCATTGACGACTGCTGCTTAGACTACTAGTGTGTGTGATCTTTGATTGACGATGTGCTGCTTAGACTACTAGAGTGTGTGACCTTTCATTGACGACGTGCTGCTTAGACTACTAGTGTGTGACCTTTCATTGACGACGTGCTGTTTAGACTACTAGAGTGTGTGATCTTTGATTGACGACGTGCTGCTTAGACTACTAGAGTGTGTGATCTTTGATTGACGACGTGCTGCTTAGACTACTAGTGTGTGTGATCTTTGATTGACGATGTGCTGTTTAGACTACTAGAGTGTGTGACCTTTGATTGACGACGTGCTGTTTAGACTACTAGAGTGTGTGACCTTTCATTGACGACTGCTGCTTAGACTACTAGAATGTGTGACCTTTCATTGACGATGTGCTGTTTAGACTACTAGAGTGTGTGATCTTTGATTGACGACGTGCTGCTTAGACTACTAGTGTGTGTGATCTTTCATTGACGATGTGCTGTTTAGACTACTAGAGTGTGTGATCTTTGATTGACGACGTGCTGCTTAGACTACTAGTGTGTGTGATCTTTGATTGACGATGTGCTGTTTAGACTACTACAGTGTGTGACCTCTCATTGACGACTGCTGCTTAGACTACTAGAGTGTGTGACCTTTCATTGACGACGTGCTGCTTAGACTACTAGTGTGTGACCTTTCATTGACGACTGCTGCTTAGACTACTAGTGTGTGTGATCTTTGATTGCCGATGTGCTGTTTAGACTACTAGAGTGTGTGACCTTTGATTGACGATGTGCTGTTTAGACTACTAGAGTGTGTGACCTTTGATTGACGACGTGCTGGTTAGACTACTAGAGTGTGTGACCTTTGATTGATGACGTGCTGCTTAGACTACTAGAGTGTGTGACCTTTGATTGATGACGTGCTGTTTAGACTACTAGAGTGTGTGACCTTTCATTGATGACCTGCTGTTTAGACTACTAGTGCGTGTGACCTTTGATTGACGATGTGCTGTTTAGACTACTAGAGTGTGTGACCTTTCATTGACGACGTGCTGCTTAGACTACTAGTGTGTGACCTTTCATTGACGACGTGCTGTTTAAACTACTAGAGTGTGTGATCTTTGATTAACGACGTGCTGCTTAGACTACTAGTGTGTGTGATCTTTGATTGACGACGTGCTGTTTAGACTACTAGAGTGTGTGATCTTTGATTGACGACGTGCTGCTTAGACTACTAGTGTGTGTGGTCTTTGATTGACGTTGTGCTGTTTAGACTACTAGAGTGTGTGATCTTTCATTGACGACGTGCTGCTTAGACTACTAGTGTGTGTGATCTTTGATTGACGATGTGCTGTTTAGACTACTAGAGTGTGTGACCTTTCATTGACGATGTGCTGTTTAGACTACTAGAGTGTGTGATCTTTGATTGACGACGTGCTGCTTAGACTACTAGTGTGTGTGATCTTTGATTGACGACGTGCTGCTTAGACTACTAGTGTGTGTGATCTTTGATTGACGATGTGCTGTTTAGACTACTAGAGTGTGTGACCTTTCATTGACGACGTGCTGCTTAGACTACTAGTGTGTGACCTTTCATTGACGACGTGCTGTTTAGACTACTAGAGTGTGTGATCTTTGATTGACGACGTGCTGCTTAGACTACTAGTGTGTGTGATCTTTGATTGACGATGTGCTGTTTAGACTACTAGAGTGTGTGATCTTTGATTGACGACGTGCTGCTTAGACTACTAGTGTGTGTGATCTTTGATTGACGATGTGCTGTTTAGACTACTAGAGTGTGTGACCTTTCATTGACGACGTGCTGCTTAGACTACTAGTGTGTGTGATCTTTGATTGACGATGTGCTGTTTAGACTACTAGTGTGTGTGACCTTTGATTGACGACGTGCTTCTTAGACTACTAGTGTGTGTGACCTTTCATTGATGACGTGTTGTTTAGACTACTAGAGTGTGTGACCTTTCATTGACGACGTGCTGCTTAGACTACTAGTGTGTGACCTTTCATTGACGACGTGCTGCTTAGACTACTAGTGTGTGACCTTTCATTGACGACTGCTGCTTAGACTACTAAAGTGTGTGACCTTTCTATGACGACTGCTGCTTAGACTACTAGTGTGTGTGATCTTTGATTGACGATGTGCTGTTTAGACTACTAGAGTGTGTGATCTTTCATTGACGACTGCTGCTTAGACTACTAGTGTGTGTGACCTTTCATTGACGACTGCTGCTTAGACTACTAGTGTGTGTGATCTGTGATTGACGATGTGCTGTTTAGACTACTAGAGTGTGTGACCTTTCATTGACGACGTGCTGCTTAGACTACTAGTGTGTGTGACCTTTGATTGACGATGTGCTGTTTAGACTACTAGTGCGTGTGACCTTTGATTGACGACGTGCTGCTTAGACTACTAGTGTGTGACCTTTCATTGACGACGTGCTGTTTAGACTACTAGTGTGTCACCTTTCATTGACGACTGCTGCTTAGACTACTAGTGTGTGTGATCTTTGATTGACGATGTGCTGTTTAGACTACTAGAGTGTGTGACCTTTCATTGACGACGTGCTGCTTAGACTACTAGAGTGTGTGATCTTTGATTGACGATGTGCTGTTTAGACTACTAGTGTGTGTGACCTTTCATTGACGACTGCTGCTTAGACTACTAGTGTGTGTGATCTTTGATTGACGATGTGCTGTTTAGACTACTAGAGTGTGTGATCTTTCATTGACGACTGCTGCTTAGACTACTAGTGTGTGTGACCTTTCATTGACGACTGCTGCTTAGACTACTAGTGTGTGTGATCTTTGATTGACGATGTGCTGTTTAGACTACTAGAGTGTGTGACCTTTAATTGACGACGTGCTGCTTAGACTACTAGTGTGTGACCTTTCATTGACGACGTGCTGTTTAGACTACTAGAGTGTGTGATCTTTGATTGACGACGTGCTGCTTAGACTACTAGTGTGTGTGATCTTTGATTGACGATGTGCTGTTTAGACTACTAGAGTGTGTGACCTTTGATTGACGACGTGTTGTTTAGACTACTAGAGTGTGTGACCTTTCATTGACGACTGCTGCTTAGACTACTAGTGTGTGTGACCTTTCATTGACGACTGCTGCTTAGACTACTAGTGTGTGTGATCTTTGATTGACACTGTGCTGTTTAGACTACTAGAGTGTGTGACCTTTGATTGACGACGTGCTGTTTAGACTACTAGAGTGTGTGACCTTTCATTGACGACTGCTGCTTAGACTACTAGAGTGTGTGACCTTTCATTGACGACGTGCTGTTTAGACTACTAGTGTGTGTGATCTTTGATTGACGATGTGCTGTTTAGACTACTAGTGCGTGTGACCTTTGATTGACGACGTGCTGTTTAGACTACTAGAGTGTGTGACCTTTCATTGACGACGTGCTGCTTAGACTACTAGTGTGTGACCTTTCATTGACGACTGCTGCTTAGACTACTAAAGTGTGTGACCTTTCATTGACGACTGCTGCTTAAACTACTAGTGTGTGTGATCTTTGATTGACGATGTGCTGTTTAGACTACTAGAGTGTGTGACCTTTCATTGACGACGTGCTGTTTAGACTACTAGAGTGTGTGATCTTTGATTGACGACGTGCTGCTTAGACTACTAGTGTGTGTGATCTTTGATTGACGATGTGCTGCTTAGACTACTAGAGTGTGTGACCTTTCATTGACGACGTGCTGCTTAGACTACTAGTGTGTGTGATCTTTGATTGACGATGTGCTGTTTAGACTACTCGTGCGTGTGACCTTTGATTGACGACGTGCTGTTTAGACTACTAGTGTGTGACCTTTCATTGACGACTGCTGCTTAGACTACTAGTGTGTGTGATCTTTGATTGACGATGTGCTGTTTAGACTACTAGAGTGTGTGACCTTTCATTGACGACGTGCTGCTTAGACTACTAGTGTGTGTGATCTTTGATTGACGATGTGCTGTTTAGACTACTAGTGTGTGTGACCTTTCATTGACGACTGCTGCTTAGACTACTAGTGTGTGTGATCTTTGATTGACGATGTGCTGTTTAGACTACTAGAGTGTGTGATCTTTCATTGACGACTGCTGCTTAGACTACTAGTGTGTGTGACCTTTCATTGACGACTGCTGCTTAGACTACTAGTGTGTGTGATCTTTGATTGACGATGTGCTGCTTAGACTACTAGAGTGTGTGACCTTTCATTGACGACGTGCTGCTTAGACTACTAGTGTGTGACCTTTCATTGACGACGTGCTGTTTAGACTACTAGAGTGTGTGATCTTTGATTGACGACGTGCTGCTTAGACTACTAGAGTGTGTGACCTTTGATTGACGATGTGCTGTTTAGACTACTAGAGTGTGTGACCTTTCATTGACGACTGCTGCTTAGACTACTAGTGTGTGTGACCTTTCATTGACGACTGCTGCTTAGACTACTAGTGTGTGTGATCTTTGATTGACGATGTGCTTTTTAGACTACTAGAGTGTGTGATCTTTGATTGACGACGTGCTGCTTAGACTACTAGTGTGTGTGATCTTTGATTGACGATGTGCTGTTTAGACTACTAGAGTGTGTGACCTTTGATTGACGACGTGCTGTTTAGACTACTAGAGTGTGTGACCTTTCATTGACGACTGCTGCTTAGACTACTAGAATGTGTGACCTTTCATTGACGATGTGCTGTTTAGACTACTAGAGTGTGTGATCTTTGATTGACGACGTGCTGCTTAGACTACTAGTGTGTGTGATCTTTCATTGACGATGTGCTGTTTAGACTACTAGAGTGTGTGATCTTTGATTGACGACGTGCTGCTTAGACTACTAGTGTGTGTGATCTTTGATTGACGATGTGCTGTTTAGACTACTACAGTGTGTGACCTCTCATTGACGACTGCTGCTTAGACTACTAGAGTGTGTGACCTTTCATTGACGACGTGCTGCTTAGACTACTAGTGTGTGACCTTTCATTGACGACTGCTGCTTAGACTACTAAAGTGTGTGACCTTTCTATGACGACTGCTGCTTAGACTACTAGTGTGTGTGATCTTTGATTGACGATGTGCTGTTTAGACTACTAGAGTGTGTGACCTTTCATTGATGACCTGCTGTTTAGACTACTAGTGCGTGTGACCTTTGATTGACGATGTGCTGTTTAGACTACTAGAGTGTGTGACCTTTCATTGACGACGTGCTGCTTAGACTACTAGTGTGTGACCTTTCATTGACGACGTGCTGTTTAGACTACTAGAGTGTGTGATCTTTGATTAACGACGTGCTGCTTAGACTACTAGTGTGTGTGATCTTTGATTGACGACGTGCTGTTTAGACTACTAGAGTGTGTGATCTTTGATTGACGACGTGCTGCTTAGACTACTAGTGTGTGTGGTCTTTGATTGACGTTGTGCTGTTTAGACTACTAGAGTGTGTGATCTTTCATTGACGACGTGCTGCTTAGACTACTAGTGTGTGTGATCTTTGATTGACGATGTGCTGTTTAGACTACTAGAGTGTGTGACCTTTCATTGACGATGTGCTGTTTAGACTACTAGAGTGTGTGATCTTTGATTGACGACGTGCTGCTTAGACTACTAGTGTGTGTGATCTTTGATTGACGACGTGCTGCTTAGACTACTAGTGTGTGTGATCTTTGATTGACGATGTGCTGTTTAGACTACTAGAGTGTGTGACCTTTCATTGACGACGTGCTGCTTAGACTACTAGTGTGTGACCTTTCATTGACGACGTGCTGTTTAGACTACTAGAGTGTGTGATCTTTGATTGACGACGTGCTGCTTAGACTACTAGTGTGTGTGATCTTTGATTGACGATGTGCTGTTTAGAATACTAGAGTGTGTGATCTTTGATTGACGACGTGCTGCTTAGACTACTAGTGTGTGTGATCTTTGATTGACGATGTGCTGTTTAGACTACTAGAGTGTGTGACCTTTCATTGACGACGTGCTGCTTAGACTACTAGTGTGTGTGATCTTTGATTGACGATGTGCTGTTTAGACTACTAGTGTGTGTGACCTTTGATTGACGACGTGCTGCTTAGACTACTAGTGTGTGTGACCTTTCATTGATGACGTGTTGTTTAGACTACTAGAGTGTGTGACCTTTCATTGACGACGTGCTGCTTAGACTACTAGTGTGTGACCTTTCATTGACGACTGCTGCTTAGACTACTAAAGTGTGTGACCTTTCTATGACGACTGCTGCTTAGACTACTAGTGTGTGTGATCTTTGATTGACGATGTGCTGTTTAGACTACTAGAGTGTGTGATCTTTCATTGACGACTGCTGCTTAGACTACTAGTGTGTGTGACCTTTCATTGACGACTGCTGCTTAGACTACTAGTGTGTGTGATCTTTGATTGACGATGTGCTGTTTAGACTACTAGAGTGTGTGACCTTTCATTGACGACGTGCTGCTTAGACTACTAGTGTGTGTGACCTTTGATTGACGATGTGCTGTTTAGACTACTAGTGCGTGTGACCTTTGATTGACGACGTGCTGCTTAGACTACTAGTGTGTGACCTTTCATTGACGACGTGCTGTTTAGACTACTAGTGTGTCACCTTTCATTGACGACTGCTGCTTAGACTACTAGTGTGTGTGATCTTTGATTGACGATGTGCTGTTTAGACTACTAGAGTGTGTGACCTTTCATTGACGACGTGCTGCTTAGACTACTAGAGTGTGTGATCTTTGATTGACGATGTGCTGTTTAGACTACTAGTGTGTGTGACCTTTCATTGACGACTGCTGCTTAGACTACTAGTGTGTGTGATCTTTGATTGACGATGTGCTGTTTAGACTACTAGAGTGTGTGATCTTTCATTGACGACTGCTGCTTAGACTACTAGTGTGTGTGACCTTTCATTGACGACTGCTGCTTAGACTACTAGTGTGTGTGATCTTTGATTGACGATGTGCTGTTTAGACTACTAGAGTGTGTGACCTTTCATTGACGACGTGCTGCTTAGACTACTAGTGTGTGACCTTTCATTGACGACGTGCTGGTTAGACTACTAGAGTGTGTGATCTTTGATTGACGACGTGCTGCTTAGACTACTAGTGTGTGTGATCTTTGATTGACGATGTGCTGTTTAGACTACTAGAGTGTGTGACCTTTGATTGACGACGTGTTGTTTAGACTACTAGAGTGTGTGACCTTTCATTGACGACTGCTGCTTAGACTACTAGTGTGTGTGACCTTTCATTGACGACTGCTGCTTAGACTACTAGTGTGTGTGATCTTTGATTGACACTGTGCTGTTTAGACTACTAGAGTGTGTGACCTTTGATTGACGACGTGCTGTTTAGACTACTAGAGTGTGTGACCTTTCATTGACGACTGCTGCTTAGACTACTAGAGTGTGTGACCTTTCATTGACGACGTGCTGTTTAGACTACTAGAGTGTGTGATCTTTGATTGACGACGTGCTGCTTAGACTACTAGTGTGTGTGATCTTTCATTGACGATGTGCTGTTTAGACTACTAGAGTGTGTGATCTTTCATTGACGACTGCTGCTTAGACTACTAGAGTGTGTGATCTTTCATTGACGATGTGCTGTTTAGACTACTAGAGTGTGTGATCTTTGATTGACGACGTGCTGCTTAGACTACTAGTGTGTGTGATCTTTGATTGACGATGTGCTGTTTAGACTACTACAGTGTGTGACCTCTCATTGACGACTGCTGCTTAGACTACTAGAGTGTGTGACCTTTCATTGACGACATGCTGCTTAGACTACTAGTGTGTGACCTTTCATTGACGACTGCTGCTTAGACTACTAAAGTGTGTGACCTTTCTATGACGACTGCTGCTTAGACTACTAGTGTGTGTGATCTTTGATTGACGATGTGCTGTTTAGACTACTAGAGTGTGTGACCTTTCATTGATGACCTGCTGTTTAGACTACTAGTGCGTGTGACCTTTGATTGACGATGTGCTGTTTAGACTACTAGAGTGTGTGACCTTTCATTGACGACGTGCTGCTTAGACTACTAGTGTGTGACCTTTCATTGACGACGTGCTGTTTAGACTACTAGAGTGTGTGATCTTTGATTAACGACGTGCTGCTTAGACTACTAGTGTGTGTGATCTTTGATTGACGACGTGCTGTTTAGACTACTAGAGTGTGTGATCTTTGATTGACGACGTGCTGCTTAGACTACTAGTGTGTGTGGTCTTTGATTGACGTTGTGCTGTTTAGACTACTAGAGTGTGTGATCTTTCATTGACGACGTGCTGCTTAGACTACTAGTGTGTGTGATCTTTGATTGACGATGTGCTGTTTAGACTACTAGAGTGTGTGACCTTTCATTGACGATGTGCTGTTTAGACTACTAGAGTGTGTGATCTTTGATTGACGACGTGCTGCTTAGACTACTAGTGTGTGTGATCTTTGATTGACGACGTGCTGCTTAGACTACTAGTGTGTGTGATCTTTGATTGACGATGTGCTGTTTAGACTACTAGAGTGTGTGACCTTTCATTGACGACGTGCTGCTTAGACTACTAGTGTGTGACCTTTCATTGACGACGTGCTGTTTAGACTACTAGAGTGTGTGATCTTTGATTGACGACGTGCTGCTTAGACTACTAGTGTGTGTGATCTTTGATTGACGATGTGCTGTTTAGAATACTAGAGTGTGTGATCTTTGATTGACGACGTGCTGCTTAGACTACTAGTGTGTGTGATCTTTGATTGACGATGTGCTGTTTAGACTACTAGAGTGTGTGACCTTTCATTGACGACGTGCTGCTTAGACTACTAGTGTGTGTGATCTTTGATTGACGATGTGCTGTTTAGACTACTAGTGTGTGTGACCTTTGATTGACGATGTGCTGCTTAGACTACTAGTGTGTGTGACCTTTCATTGATGACGTGTTGTTTAGACTACTAGAGTGTGTGACCTTTCATTGACGACGTGCTGCTTAGACTACTAGTGTGTGACCTTTCATTGACGACTGCTGCTTAGACTACTAAAGTGTGTGACCTTTCTATGACGACTGCTGCTTAGACTACTAGTGTGTGTGATCTTTGATTGACGATGTGCTGTTTAGACTACTAGAGTGTGTGATCTTTCATTGACGACTGCTGCTTAGACTACTAGTGTGTGTGACCTTTCATTGACGACTGCTGCTTAGACTACTAGTGTGTGTGATCTTTGATTGACGATGTGCTGTTTAGACTACTAGAGTGTGTGACCTTTCATTGACGACGTGCTGCTTAGACTACTAGTGTGTGTGACCTTTGATTGACGATGTGCTGTTTAGACTACTAGTGCGTGTGACCTTTGATTGACGACGTGCTGCTTAGACTACTAGTGTGTGACCTTTCATTGACGACGTGCTGTTTAGACTACTAGTGTGTCACCTTTCATTGACGACTGCTGCTTAGACTACTAGTGTGTGTGATCTTTGATTGACGATGTGCTGTTTAGACTACTAGAGTGTGTGACCTTTCATTGACGACGTGCTGCTTAGACTACTAGAGTGTGTGATCTTTGATTGACGATGTGCTGTTTAGACTACTAGTGTGTGTGACCTTTCATTGACGACTGCTGCTTAGACTACTAGTGTGTGTGATCTTTGATTGACGATGTGCTGTTTAGACTACTAGAGTGTGTGATCTTTCATTGACGACTGCTGCTTAGACTACTAGTGTGTGTGACCTTTCATTGACGACTGCTGCTTAGACTACTAGTGTGTGTGATCTTTGATTGACGATGTGCTGTTTAGACTACTAGAGTGTGTGACCTTTCATTGACGACGTGCTGCTTAGACTACTAGTGTGTGACCTTTCATTGACGACGTGCTGGTTAGACTACTAGAGTGTGTGATCTTTGATTGACGACGTGCTGCTTAGACTACTAGTGTGTGTGATCTTTGATTGACGATGTGCTGTTTAGACTACTAGAGTGTGTGACCTTTGATTGACGACGTGTTGTTTAGACTACTAGAGTGTGTGACCTTTCATTGACGACTGCTGCTTAGACTACTAGTGTGTGTGACCTTTCATTGACGACTGCTGCTTAGACTACTAGTGTGTGTGATCTTTGATTGACACTGTGCTGTTTAGACTACTAGAGTGTGTGACCTTTGATTGACGACGTGCTGTTTAGACTACTAGAGTGTGTGACCTTTCATTGACGACTGCTGCTTAGACTACTAGAGTGTGTGACCTTTCATTGACGACGTGCTGTTTAGACTACTAGAGTGTGTGATCTTTGATTGACGACGTGCTGCTTAGACTACTAGTGTGTGTGATCTTTCATTGACGATGTGCTGTTTAGACTACTAGAGTGTGTGATCTTTCATTGACGACTGCTGCTTAGACTACTAGAGTGTGTGATCTTTCATTGACGATGTGCTGTTTAGACTACTAGAGTGTGTGATCTTTGATTGACGACGTGCTGCTTAGACTACTAGTGTGTGTGATCTTTGATTGACGATGTGCTGTTTAGACTACTAGAGTGTGTGACCTTTCATTGACGACTGCTGCTTAGACTACTAGAGTGTGTGACCTTTCATTGACGACGTGCTGCTTAGACTACTAGTGTGTGACCTTTCACTGACGACTGCTGCTTAGACTACTAGTGTGTGTGATCTTTGATTGACGATGTGCTGTTTAGACTACTAGACTGTGTGACATTTAATTGACGATGTGCTGTTTAGACTACTAGAGTGTGTGACCTTTGATTGACGACGTGCTGGTTAGACTACTAGAGTGTGTGATCTTTGATTGACGACGTGTTGCTTAGACTACTAGAGTGTGACCTTTGATTGATGACGTGTTGTTTGGACTACTAGAGTGTGTGACCTTTCATTGATGACCTGCTGTTTAGACTACTAGTGCGTGTGACCTTTGATTGACGATGTGCTGTTTAGACTACTAGAGTGTGTGACCTTTCATTGACGACGTGCTGCTTAGACTACTAGTGTGTGACCTTTCATTGACGACGTGCTGTTTAGACTACTAGAGTGTGTGATCTTTGATTAACGACGTGCTGCTTAGACTACTAGTGTGTGTGATCTTTGATTGACGATGTGCTGTTTAGACTACTAGAGTGTGTGATCTTTGACGACGTGTTGCTTAGACTACTAGTGTGTGTGATCTTTGATTGACGATGTGCTGTTTAGACTACTAGAGTGTGTGACCTTTCATTGACGATGTGCTGCTTAGACTACTAGTGTGTGTGATCTTTGATTGACGATGTGCTGTTTAGACTACTAGTGCGTGTGACCTTTGATTGACGACGTGCTGCTTAGACTACTAGAGTGTGTGACCTTTCATTGACAACTGCTGCTTAGACTACTAGTGTGTGTGATCTTTGATTGACGATGTGCTGTTTAGACTACTAGAGTGTGTGACCTTTCATTGACGACGTGCTGCTTAGACTACTAGTGTGTGACCTTTCATTGACGACGTGCTGTTTAGACTACTAGAGTGTGTGATCTTTGATTGACGACGTGCTGCTTAGACTACTAGTGTGTGTGATCTTTGATTGATGATGTGCTGTTTAGACTACTAGAGTGTGTGATCTTTGATTGACGACGTGCTGCTTAGACTACTAGTGTGTGTGATCTTTGATTGACGATGTGCTGTTTAGACTACTAGAGTGTGTGACCTTTCATTGACGACGTGCTGCTTAGACTACTAGTGTGTGTGTGATCTTTGATTGACGATGTGCTGTTTAGACTACTAGTGCGTGTGACCTTTGATTGACGACGTGCTGCTTAGACTACTAGTGTGTGTGACCTTTCATTGACGACGTGCTGTTTAGACTACTAGAGTGTGTGATCTTTCATTGACGACGTGCTGCTTAGACTACTAGTGTGTGACCTTTCATTGACGACTGCTGCTTAGACTACTAAAGTGTGTGACCTTTCATTGACGACTCCTGCTTAAACTACTAGTGTGTGTGATCTTTGATTGACGATGTGCTGTTTAGACTACTAGAGTGTGTGACCTTTCATTGACGACGTGCTGTTAGACTACTAGAGTGTGTGATGTTTCATTGACGACGTGCTGCTTAGACTACTAGTGTGTGTGACCTTTCATTGACGACGTGCTGCTTAGACTACTAGTGTGTGTGACCTTTCATTGACGACTGCTGCTTAGACTACTAAAGTGTGTGACCTTTCATTGACGACTCCTGCTTAAACTACTAGTGTGTGTGATCTTTGATTGACGATGTGCTGTTTAGACTACTAGAGTGTGTGACCTTTCATTGACGACGTGCTGTTAGACTACTAGAGTGTGTGATGTTTCATTGACGACGTGCTGCTTAGACTACTAGAGTGTGTGATCTTTCATTGACGACGTGCTGCTTAGACTACTAGTGTGTGTGATCTTTGATTGACGATGTGCTGTTTAGACTACTAGAGTGTGTGACCTTTCATTGACGACGTGCTGCTTAGACTACTAGTGTGTGTGATCTTTGATTGACGATGTGCTGTTTAGACTACTAGTGCGTGTGACCTTTGATTGACGACATGCTGCTTAGACTACTAGTGTGTGACCTTTGATTGACGACGTGCTGTTTAGACTACTAGTGTGTGACCTTTCATTGACGACTGCTGCTTAGACTACTAGTGTGTGTGATCTTTGATTGACGATGTGCTGTTTAGACTACTAGAGTGTGTGACCTTTCATTGACGACGTGCTGCTTAGACTACTAGTGTGTGTGATCTTTGATTGACGATGTGCTGTTTAGACTACTAGTGTGTGTGACCTTTCATTGACGACGTGCTGCTTAGACTACTAGTGTGTGTGATCTTCGATTGACGATGTGCTGTTTAGACTACTCGTGTGTGTGATCTTTCATTGACGACTGCTGCTTAGACTACTAGTGTGTGTGACCTTTCATTGACAACTGCTGTTTAGACTACTAGAGTGTGTGACCTTTCATTGACGACGTCCTGCTTAGACTACTAGTGTGTGTGATTTTTGATTGACGATGTGCTGTTTAGACTACTAGTGTGTGTGACCTTTCATTGACGACGTGCTGCTTAGACTACTAGTGTGTGTGATCTTTGATTGACGATGTGCTGTTTAGACTACTAGTGTGTGTGACCTTTCATTGACGACTGCTGCTTAGACTACTAGTGTGTGACCTTTCATTGACGACGTGCTGTTTAGACTACTAGAGTGTGTGATCTTTGATTGACGACGTGCTGCTTAGACTACTAGTGTATGTGATCTTTGATTGACGATGTGCTGTTTAGACTACTAGAGTGTGTGACCTTTGATGGACGACGTGCTGTTTAGACTACTAGTGTGTGTGACCTTTCATTGACGACTGCTGCTTAGACTACTAGAGTGTGTGACCTTTCATTGACGATGTGCTGTTTAGACTACTAGAGTGTGTGATCTTTGATTGACGACGTGCTGCTTAGACTACTAGTGTGTGTGATCTTTCATTGACGATGTGCTGTTTAGACTACTAGAGTGTGTGATCTTTCATTGACGACTGCTGCTTAAGACTACTAGAGTGTGTGATCTTTCATTGACGATGTGCTGTTTAGACTACTAGAGTGTGTGATCTTTGATTGACGACGTGCTGCTTAGACTACTAGTGTGTGTGATCTTTGATTGACGATGTGCTGTTTAGACTACTAGTGCGTGTGACCTTTGATTGACGACATGCTGCTTAGACTACTAGTGTGTGACCTTTGATTGACGACGTGCTGTTTAGACTACTAGTGTGTGACCTTTCATTGACGACTGCTGCTTAGACTACTAGTGTGTGTGATCTTTGATTGACGATGTGCTGTTTAGACTACTAGAGTGTGTGACCTTTCATTGACGACGTGCTGCTTAGACTACTAGTGTGTGTGATCTTTGATTGACGATGTGCTGTTTAGACTACTAGTGTGTGTGACCTTTCATTGACGACGTGCTGCTTAGACTACTAGTGTGTGTGATCTTCGATTGACGATGTGCTGTTTAGACTACTCGTGTGTGTGACCTTTCATTGACGACTGCTGCTTAGACTACTAGTGTGTGTGACCTTTCATTGACAACTGCTGTTTAGACTACTAGAGTGTGTGACCTTTCATTGACGACGTCCTGCTTAGACTACTAGTGTGTGTGATTTTTGATTGACGATGTGCTGTTTAGACTACTAGTGTGTGTGACCTTTCATTGACGACGTGCTGCTTAGACTACTAGTGTGTGTGATCTTTGATTGACGATGTGCTGTTTAGACTACTAGTGTGTGTGACCTTTCATTGACGACTGCTGCTTAGACTACTAGTGTGTGACCTTTCATTGACGACGTGCTGTTTAGACTACTAGAGTGTGTGATCTTTGATTGACGACGTGCTGCTTAGACTACTAGTGTATGTGATCTTTGATTGACGATGTGCTGTTTAGACTACTAGAGTGTGTGACCTTTGATGGACGACGTGCTGTTTAGACTACTAGTGTGTGTGACCTTTCATTGACGACTGCTGCTTAGACTACTAGAGTGTGTGATCTTTGATTGACGACGTGCTGCTTAGACTACTAGTGTGTGTGATCTTTCATTGACGATGTGCTGTTTAGACTACTAGAGTGTGTGATCTTTCATTGACGACTGCTGCTTAAGACTACTAGAGTGTGTGATCTTTCATTGACGATGTGCTGTTTAGACTACTAGAGTGTGTGATCTTTGATTGACGACGTGCTGCTTAGACTACTAGTGTGTGTGATCTTTGATTGACGATGTGCTGTTTAGACTACTAGAGTGTGTGACCTTTCATTGACGACTGCTGCTTAGACTACTAGAGTGTGTGATCTTTCATTGACGACGTGCTTCTTAGACTACTAGTGTGTGACCTTTCATTGACGACTGCTGCTTAGACTACTAGTGTGTGTGATCTTTGATTGACGATGTGCTGTTTAGACTACTAGAGTGTGTGACCTTTGATTGACGATGTGCTGTTTAGACTACTAGAGTGTGTGACCTTTGATTGACGACGTGCTGGTTAGACTACTAGAGTGTGTGATCTTTGATTGACGACGTGCTGCTTAGACTACTAGTGTGTGTGATCTTTGATTGACGACGTGTTGCTTAGACTACTAGAGTGTGACCTTTGATTGATGACGTGTTGTTTGGACTACTAGAGTGTGTGACCTTTCATTGATGACCTGCTGCTTAGACTACTAGTGCGTGTGACCTTTGATTGACGATGTGCTGTTTAGACTACTAGAGTGTGTGACCTTTCATTGACGACGTGCTGCTTAGACTACTAGAGTGTGTGATCTTTGATTGACGATGTGCTGTTTAGACTACTAGTGTGTGTGACCTTTCATTGACGACTGCTGCTTAGACTACTAGTGTGTGTGATCTTTGATTGACGACGTGCTGCTTAGACTACTAGTGTGTGTGATCTTTGATTGACGATGTGCTGTTTAGACTACTAGTGCGTGTGACCTTTGATTGACGACATGCTGCTTAGACTACTAGTGTGTGACCTTTGATTGACGACGTGCTGTTTAGACTACTAGTGTGTGACCTTTCATTGACGACTGCTGCTTAGACTACTAGTGTGTGTGATCTTTGATTGACGATGTGCTGTTTAGACTACTAGAGTGTGTGACCTTTCATTGACGACGTGCTGCTTAGACTACTAGTGTGTGTGATCTTTGATTGACGATGTGCTGTTTAGACTACTAGTGTGTGTGACCTTTCATTGACGACGTGCTGCTTAGACTACTAGTGTGTGTGATCTTCGATTGACGATGTGCTGTTTAGACTACTCGTGTGTGTGACCTTTCATTGACGACTGCTGCTTAGACTACTAGTGTGTGTGACCTTTCATTGACAACTGCTGTTTAGACTACTAGAGTGTGTGACCTTTCATTGACGACGTCCTGCTTAGACTACTAGTGTGTGTGATTTTTGATTGACGATGTGCTGTTTAGACTACTAGTGTGTGTGACCTTTCATTGACGACGTGCTGCTTAGACTACTAGTGTGTGTGATCTTTGATTGACGATGTGCTGTTTAGACTACTAGTGTGTGTGACCTTTCATTGACGACTGCTGCTTAGACTACTAGTGTGTGACCTTTCATTGACGACGTGCTGTTTAGACTACTAGAGTGTGTGATCTTTGATTGACGACGTGCTGCTTAGACTACTAGTGTATGTGATCTTTGATTGACGATGTGCTGTTTAGACTACTAGAGTGTGTGACCTTTGATGGACGACGTGCTGTTTAGACTACTAGTGTGTGTGACCTTTCATTGACGACTGCTGCTTAGACTACTAGAGTGTGTGACCTTTCATTGACGATGTGCTGTTTAGACTACTAGAGTGTGTGATCTTTGATTGACGACGTGCTGCTTAGACTACTAGTGTGTGTGATCTTTCATTGACGATGTGCTGTTTAGACTACTAGAGTGTGTGATCTTTCATTGACGACTGCTGCTTAAGACTACTAGAGTGTGTGATCTTTCATTGACGATGTGCTGTTTAGACTACTAGAGTGTGTGATCTTTGATTGACGACGTGCTGCTTAGACTACTAGTGTGTGTGATCTTTGATTGACGATGTGCTGTTTAGACTACTAGTGCGTGTGACCTTTGATTGACGACATGCTGCTTAGACTACTAGTGTGTGACCTTTGATTGACGACGTGCTGTTTAGACTACTAGTGTGTGACCTTTCATTGACGACTGCTGCTTAGACTACTAGTGTGTGTGATCTTTGATTGACGATGTGCTGTTTAGACTACTAGAGTGTGTGACCTTTCATTGACGACGTGCTGCTTAGACTACTAGTGTGTGTGATCTTTGATTGACGATGTGCTGTTTAGACTACTAGTGTGTGTGACCTTTCATTGACGACGTGCTGCTTAGACTACTAGTGTGTGTGATCTTCGATTGACGATGTGCTGTTTAGACTACTCGTGTGTGTGACCTTTCATTGACGACTGCTGCTTAGACTACTAGTGTGTGTGACCTTTCATTGACAACTGCTGTTTAGACTACTAGAGTGTGTGACCTTTCATTGACGACGTCCTGCTTAGACTACTAGTGTGTGTGATTTTTGATTGACGATGTGCTGTTTAGACTACTAGTGTGTGTGACCTTTCATTGACGACGTGCTGCTTAGACTACTAGTGTGTGTGATCTTTGATTGACGATGTGCTGTTTAGACTACTAGTGTGTGTGACCTTTCATTGACGACTGCTGCTTAGACTACTAGTGTGTGACCTTTCATTGACGACGTGCTGTTTAGACTACTAGAGTGTGTGATCTTTGATTGACGACGTGCTGCTTAGACTACTAGTGTATGTGATCTTTGATTGACGATGTGCTGTTTAGACTACTAGAGTGTGTGACCTTTGATGGACGACGTGCTGTTTAGACTACTAGTGTGTGTGACCTTTCATTGACGACTGCTGCTTAGATTACTAGAGTGTGTGATCTTTGATTGACGACGTGCTGCTTAGACTACTAGTGTGTGTGATCTTTCATTGACGATGTGCTGTTTAGACTACTAGAGTGTGTGATCTTTCATTGACGACTGCTGCTTAAGACTACTAGAGTGTGTGATCTTTCATTGACGATGTGCTGTTTAGACTACTAGAGTGTGTGATCTTTGATTGACGACGTGCTGCTTAGACTACTAGTGTGTGTGATCTTTGATTGACGATGTGCTGTTTAGACTACTAGAGTGTGTGACCTTTCATTGACGACTGCTGCTTAGACTACTAGAGTGTGTGACCTTTCATTGACGACGTGCTTCTTAGACTACTAGTGTGTGACCTTTCATTGACGACTGCTGCTTAGACTACTAGTGTGTGTGATCTTTGATTGACGATGTGCTGTTTAGACTACTAGAGTGTGTGACCTTTGATTGACGATGTGCTGTTTAGACTACTAGAGTGTGTGACCTTTGATTGACGACGTGCTGGTTAGACTACTAGAGTGTGTGATCTTTGATTGACGACGTGCTGCTTAGACTACTAGAGTGTGTGATCTTTCATTGACGACGTGTTGCTTAGACTACTAGAGTGTGACCTTTGATTGATGACGTGTTGTTTGGACTACTAGAGTGTGTGACCTTTCATTGATGACCTGCTGTTTAGACTACTAGTGCGTGTGACCTTTGATTGACGATGTGCTGTTTAGACTACTAGAGTGTGTGACCTTTCATTGACGACGTGCTGCTTAGACTACTAGAGTGTGTGATCTTTGATTGACGATGTGCTGTTTAGACTACTAGTGTGTGTGACCTTTCATTGACGACTGCTGCTTAGACTACTAGTGTGTGTGATCTTTGATTGACGATGTGCTGTTTAGACTACTAGAGTGTGTGATCTTTCATTGACGACTGCTGCTTAGACTACTAGTGTGTGTGACCTTTCATTGACGACTGCTGCTTAGACTACTAGTGTGTGTGATCTTTGATTGACGATGTGCTGTTTAGACTACTAGAGTGTGTGACCTTTCATTGACGACGTGCTGCTTAGACTACTAGTGTGTGACCTTTCATTGACGACGTGCTGTTTAGACTACTAGAGTGTGTGCTCTTTGATTGACGACGTGCTGCTTAGACTACTAGTGTGTGTGATCTTTGATTGACGATGTGCTGTTTAGACTACTAGAGTGTGTGACCTTTGATTGACGACGTGTTGTTTAGACTACTAGAGTGTGTGACCTTTCATTGACGACTGCTGCTTAGACTACTAGTGTGTGTGACCTTTCATTGACGACTGCTGCTTAGACTACTAGTGTGTGTGATCTTTGATTGACACTGTGCTGTTTAGACTACTAGAGTGTGTGACCTTTGATTGACGACGTGCTGTTTAGACTACTAGAGTGTGTGACCTTTCATTGACGATGTGCTGTTTAGACTACTAGGGTGTGTGATCTTTGATTGACGACGTGCTGCTTAGACTACTAGTGTGTGTGATCTTTCATTGACGATGTGCTGTTTAGACTACTAGAGTGTGTGATCTTTCATTGACGACTGCTGCTTAGACTACTAGAGTGTGTGATCTTTCATTGACGATGTGCTGTTTAGACTACTAGAGTGTGTGATCTTTGATTGACGACGTGCTGCTTAGACTACTAGTGTGTGTGATCTTTGATTGACGATGTGCTGTTTAGACTACTAGAGTGTGTGACCTTTCATTGACGACTGCTGCTTAGACTACTAGAGTGTGTGACCTTTCATTGACGACGTGCTGCTTAGACTACTAGTGTGTGACCTTTCACTGACGACTGCTGCTTAGACTACTAGTGTGTGTGATCTTTGATTGACGATGTGCTGTTTAGACTACTAGACTGTGTGACATTTAATTGACGATGTGCTGTTTAGACTACTAGAGTGTGTGACCTTTGATTGACGACGTGCTGGTTAGACTACTAGAGTGTGTGATCTTTGATTGACGACGTGTTGCTTAGACTACTAGAGTGTGACCTTTGATTGATGACGTGTTGTTTGGACTACTAGAGTGTGTGACCTTTCATTGATGACCTGCTGTTTAGACTACTAGTGCGTGTGACCTTTGATTGACGATGTGCTGTTTAGACTACTAGAGTGTGTGACCTTTCATTGACGACGTGCTGCTTAGACTACTAGTGTGTGACCTTTCATTGACGACGTGCTGTTTAGACTACTAGAGTGTGTGATCTTTGATTAACGACGTGCTGCTTAGACTACTAGTGTGTGTGATCTTTGATTGACGATGTGCTGTTTAGACTACTAGAGTGTGTGATCTTTGACGACGTGTTGCTTAGACTACTAGTGTGTGTGATCTTTGATTGACGATGTGCTGTTTAGACTACTAGAGTGTGTGACCTTTCATTGACGATGTGCTGCTTAGACTACTAGTGTGTGTGATCTTTGATTGACGATGTGCTGTTTAGACTACTAGTGCGTGTGACCTTTGATTGACGACGTGCTGCTTAGACTACTAGAGTGTGTGACCTTTCATTGACAACTGCTGCTTAGACTACTAGTGTGTGTGATCTTTGATTGACGATGTGCTGTTTAGACTACTAGAGTGTGTGACCTTTCATTGACGACGTGCTGCTTAGACTACTAGTGTGTGACCTTTCATTGACGACGTGCTGTTTAGACTACTAGAGTGTGTGATCTTTGATTGACGACGTGCTGCTTAGACTACTAGTGTGTGTGATCTTTGATTGACGATGTGCTGTTTAGACTACTAAAGTGTGTGATCTTTGATTGACGACGTGCTGCTTAGACTACTAGTGTGTGTGATCTTTGATTGACGATGTGCTGTTTAGACTACTAGAGTGTGTGACCTTTCATTGACGACGTGCTGCTTAGACTACTAGTGTGTGTGTGATCTTTGATTGACGATGTGCTGCTTAGACTACTAGTGTGTGTGACCTTTCATTGACGACGTGCTGTTTAGACTACTAGAGTGTGTGATCTTTCATTGACGACGTGCTGCTTAGACTACTAGTGTGTGACCTTTCATTGACGACTGCTGCTTAGACTACTAAAGTGTGTGACCTTTCATTGACGACTCCTGCTTAAACTACTAGTGTGTGTGATCTTTGATTGACGATGTGCTGTTTAGACTACTAGAGTGTGTGACCTTTCATTGACGACGTGCTGTTAGACTACTAGAGTGTGTGATCTTTCATTGACGACGTGCTGCTTAGACTACTAGTGTGTGTGATCTTTGATTGACGATGTGCTGTTTAGACTACTAGAGTGTGTGACCTTTCATTGACGACGTGCTGCTTAGACTACTAGTGTGTGATCTTTGATTGACGATGTGCTGTTTAGACTACTAGTGCGTGTGACCTTTGATTGACGACATGCTGCTTAGACTACTAGTGTGTGACCTTTGATTGACGACGTGCTGTTTAGACTACTAGTGTGTGACCTTTCATTGACGACTGCTGCTTAGACTACTAGTGTGTGTGATCTTTGATTGACGATGTGCTGTTTAGACTACTAGAGTGTGTGACCTTTCATTGACGACGTGCTGCTTAGACTACTAGTGTGTGTGATCTTTGATTGACGATGTGCTGTTTAGACTACTAGTGTGTGCGACCTTTCATTGACGACGTGCTGCTTAGACTACTAGTGTGTGTGATCTTCGATTGACGATGTGCTGTTTAGACTACTAGTGTGTGTGACCTTTCATTGACGACTGCTGCTTAGACTACTAGTGTGTGTGACCTTTCATTGACAACTGCTGTTTAGACTACTAGAGTCTGTGACCTTTCATTGACGACGTCCTGCTTAGACTACTAGTGTGTGTGATTTTTGATTGACGATGTGCTGTTTAGACTACTAGTGTGTGTGACCTTTCATTGACGACGTGCTGCTTAGACTACTAGTGTGTGTGATCTTTGATTGACGATGTGCTGTTTAGACTACTAGTGTGTGTGACCTTTCATTGACGACTGCTGCTTAGACTACTAGTGTGTGACCTTTCATTGACGACGTGCTGTTTAGACTACTAGAGTGTGTGATCTTTGATTGACGACGTGCTGCTTAGACTACTAGTGTATGTGATCTTTGATTGACGATGTGCTGTTTAGACTACTAGAGTGTGTGACCTTTGATGGACGACGTGCTGTTTAGACTACTAGTGTGTGTGACCTTTCATTGACGACTGCTGCTTAGACTACTAGAGTGTGTGATCTTTGATTGACGACGTGCTGCTTAGACTACTAGTGTGTGTGATCTTTCATTGACGATGTGCTGTTTAGACTACTAGAGTGTGTGATCTTTCATTGACGACTGCTGCTTAAGACTACTAGAGTGTGTGATCTTTCATTGACGATGTGCTGTTTAGACTACTAGAGTGTGTGATCTTTGATTGACGACGTGCTGCTTAGACTACTAGTGTGTGTGATCTTTGATTGACGATGTGCTGTTTAGACTACTAGAGTGTGTGACCTTTCATTGACGACTGCTGCTTAGACTACTAGAGTGTGTGACCTTTCATTGACGACGTGCTGCTTAGACTACTAGTGTGTGACCTTTCATTGACGACTGCTGCTTAGACTACTAGTGTGTGTGATCTTTGATTGACGATGTGCTGTTTAGACTACTAGAGTGTGTGACCTTTGATTGACGATGTGCTGTTTAGACTACTAGAGTGTGTGACCTTTGATTGACGACGTGCTGGTTAGACTACTAGAGTGTGTGATCTTTGATTGACGACGTGCTGCTTAGACTACTAGTGTGTGTGATCTTTGATTGACGACGTGTTGCTTAGACTACTAGAGTGTCACCTTTGATTGATGACGTGTTGTTTGGACTACTAGAGTGTGTGACCTTTCATTGATGACCTGCTGTTTAGACTACTAGTGCGTGTGACCTTTGATTGACGATGTGCTGTTTAGACTACTAGAGTGTGTGACCTTTCATTGACGACGTGCTGCTTAGACTACTAGTGTGTGACCTTTCATTGACGACGTGCTGTTTAGACTACTAGAGTGTGTGATCTTTGATTAACGACGTGCTGCTTAGACTACTAGTGTGTGTGATCTTTGATTGACGATGTGCTGTTTAGACTACTAGAGTGTCTGATCTTTGACGACGTGCTGCTTAGACTACTAGTGTGTGTGATCTTTGATTGACGATGTGCTGTTTAGACTACTAGAGTGTGTGACCTTTCATTGACGACGTGCTGCTTAGACTACTAGTGTGTGACCTTTCATTGAAGACGTGCTGCTTAGACTACTAGTGTGTGTGATCTTTGATTGACGATGTGCTGTTTAGACTACTAGTGCGTGTGACCTTTGATTGACGACGTGCTGCTTAGACTACTAGAGTGTGTGACCTTTCATTGACAACTGCTGCTTAGACTACTAGTGTGTGTGATCTTTGATTGACGATGTGCTGTTTAGACTACTAGAGTGTGTGACCTTTCATTGACGACGTCCTGCTTAGACTACTAGTGTGTGACCTTTCATTGACGACGTGCTGTTTAGACTACTAGAGTGTGTGATCTTTGATTGACGACGTGCTGCTTAGACTACTAGTGTGTGTGATCTTTGATTGACGATGTGCTGTTTAGACTACTAGAGTGTGTGATCTTTGATTGACGACGTGCTGCTTAGACTACTAGTGTGTGTGATCTTTGATTGACGATGTGCTGTTTAGACTACTAGAGTGTGTGACCTTTCATTGACGACGTGCTGCTTAGACTACTAGTGTGTGTGATCTTTGATTGACGATGTGCTGTTTAGACTACTAGTGCGTGTGACCTTTGATTGACGACGTGCTGCTTAGACTACTAGTGTGTGTGACCTTTCATTGACGACGTGCTGTTTAGACTACTAGAGTGTGTGATCTTTCATTAACGACGTGCTGCTTAGACTACTAGTGTGTGACCTTTCATTGACGACTGCTGCTTAGACTACTAAAGTGTGTGACCTTTCATTGACGACTGCTGCTTAAACTACTAGTGTGTGTGATCTTTGATTGACGATGTGCTGTTTAGACTACTAGAGTGTGTGACCTTTCATTGACGACGTGCTGTTTAGACTACTAGAGTGTGTGATCTTTCATTGACGACGTGCTGCTTAGACTACTAGTGTGTGTGATCTTTGATTGACGATGTGCTGTTTAGACTACTAAGAGTGTGTGACCTTTCATTGACGACGTGCTGCTTAGACTACTAGTGCGTGTGATCTTTGATTGACGACGTGCTGTTTAGACTACTAGTGCGTGTGACCTTTGATTGACGACATGCTGCTTAGACTACTAGTGTGTGACCTTTGATTGACGACGTGCTGTTTAGACTACTAGTGTGTGACCTTTCATTGACGACTGCTGCTTAGACTACTAGTGTGTGTGATCTTTGATTGACGATGTGCTGTTTAGACTACTAGAGTGTGTGACCTTTCATTGACGACGTGCTGCTTAGACTACTAGTGTGTGTGATCTTTGATTGACGATGTGCTGTTTAGACTACTAGTGTGTGTGACCTTTCATTGACGACGTGCTGCTTAGACTACTAGTGTGTGTGATCTTCGATTGACGATGTGCTGTTTAGACTACTAGAGTGTGTGACCTTTCATTGACGACTGCTGCTTAGACTACTAGAGTGTGTGACCTTTCATTGACGACGTGCTGCTTAGACTACTAGTGTGTGACCTTTCATTGACGACTGCTGCTTAGACTACTAGTGTGTGTGATCTTTGATTGACGATGTGCTGTTTAGACTACTAGTGTGTGTGACCTTTCATTGACGACGTGCTGCTTAGACTACTAGTGTGTGTGATCTTTGATTGACGATGTGCTGTTTAGACTACTAGTGTGTGTGACCTTTCATTGACGACTGCTGCTTAGACTACTAGTGTGTGACCTTTCATTGACGACGTGCTGTTTAGACTACTAGAGTGTGTGATCTTTGATTGACGACGTGCTGCTTAGACTACTAGTGTATGTGATCTTTGATTGACGATGTGCTGTTTAGACTACTAGAGTGTGTGACCTTTGATGGACGACGTGCTGTTTAGACTACTAGTGTGTGTGACCTTTCATTGACGACTGCTGCTTAGACTACTAGAGTGTGTGACCTTTCATTGACGATGTGCTGTTTAGACTACTAGAGTGTGTGATCTTTGATTGACGACGTGCTGCTTAGACTACTAGTGTGTGTGATCTTTCATTGACGATGTGCTGTTTAGACTACTAGAGTGTGTGATCTTTCATTGACGACTGCTGCTTAAGACTACTAGAGTGTGTGATCTTTCATTGACGATGTGCTGTTTAGACTACTAGAGTGTGTGATCTTTGATTGACGACGTGCTGCTTAGACTACTAGTGTGTGTGATCTTTGATTGACGATGTGCTGTTTAGACTACTAGAGTGTGTGACCTTTCATTGACGACTGCTGCTTAGACTACTAGAGTGTGTGACCTTTCATTGACGACGTGCTGCTTAGACTACTAGTGTGTGACCTTTCATTGACGACTGCTGCTTAGACTACTAGTGTGTGTGATCTTTGATTGACGATGTGCTGTTTAGACTACTAGAGTGTGTGACCTTTGATTGACGATGTGCTGTTTAGACTACTAGAGTGTGTGACCTTTGATTGACGACGTGCTGGTTAGACTACTAGAGTGTGTGATCTTTGATTGACGACGTGCTGCTTAGACTACTAGTGTGTGTGATCTTTGATTGACGACGTGTTGCTTAGACTACTAGAGTGTCACCTTTGATTGATGACGTGTTGTTTGGACTACTAGAGTGTGTGACCTTTCATTGATGACCTGCTGTTTAGACTACTAGTGCGTGTGACCTTTGATTGACGATGTGCTGTTTAGACTACTAGAGTGTGTGACCTTTCATTGACGACGTGCTGCTTAGACTACTAGTGTGTGACCTTTCATTGACGACGTGCTGTTTAGACTACTAGAGTGTGTGATCTTTGATTAACGACGTGCTGCTTAGACTACTAGTGTGTGTGATCTTTGATTGACGATGTGCTGTTTAGACTACTAGAGTGTCTGATCTTTGACGACGTGCTGCTTAGACTACTAGTGTGTGTGATCTTTGATTGACGATGTGCTGTTTAGACTACTAGAGTGTGTGACCTTTCATTGACGACGTGCTGCTTAGACTACTAGTGTGTGACCTTTCATTGAAGACGTGCTGCTTAGACTACTAGTGTGTGTGATCTTTGATTGACGATGTGCTGTTTAGACTACTAGTGCGTGTGACCTTTGATTGACGACGTGCTGCTTAGACTACTAGAGTGTGTGACCTTTCATTGACAACTGCTGCTTAGACTACTAGTGTGTGTGATCTTTGATTGACGATGTGCTGTTTAGACTACTAGAGTGTGTGACCTTTCATTGACGACGTCCTGCTTAGACTACTAGTGTGTGACCTTTCATTGACGACGTGCTGTTTAGACTACTAGAGTGTGTGATCTTTGATTGACGACGTGCTGCTTAGACTACTAGTGTGTGTGATCTTTGATTGACGATGTGCTGTTTAGACTACTAGAGTGTGTGATCTTTGATTGACGACGTGCTGCTTAGACTACTAGTGTGTGTGATCTTTGATTGACGATGTGCTGTTTAGACTACTAGAGTGTGTGACCTTTCATTGACGACGTGCTGCTTAGACTACTAGTGTGTGTGATCTTTGATTGACGATGTGCTGTTTAGACTACTAGTGCGTGTGACCTTTGATTGACGACGTGCTGCTTAGACTACTAGTGTGTGTGACCTTTCATTGACGACGTGCTGTTTAGACTACTAGAGTGTGTGATCTTTCATTAACGACGTGCTGCTTAGACTACTAGTGTGTGACCTTTCATTGACGACTGCTGCTTAGACTACTAAAGTGTGTGACCTTTCATTGACGACTGCTGCTTAAACTACTAGTGTGTGTGATCTTTGATTGACGATGTGCTGTTTAGACTACTAGAGTGTGTGACCTTTCATTGACGACGTGCTGTTTAGACTACTAGAGTGTGTGATCTTTCATTGACGACGTGCTGCTTAGACTACTAGTGTGTGTGATCTTTGATTGACGATGTGCTGTTTAGACTACTAAGAGTGTGTGACCTTTCATTGACGACGTGCTGCTTAGACTACTAGTGCGTGTGATCTTTGATTGACGACGTGCTGTTTAGACTACTAGTGCGTGTGACCTTTGATTGACGACATGCTGCTTAGACTACTAGTGTGTGACCTTTGATTGACGACGTGCTGTTTAGACTACTAGTGTGTGACCTTTCATTGACCACTGCTGCTTAGACTACTAGTGTGTGTGATCTTTGATTGACGATGTGCTGTTTAGACTACTAGAGTGTGTGACCTTTCATTGACGACGTGCTGCTTAGACTACTAGTGTGTGTGATCTTTGATTGACGATGTGCTGTTTAGACTACTAGTGTGTGTGACCTTTCATTGACGACGTGCTGCTTAGACTACTAGTGTGTGTGATCTTCGATTGACGATGTGCTGTTTAGACTACTAGAGTGTGTGACCTTTCATTGACGACTGCTGCTTAGACTACTAGAGTGTGTGACCTTTCATTGACGACGTGCTGCTTAGACTACTAGTGTGTGACCTTTCATTGACGACTGCTGCTTAGACTACTAGTGTGTGTGATCTTTGATTGACGATGTGCTGTTTAGACTACTAGAGTGTGTGACCTTTGATTGACGATGTGCTGTTTAGACTACTAGAGTGTGTGACCTTTGATTGACGACGTGCTGGTTAGACTACTAGAGTGTGTGATCTTTGATTGACGACGTGCTGCTTAGACTACTAGTGTGTGTGATCTTTGATTGACGACGTGTTGCTTAGACTACTAGAGTGTCACCTTTGATTGATGACGTGCTGTTTGGACTACTAGAGTGTGTGACCTTTCATTGATGACCTGCTGTTTAGACTACTAGTGCGTGTGACCTTTGATTGACGATGTGCTGTTTAGACTACTAGAGTGTGTGACCTTTCATTGACGACGTGCTGCTTAGACTACTAGTGTGTGACCTTTCATTGACGACGTGCTGTTTAGACTACTAGAGTGTGTGATCTTTGATTAACGACGTGCTGCTTAGACTACTAGTGTGTGTGATCTTTGATTGACGATGTGCTGTTTAGACTACTAGAGTGTCTGATCTTTGACGACGTGCTGCTTAGACTACTAGTGTGTGTGATCTTTGATTGACGATGTGCTGTTTAGACTACTAGAGTGTGTGACCTTTCATTGACGACGTGCTGCTTAGACTACTAGTGTGTGACCTTTCATTGACGACGTGCTGCTTAGACTACTAGTGTGTGTGATCTTTGATTGACGATGTGCTGTTTAGACTACTAGTGCGTGTGACCTTTGATTGACGACGTGCTGCTTAGACTACTAGAGTGTGTGACCTTTCATTGACAACTGCTGCTTAGACTACTAGTGTGTGTGATCTTTGATTGACGATGTGCTGTTTAGACTACTAGAGTGTGTGACCTTTCATTGACGACGTCCTGCTTAGACTACTAGTGTGTGACCTTTCATTGACGACGTGCTGTTTAGACTACTAGAGTGTGTGATCTTTGATTGACGACGTGCTGCTTAGACTACTAGTGTGTGTGATCTTTGATTGACGATGTGCTGTTTAGACTACTAGAGTGTGTGATCTTTGATTGACGACGTGCTGCTTAGACTACTAGTGTGTGTGATCTTTGATTGACGATGTGCTGTTTAGACTACTAGAGTGTGACCTTTCATTGACGACGTGCTGTTTAGACTACTAGAGTGTGTGATCTTTGATTAACGACGTGCTGCTTAGACTACTAGTGTGTGTGATCTTTGATTGACGATGTGCTGTTTAGACTACTAGAGTGTCTGATCTTTGACGACGTGCTGCTTAGACTACTAGTGTGTGTGATCTTTGATTGACGATGTGCTGTTTAGACTACTAGAGTGTGTGACCTTTCATTGACGACGTGCTGCTTAGACTACTAGTGTGTGACCTTTCATTGACGACGTGCTGCTTAGACTACTAGTGTGTGTGATCTTTGATTGACGATGTGCTGTTTAGACTACTAGTGCGTGTGACCTTTGATTGACGACGTGCTGCTTAGACTACTAGAGTGTGTGACCTTTCATTGACAACTGCTGCTTAGACTACTAGTGTGTGTGATCTTTGATTGACGATGTGCTGTTTAGACTACTAGAGTGTGTGACCTTTCATTGACGACGTCCTGCTTAGACTACTAGTGTGTGACCTTTCATTGACGACGTGCTGTTTAGACTACTAGAGTGTGTGATCTTTGATTGACGACGTGCTGCTTAGACTACTAGTGTGTGTGATCTTTGATTGACGATGTGCTGTTTAGACTACTAGAGTGTGTGATCTTTGATTGACGACGTGCTGCTTAGACTACTAGTGTGTGTGATCTTTGATTGACGATGTGCTGTTTAGACTACTAGTGTGTGTGATCTTTGATTGACGATGTGCTGTTTAGACTACTAGAGTGTGTGACCTTTCATTGACGACTGCTGCTTAGACTACTAGAGTGTGTGACCTTTCATTGACGACGTGCTGCTTAGACTACTAGTGTGTGACCTTTCATTGACGACTGCTGCTTAGACTACTAGTGTGTGTGATCTTTGATTGACGATGTGCTGTTTAGACTACTAGAGTGTGTGACCTTTGATTGACGATGTGCTGTTTAGACTACTAGAGTGTGTGACCTTTGATTGACGACGTGCTGGTTAGACTACTAGAGTGTGTGATCTTTGATTGACGACGTGCTGCTTAGACTACTAGTGTGTGTGATCTTTGATTGACGACGTGTTGCTTAGACTACTAGAGTGTCACCTTTGATTGATGACGTGTTGTTTGGACTACTAGAGTGTGTGACCTTTCATTGATGACCTGCTGTTTAGACTACTAGTGCGTGTGACCTTTGATTGACGATGTGCTGTTTAGACTACTAGAGTGTGTGACCTTTCATTGACGACGTGCTGCTTAGACTACTAGTGTGTGACCTTTCATTGACGACGTGCTGTTTAGACTACTAGAGTGTGTGATCTTTGATTAACGACGTGCTGCTTAGACTACTAGTGTGTGTGATCTTTGATTGACGATGTGCTGTTTAGACTACTAGAGTGTCTGATCTTTGACGACGTGCTGCTTAGACTACTAGTGTGTGTGATCTTTGATTGACGATGTGCTGTTTAGACTACTAGAGTGTGTGACCTTTCATTGACGACGTGCTGCTTAGACTACTAGTGTGTGACCTTTCATTGAAGACGTGCTGCTTAGACTACTAGTGTGTGTGATCTTTGATTGACGATGTGCTGTTTAGACTACTAGTGCGTGTGACCTTTGATTGACGACGTGCTGCTTAGACTACTAGAGTGTGTGACCTTTCATTGACAACTGCTGCTTAGACTACTAGTGTGTGTGATCTTTGATTGACGATGTGCTGTTTAGACTACTAGAGTGTGTGACCTTTCATTGACGACGTCCTGCTTAGACTACTAGTGTGTGACCTTTCATTGACGACGTGCTGTTTAGACTACTAGAGTGTGTGATCTTTGATTGACGACGTGCTGCTTAGACTACTAGTGTGTGTGATCTTTGATTGACGATGTGCTGTTTAGACTACTAGAGTGTGTGATCTTTGATTGACGACGTGCTGCTTAGACTACTAGTGTGTGTGATCTTTGATTGACGATGTGCTGTTTAGACTACTAGAGTGTGTGACCTTTCATTGACGACGTGCTGCTTAGACTACTAGTGTGTGTGATCTTTGATTGACGATGTGCTGTTTAGACTACTAGTGCGTGTGACCTTTGATTGACGACGTGCTGCTTAGACTACTAGTGTGTGTGACCTTTCATTGACGACGTGCTGTTTAGACTACTAGAGTGTGTGATCTTTCATTAACGACGTGCTGCTTAGACTACTAGTGTGTGACCTTTCATTGACGACTGCTGCTTAGACTACTAAAGTGTGTGACCTTTCATTGACGACTGCTGCTTAAACTACTAGTGTGTGTGATCTTTGATTGACGATGTGCTGTTTAGACTACTAGAGTGTGTGACCTTTCATTGACGACGTGCTGTTTAGACTACTAGAGTGTGTGATCTTTCATTGACGACGTGCTGCTTAGACTACTAGTGTGTGTGATCTTTGATTGACGATGTGCTGTTTAGACTACTAAGAGTGTGTGACCTTTCATTGACGACGTGCTGCTTAGACTACTAGTGCGTGTGATCTTTGATTGACGACGTGCTGTTTAGACTACTAGTGCGTGTGACCTTTGATTGACGACATGCTGCTTAGACTACTAGTGTGTGACCTTTGATTGACGACGTGCTGTTTAGACTACTAGTGTGTGACCTTTCATTGACGACTGCTGCTTAGACTACTAGTGTGTGTGATCTTTGATTGACGATGTGCTGTTTAGACTACTAGAGTGTGTGACCTTTCATTGACGACGTGCTGCTTAGACTACTAGTGTGTGTGATCTTTGATTGACGATGTGCTGTTTAGACTACTAGTGTGTGTGACCTTTCATTGACGACGTGCTGCTTAGACTACTAGTGTGTGTGATCTTCGATTGACGATGTGCTGTTTAGACTACTAGAGTGTGTGACCTTTCATTGACGACTGCTGCTTAGACTACTAGAGTGTGTGACCTTTCATTGACGACGTGCTGCTTAGACTACTAGTGTGTGACCTTTCATTGACGACTGCTGCTTAGACTACTAGTGTGTGTGATCTTTGATTGACGATGTGCTGTTTAGACTACTAGAGTGTGTGACCTTTGATTGACGATGTGCTGTTTAGACTACTAGAGTGTGTGACCTTTGATTGACGACGTGCTGGTTAGACTACTAGAGTGTGTGATCTTTGATTGACGACGTGCTGCTTAGACTACTAGTGTGTGTGATCTTTGATTGACGACGTGTTGCTTAGACTACTAGAGTGTCACCTTTGATTGATGACGTGCTGTTTGGACTACTAGAGTGTGTGACCTTTCATTGATGACCTGCTGTTTAGACTACTAGTGCGTGTGACCTTTGATTGACGATGTGCTGTTTAGACTACTAGAGTGTGTGACCTTTCATTGACGACGTGCTGCTTAGACTACTAGTGTGTGACCTTTCATTGACGACGTGCTGATTAGACTACTAGAGTGTGTGATCTTTGATTAACGACGTGCTGCTTAGACTACTAGTGTGTGTGATCTTTGATTGACGATGTGCTGTTTAGACTACTAGAGTGTCTGATCTTTGACGACGTGCTGCTTAGACTACTAGTGTGTGTGATCTTTGATTGACGATGTGCTGTTTAGACTACTAGAGTGTGTGACCTTTCATTGACGACGTGCTGCTTAGACTACTAGTGTGTGACCTTTCATTGACGACGTGCTGCTTAGACTACTAGTGTGTGTGATCTTTGATTGACGATGTGCTGTTTAGACTACTAGTGCGTGTGACCTTTGATTGACGACGTGCTGCTTAGACTACTAGAGTGTGTGACCTTTCATTGACAACTGCTGCTTAGACTACTAGTGTGTGTGATCTTTGATTGACGATGTGCTGTTTAGACTACTAGAGTGTGTGACCTTTCATTGACGACGTCCTGCTTAGACTACTAGTGTGTGACCTTTCATTGACGACGTGCTGTTTAGACTACTAGAGTGTGTGATCTTTGATTGACGACGTGCTGCTTAGACTACTAGTGTGTGTGATCTTTGATTGACGATGTGCTGTTTAGACTACTAGAGTGTGTGATCTTTGATTGACGACGTGCTGCTTAGACTACTAGTGTGTGTGATCTTTGATTGACGATGTGCTGTTTAGACTACTAGAGTGTGTGACCTTTCATTGACGACGTGCTGCTTAGACTACTAGTGTGTGTGATCTTTGATTGACGATGTGCTGTTTAGACTACTAAGAGTGTGTGACCTTTCATTGACGACGTGCTGCTTAGACTACTAGTGCGTGTGATCTTTGATTGACGACGTGCTGTTTAGACTACTAGTGCGTGTGACCTTTGATTGACGACATGCTGCTTAGACTACTAGTGTGTGACCTTTGATTGACGACGTGCTGTTTAGACTACTAGTGTGTGACCTTTCATTGACGACTGCTGCTTAGACTACTAGTGTGTGTGATCTTTGATTGACGATGTGCTGTTTAGACTACTAGAGTGTGTGACCTTTCATTGACGACGTGCTGCTTAGACTACTAGTGTGTGTGATCTTTGATTGACGATGTGCTGTTTAGACTACTAGTGTGTGTGACCTTTCATTGACGACGTGCTGCTTAGACTACTAGTGTGTGTGATCTTCCATTGACGATGTGCTGTTTAGACTACTAGTGTGTGTGACCTTTCATTGACGACTGCTGCTTATACTACTAGTGTGTGTGACCTTTCATTGACAACTGCTGTTTAGACTACTAGAGTGTGTCACCTTTCATTGACGACGTGCTGCTTAGACTACTAGTGTGTGTGATCTTTGATTGACGATGTGCTGTTTAGACTACTAGTGTGTGTGACCTTTCATTGACGACGTGCTGCTTAGACTACTAGTGTGTGTGATCTTTGATTGACGATGTGCTGTTTAGACTACTAGTGTGTGTGACCTTTCATTGACGACTGCTGCTTAGACTACTAGTGTGTGACCTTTCATTGACGACGTGCTGTTTAGACTACTAGAGTGTGTGATCTTTGATTGACGACGTGCTGCTTAGACTACTAGTGTATGTGATCTTTGATTGACGATGTGCTGTTTAGACTACTAGAGTGTGTGACCTTTGATTGACGACGTGCTGTTTAGACTACTAGTGTGTGTGATCTTTCATTGACGACTGCTGCTTAGACTACTAGAGTGTGTGACCTTTCATTGACGATGTGCTGTTTAGACTACTAGAGTGTGTGATCTTTGATTGACGACGTGCTGCTTAGACTACTAGTGTGTGTGATCTTTCATTGACGATGTGCTGTTTAGACTACTAGAGTGTGTGATCTTTCATTGACGACTGCTGCTTAAGACTACTAGAGTGTGCGATCTTTCATTGACGATGTGCTGTTTAGACTACTAGAGTGTGTGATCTTTGATTGACGACGTGCTGCTTAGACTACTAGTGTGTGCGATCTTTGATTGACGATGTGCTGTTTAGACTACTAGAGTGTGTGACCTTTCATTGACGACTGCTGCTTAGACTACTAGAGTGTGTGACCTTTCATTGACGACGTGCTGCTTAGACTACTAGTGTGTGACCTTTCATTGACAACTGCTGCTTAGACTACTAGTGTGTGTGATCTTTGATTGACGATGTGCTGTTTAGACTACTAGAGTGTGTGACCTTTCATTGACGACGTGCTGCTTAGACTACTAGTGTGTGACCTTTCATTGACGACGTGCTGTTTAGACTACTAGAGTGTGTGATCTTTGATTGACGACGTGCTGCTTAGACTACTAGTGTGTGTGATCTTTGATTGACGATGTGCTGTTTAGACTACTAGAGTGTGTGATCTTTGATTGACGAAGTGCTGCTTAGACTACTAGTGTGTGTGATCTTTGATTGACGATGTGCTGTTTAGACTACTAGAGTGTGTGATCTTTCATTGACGACGTGCTGCTTAGACTACTAGTGTGTGACCTTTCATTGACGACTGCTGCTTAGACTACTAAAGTGTGTGACCTTTCATTGACGACTGCTGCTTAAACTACTAGTGTGTGTGATCTTTGATTGACGATGTGCTGTTTAGACTACTAGAGTGTGTGACCTTTCATTGACGACGTGCTGTTTAGACTACTAGAGTGTGTGATCTTTCATTGACGACGTGCTGCTTAGACTACTAGTGTGTGTGATCTTTGATTGACGATGTGCTGTTTAGACTACTAGAGTGTGTGACCTGTCATTGACGACGTGCTGCTTAGACTACTAGTGTGTGTGATCTTTGATTGACGATGTGCTGTTTAGACTACTAGTGCGTGTGACCTTTCATTGACGACATGCTGCTTAGACTACTAGTGTGTGACCTTTGATTGACGACGTGCTGTTTAGACTACTAGTGTGTGACCTTTCATTGACGACTGCTGCTTAGACTACTAGTGTGTGTGATCTTTGATTGACGATGTGCTGTTTAGACTACTAGTGTGTGTGGCCTTTCATTGACGACGTGCTGCTTAGACTACTAGTGTGTGTGATCTTCGATTGACGATGTGCTGTTTAGACTACTAGTGTGTGTGACCTTTCATTGACGACTGCTGCTTAGACTACTAGTGTGTGTGACCTTTCATTGACAACTGCTGTTTAGACTACTAGAGTGTGTCACCTTTCATTGACGACGTGCTGCTTAGACTACTAGTGTGTGTGATCTTTGATTGACGATGTGCTGTTTAGACTACTAGTGTGTGTGACCTTTCATTGACGACGTGCTGCTTAGACTACTAGTGTGTGTGATCTTTGATTGACGATGTGATGTTTAGACTACTAGTGTGTGTGACCTTTCATTGACGACTGCTGCTTAGACTACTAGTGTGTGTGACCTTTCATTGACAACTGCTGTTTAGACTACTAGAGTGTGTCACCTTTCATTGACGACGTGGTGCTTAGACTACTAGTGTGTGTGATCTTTGATTGACGATGTGCTGTTTAGACTACTAGTGTGTGTGACCTTTCATTGACGATGTGCTGTTTAGACTACTAGAGTGTGTGATCTTTGATTGACGACGTGCTGCTTAGACTACTAGTGTGTGTGATCTTTGATTGACGATGTGCTGTTTAGACTACTAGAGTGTGTGATCTTTCATTGACGACGTGCTGCTTAGACTACTAGTGTGTGACCTTTCATTGACGACTGCTGCTTAGACTACTAAAGTGTGTGACCTTTCATTGACGACTGCTGCTTAAACTACTAGTGTGTGTGATCTTTGATTGACGATGTGCTGTTTAGACTACTAGAGTGTGTGACCTTTCATTGACGACGTGCTGTTTAGACTACTAGAGTGTGTGATCTTTCATTGACGACGTGCTGCTTAGACTACTAGTGTGTGTGATCTTTGATTGACGATGTGCTGTTTAGACTACTAGAGTGTGTGACCAGTCATTGACGACGTGCTGCTTAGACTACTAGTGTGTGTGATCTTTGATTGACGATGTGCTGTTTAGACTACTAGTGCGTGTGACCTTTGATTGACGACATGCTGCTTAGACTACTAGTGTGTGACCTTTGATTGACGACGTGCTGTTTAGACTACTAGTGTGTGACCTTTCATTGACGACTGCTGCTTAGACTACTAGTGTGTGTGATCTTTGATTGACGATGTGCTGTTTAGACTACTAGTGTGTGTGACCTTTCATTGACGACGTGCTGCTTAGACTACTAGTGTGTGTGATCTTCGATTGACGATGTGCTGTTTAGACTACTAGTGTGTGTGACCTTTCATTGACGACTGCTGCTTAGACTACTAGTGTGTGTGACCTTTCATTGACAACTGCTGTTTAGACTACTAGAGTGTGTCACCTTTCATTGACGACGTGCTGCTTAGACTACTAGTGTGTGTGATCTTTGATTGACGATGTGCTGTTTAGACTACTAGTGTGTGTGACCTTTCATTGACGACGTGCTGCTTAGACTACTAGTGTGTGTGATCTTTGATTGACGATGTGCTGTTTAGACTACTAGTGTGTGTGACCTTTCATTGACGACTGCTGCTTAGACTACTAGTGTGTGAACTTTCATTGACGACGTGCTGTTTAGACTACTAGAGTGTGTGATCTTTGATTGACGACGTGCTGCTTAGACTACTAGTGTATGTGATCTTTGATTGACGATGTGCTGTTTAGACTACTAGAGTGTGTGACCTTTGATTGACGACGTGCTGTTTAGACTACTAGTGTGTGTGACCTTTCATTGACGACTGCTGCTTAGACTACTAGAGTGTGTGACCTTTCATTGACGATGTGCTGTTTAGACTACTAGAGTGTGTGATCTTTGATTGACGACTGCTGCTTAGACTACTAGTGTGTGTGATCTTTCATTGACGATGTGCTGTTTAGACTACTAGAGTGTGTGATCTTTCATTGACGACTGCTGCTTAAGACTACTAGAGTGTGTGATCTTTCATTGACAACTGCTGCTTAGACTACTAGTGTGTGTGATCTTTGATTGACGATGTGCTGTTTAGACTACTAGAGTGTGTGACCTTTCATTGACGACGTCTTGCTTAGACTACTAGTGTGTGACCTTTCATTGACGACGTGCTGTTTAGACTACTAGAGTGTGTGATCTTTGATTGACGACGTGCTGCTTAGACTACTAGTGTGTGTGATCTTTGATTGACGATGTGCTGTTTAGACTACTAGAGTGTGTGATCTTTGATTGACGATGTGCTGTTTAGACTACTAGAGTGTGTGACCTTTCATTGACGACGTGCTGCTTAGACTACTAGTGTGTGTGATCTTTGATTGACGATGTGCTGTTTAGACTACTAGTGTGTGTGACCTTTCATTGACGACGTGCTGCTTAGACTACTAGTGTGTGTGATCTTCCATTGACGATGTGCTGTTTAGACTACTAGTGTGTGTGACCTTTCATTGACGACTGCTGCTTATACTACTAGTGTGTGTGACCTTTCATTGACAACTGCTGTTTAGACTACTAGAGTGTGTCACCTTTCATTGACGACGTGCTGCTTAGACTACTAGTGTGTGTGATCTTTGATTGACGATGTGCTGTTTAGACTACTAGTGTGTGTGACCTTTCATTGACGACGTGCTGCTTAGACTACTAGTGTGTGTGATCTTTGATTGACGATGTGCTGTTTAGACTACTAGTGTGTGTGACCTTTCATTGACGACTGCTGCTTAGACTACTAGTGTGTGACCTTTCATTGACGACGTGCTGTTTAGACTACTAGAGTGTGTGATCTTTGATTGACGACGTGCTGCTTAGACTACTAGTGTATGTGATCTTTGATTGACGATGTGCTGTTTAGACTACTAGAGTGTGTGACCTTTGATTGACGACGTGCTGTTTAGACTACTAGTGTGTGTGATCTTTCATTGACGACTGCTGCTTAGACTACTAGAGTGTGTGACCTTTCATTGACGATGTGCTGTTTAGACTACTAGAGTGTGTGATCTTTGATTGACGACGTGCTGCTTAGACTACTAGTGTGTGTGATCTTTCATTGACGATGTGCTGTTTAGACTACTAGAGTGTGTGATCTTTCATTGACGACTGCTGCTTAAGACTACTAGAGTGTGTGATCTTTCATTGACGATGTGCTGTTTAGACTACTAGAGTGTGTGATCTTTGATTGACGACGTGCTGCTTAGACTACTAGTGTGTGCGATCTTTGATTGACGATGTGCTGTTTAGACTACTAGAGTGTGTGACCTTTCATTGACGACTGCTGCTTAGACTACTAGAGTGTGTGACCTTTCATTGACGACGTGCTGCTTAGACTACTAGTGTGTGACCTTTCATTGACAACTGCTGCTTAGACTACTAGTGTGTGTGATCTTTGATTGACGATGTGCTGTTTAGACTACTAGAGTGTGTGACCTTTCATTGACGACGTGCTGCTTAGACTACTAGTGTGTGACCTTTCATTGACGACGTGCTGTTTAGACTACTAGAGTGTGTGATCTTTGATTGACGACGTGCTGCTTAGACTACTAGTGTGTGTGATCTTTGATTGACGATGTGCTGTTTAGACTACTAGAGTGTGTGATCTTTGATTGACGAAGTGCTGCTTAGACTACTAGTGTGTGTGATCTTTGATTGACGATGTGCTGTTTAGACTACTAGAGTGTGTGATCTTTCATTGACGACGTGCTGCTTAGACTACTAGTGTGTGACCTTTCATTGACGACTGCTGCTTAGACTACTAAAGTGTGTGACCTTTCATTGACGACTGCTGCTTAAACTACTAGTGTGTGTGATCTTTGATTGACGATGTGCTGTTTAGACTACTAGAGTGTGTGACCTTTCATTGACGACGTGCTGTTTAGACTACTAGAGTGTGTGATCTTTCATTGACGACGTGCTGCTTAGACTACTAGTGTGTGTGATCTTTGATTGACGATGTGCTGTTTAGACTACTAGAGTGTGTGACCTGTCATTGACGACGTGCTGCTTAGACTACTAGTGTGTGTGATCTTTGATTGACGATGTGCTGTTTAGACTACTAGTGCGTGTGACCTTTGATTGACGACATGCTGCTTAGACTACTAGTGTGTGACCTTTGATTGACGACGTGCTGTTTAGACTACTAGTGTGTGACCTTTCATTGACGACTGCTGCTTAGACTACTAGTGTGTGTGATCTTTGATTGACGATGTGCTGTTTAGACTACTAGTGTGTGTGGCCTTTCATTGACGACGTGCTGCTTAGACTACTAGTGTGTGTGATCTTCGATTGACGATGTGCTGTTTAGACTACTAGTGTGTGTGACCTTTCATTGACGACTGCTGCTTAGACTACTAGTGTGTGTGACCTTTCATTGACAACTGCTGTTTAGACTACTAGAGTGTGTCACCTTTCATTGACGACGTGCTGCTTAGACTACTAGTGTGTGTGATCTTTGATTGACGATGTGCTGTTTAGACTACTAGTGTGTGTGACCTTTCATTGACGACGTGCTGCTTAGACTACTAGTGTGTGTGATCTTTGATTGACGATGTGATGTTTAGACTACTAGTGTGTGTGACCTTTCATTGACGACTGCTGCTTAGACTACTAGTGTGTGTGACCTTTCATTGACAACTGCTGTTTAGACTACTAGAGTGTGTCACCTTTCATTGACGACGTGGTGCTTAGACTACTAGTGTGTGTGATCTTTGATTGACGATGTGCTGTTTAGACTACTAGTGTGTGTGACCTTTCATTGACGATGTGCTGTTTAGACTACTAGAGTGTGTGATCTTTGATTGACGACGTGCTGCTTAGACTACTAGTGTGTGTGATCTTTGATTGACGATGTGCTGTTTAGACTACTAGAGTGTGTGATCTTTCATTGACGACGTGCTGCTTAGACTACTAGTGTGTGACCTTTCATTGACGACTGCTGCTTAGACTACTAAAGTGTGTGACCTTTCATTGACGACTGCTGCTTAAACTACTAGTGTGTGTGATCTTTGATTGACGATGTGCTGTTTAGACTACTAGAGTGTGTGACCTTTCATTGACGACGTGCTGTTTAGACTACTAGAGTGTGTGATCTTTCATTGACGACGTGCTGCTTAGACTACTAGTGTGTGTGATCTTTGATTGACGATGTGCTGTTTAGACTACTAGAGTGTGTGACCAGTCATTGACGACGTGCTGCTTAGACTACTAGTGTGTGTGATCTTTGATTGACGATGTGCTGTTTAGACTACTAGTGCGTGTGACCTTTGATTGACGACATGCTGCTTAGACTACTAGTGTGTGACCTTTGATTGACGACGTGCTGTTTAGACTACTAGTGTGTGACCTTTCATTGACGACTGCTGCTTAGACTACTAGTGTGTGTGATCTTTGATTGACGATGTGCTGTTTAGACTACTAGTGTGTGTGACCTTTCATTGACGACGTGCTGCTTAGACTACTAGTGTGTGTGATCTTCGATTGACGATGTGCTGTTTAGACTACTAGTGTGTGTGACCTTTCATTGACGACTGCTGCTTAGACTACTAGTGTGTGTGACCTTTCATTGACAACTGCTGTTTAGACTACTAGAGTGTGTCACCTTTCATTGACGACGTGCTGCTTAGACTACTAGTGTGTGTGATCTTTGATTGACGATGTGCTGTTTAGACTACTAGTGTGTGTGACCTTTCATTGACGACGTGCTGCTTAGACTACTAGTGTGTGTGATCTTTGATTGACGATGTGCTGTTTAGACTACTAGTGTGTGTGACCTTTCATTGACGACTGCTGCTTAGACTACTAGTGTGTGAACTTTCATTGACGACGTGCTGTTTAGACTACTAGAGTGTGTGATCTTTGATTGACGACGTGCTGCTTAGACTACTAGTGTATGTGATCTTTGATTGACGATGTGCTGTTTAGACTACTAGAGTGTGTGACCTTTGATTGACGACGTGCTGTTTAGACTACTAGTGTGTGTGACCTTTCATTGACGACTGCTGCTTAGACTACTAGAGTGTGTGACCTTTCATTGACGATGTGCTGTTTAGACTACTAGAGTGTGTGATCTTTGATTGACGACTGCTGCTTAGACTACTAGTGTGTGTGATCTTTCATTGACGATGTGCTGTTTAGACTACTAGAGTGTGTGATCTTTCATTGACGACTGCTGCTTAAGACTACTAGAGTGTGTGATCTTTCATTGACAACTGCTGCTTAGACTACTAGTGTGTGTGATCTTTGATTGACGATGTGCTGTTTAGACTACTAGAGTGTGTGACCTTTCATTGACGACGTCTTGCTTAGACTACTAGTGTGTGACCTTTCATTGACGACGTGCTGTTTAGACTACTAGAGTGTGTGATCTTTGATTGACGACGTGCTGCTTAGACTACTAGTGTGTGTGATCTTTGATTGACGATGTGCTGTTTAGACTACTAGAGTGTGTGATCTTTGATTGACGATGTGCTGTTTAGACTACTAGAGTGTGTGACCTTTCATTGACGACGTGCTGCTTAGACTACTAGTGTGTGTGATCTTTGATTGACGATGTGCTGTTTAGACTACTAGTGCGTGTGACCTTTGATTGACGACGTGCTGCTTAGACTACTAGTGTGTGTGACCTTTCATTGACGACGTGCTGTTTAGACTACTAGAGTGTGTGATCTTTCATTGAAGACGTGCTGCTTAGACTACTAGTGTTTGACCTTTCATTGACGACTGCTGCTTAGACTACTAAAGTGTGTGACCTTTCATTGACGACTGCTGCTTAAACTACTAGTGTGTGTGATCTTTGATTGACGATGTGCTGTTTAGACTACTAGAGTGTGTGACCTTTCATTGACGACGTGCTGTTTAGACTACTAGAGTGTGTGATCTTTCATTGACGACGTGCTGCTTAGACTACTAGTGTGTGTGATCTTTGATTGACGATGTGCTGTTTAGACTACTAAGAGTGTGTGACCTTTCATTGACGACGTGCTGCTTAGACTACTAGTGCGTGTGATCTTTGATTGACGACGTGCTGTTTAGACTACTAGTGCGTGTGACCTTTGATTGACGACATGCTGCTTAGACTACTAGTGTGTGACCTTTGATTGACGACGTGCTGTTTAGACTACTAGTGTGTGACCTTTCATTGACGACTGCTGCTTAGACTACTAGTGTGTGTGATCTTTGATTGACGATGTGCTGTTTAGACTACTAGAGTGTGTGACCTTTCATTGACGACGTGCTGCTTAGACTACTAGTGTGTGTGATCTTTGATTGACGATGTGCTGTTTAGACTACTAGTGTGTGTGACCTTTCATTGACGACGTGCTGCTTAGAATACTAGTGTGTGTGATCTTCGATTGACGATGTGCTGTTTAGACTACTAGTGTGTGTGACCTTTCATTGACGACTGCTGCTTAGACTACTAGTGTGTGTGACCTTTCATTGACAACTGCTGTTTAGACTACTAGAGTGTGTCACCTTTCATTGACGACGTGCTGCTTAGACTACTAGTGTGTGTGATCTTTGATTGCCGATGTGCTGTTAGACTACTAGTGTGTGTGACCTTTCATTGACGACGTGCTGCTTAGACTACTAGTGTGTGTGATCTTTGATTGACGATGTGCTGTTTAGACTACTAGTGTGTGTGACCTTTCATTGACGACTGCTGCTTAGACTACTAGTGTGTGACCTTTCATTGACGACGTGCTGTTTAGACTACTAGAGTGTGTGATCTTTGATTGACGACGTGCTGCTTAGACTACTAGTGTATGTGATCTTTGATTGACGATGTGCTGTTTAGACTACTAGAGTGTGTGACCTTTGATTGACGACGTGCTGTTTAGACTACTAGTGTGTGTGACCTTTCATTGACGACTGCTGCTTAGACTACTAGAGTGTGTGACCTTTCATTGACGATGTGCTGTTTAGACTACTAGAGTGTGTGATCTTTGATTGACGACGTGCTGCTTAGACTACTAGTGTGTGTGATCTTTCATTGACGATGTGCTGTTTAGACTACTAGAGTGTGTGATCTTTCATTGACGACTGCTGCTTAAGACTACTAGAGTGTGTGATCTTTCATTGACGATGTGCTGTTTAGACTACTAGAGTGTGTGATCTTTGATTGACGACGTGCTGCTTAGACTACTAGTGTGTGCGATCTTTGATTGACGATGTGCTGTTTAGACTACTAGAGTGTGTGACCTTTCATTGACGACTGCTGCTTAGACTCCTAGAGTGTGTGACCTTTCATTGACGACGTGCTGCTTAGACTACTAGTGTGTGACCTTTCATTGACAACTGCTGCTTAGACTACTAGTGTGTGTGATCTTTGATTGACGATGTGCTGTTTAGACTACTAGAGTGTGTGACCTTTCATTGACGACGTGCTGCTTAGACTACTAGTGTGTGACCTTTCATTGACGACGTGCTGTTTAGACTACTAGAGTGTGTGATCTTTGATTGACGACGTGCTGCTTAGACTACTAGTGTGTGTGATCTTTGATTGACGATGTGCTGTTTAGACTACTAGAGTGTGTGATCTTTGATTGACGACGTGCTGCTTAGACTACTAGTGTGTGTGATCTTTGATTGACGATGTGCTGTTTAGACTACTAGAGTGTGTGATCTTTCATTGACGACGTGCTGCTTAGACTACTAGTGTGTGACCTTTCATTGACGACTGCTGCTTAGACTACTAAAGTGTGTGACCTTTCATTGACGACTGCTGCTTAAACTACTAGTGTGTGTGATCTTTGATTGACGATGTGCTGTTTAGACTACTAGAGTGTGTGACCTTTCATTGACGACGTGCTGTTTAGACTACTAGAGTGTGTGATCTTTCATTGACGACGTGCTGCTTAGACTACTAGTGTGTGTGATCTTTGATTGACGATGTGCTGTTTAGACTACTAGAGTGTGTGACCTGTCATTGACGACGTGCTGCTTAGACTACTAGTGTGTGTGATCTTTGATTGACGATGTGCTGTTTAGACTACTAGTGCGTGTGACCTTTGATTGACGACATGCTGCTTAGACTACTAGTGTGTGACCTTTGATTGACGACGTGCTGTTTAGACTACTAGTGTGTGACCTTTCATTGACGACTGCTGCTTAGACTACTAGTGTGTGTGATCTTTGATTGACGATGTGCTGTTTAGACTACTAGTGTGTGTGACCTTTCATTGACGACGTGCTGCTTAGACTACTAGTGTGTGTGATCTTCGATTGACGATGTGCTGTTTAGACTACTAGTGTGTGTGACCTTTCATTGACGACTGCTGCTTAGACTACTAGTGTGTGTGACCTTTCATTGACAACTGCTGTTTAGACTACTAGAGTGTGTCACCTTTCATTGACGACGTGCTGCTTAGACTACTAGTGTGTGTGATCTTTGATTGACGATGTGCTGTTTAGACTACTAGTGTGTGTGACCTTTCATTGACGACGTGCTGCTTAGACTACTAGTGTGTGTGATCTTTGATTGACGATGTGCTGTTTAGACTACTAGTGTGTGTGACCTTTCATTGACGACTGCTGCTTAGACTACTAGTGTGTGACCTTTCATTGACGACGTGCTGTTTAGACTACTAGAGTGTGTGATCTTTGATTGACGACGTGCTGCTTAGACTACTAGTGTATGTGATCTTTGATTGACGATGTGCTGTTTAGACTACTAGAGTGTGTGACCTTTGATTGACGACGTGCTGTTTAGACTACTAGTGTGTGTGACCTTTCATTGACGACTGCTGCTTAGACTACTAGAGTGTGTGACCTTTCATTGACGATGTGCTGTTTAGACTACTAGAGTGTGTGATCTTTGATTGACGACTGCTGCTTAGACTACTAGTGTGTGTGATCTTTCATTGACGATGTGCTGTTTAGACTACTAGAGTGTGTGATCTTTCATTGACGACTGCTGCTTAAGACTACTAGAGTGTGTGATCTTTCATTGACGATGTGCTGTTTAGACTACTAGAGTGTGTGATTTTTGATTGACGACGTGCTGCTTAGACTACTAGTGTGTGTGATCTTTGATTGACGATGTGCTGTTTAGACTACTAGAGTGTGTGACCTTTCATTGACGACTGCTGCTTAGACTACTAGAGTGTGTGACCTTTCATTGACGACGTGCTGCTTAGACTACTAGTGTGTGACCTTTCATTGACGACTGCTGGTTAGACTACTAGTGTGTGTGATCTTTGATTGACGATGTGCTGTTTAGACTACTAGAGTGTGTGACCTTTGATTGACGATGTGCTGTTTAGACTACTAGAGTGTGTGACCTTTGATTCACGACGTGCTGGTTAGACTACTAGAGTGTGTGACCTTTGATTGATGACGTGCTGCTTAGACTACTAGTGTGTGTGATCTTTGATTGACGACGTGCTGCTTAGACTACTAGAGTGTGTGACCTTTGATTGATGACGTGCTGTTTAGACTACTAGAGTGTGTGACCTTTCATTGATGACCTGCTGTTTAGACTACTAGTGCGTGTGACCTTTGATTGACGACGTGCTGGTTAGACTACTAGTGTGTGGGACCTGATTGACAATGTGATGTTAATGATTGGTATGATCTCTGACTGACTGTTGATCGGAATTACAAGACAATATAAACAAATTAACTTTATTGTTTGTTGGTCACTATTGCAAGTCATGAATATAACACATATATAAACAACATCAATAACCATGAAATATAAATCATAATAAACATTCAATAACACAATAATTGTATCCTTGACTATACAATTGAACCTTTATGTAAGGTCAAGTTAAGTCACATTTAAATATGAATGTGTGTATTTATATAATTGCTTCTATCAATTATTGATTGAATGAGGAAACTAGTTTAAATTCTGAATTGCTGGGGGGAGGCTAGCTCAAATAAATATTACGAACAATAATGTACCATGGCCATCATAGTAAATGCTGATAAATTAGTTTTAAATGACTTTTTGTTTGAACTAAGAATTAAGGCATATACACGTAATTTTTAGACTGGGTGTATTTGACTTTTCACTTGAATGACACATCTTTTATATATATGAGAAATAATTTAAAAACATTGACACTTGTGATTTGTGATAATTAAATCATATAAAACATGTAATAAGAAAATCTTTTTTAAAAACCAAACTATTTACTCAATAATAATGGCCTACTACAATCGTGTACCATCAAGTGGATCTGAACGCTTTGATTACGAATAGATTTACATTTTAGATTGATAAAAAGGTAATGGCTTACTTCTGCAGTAACGTGAAATGTTAATTAATATAGTGATTATTCCATGCTGGTAGAATAGATGAAAACCAAGTTGTCTCCTTGACATTTGACTAAAACATTTTGCTTACACTTTCAATGGGAGATAACTATCTAAATAATTCAACTAAATACCCAATCTGTACTCGATTGTGCTATAACATACCAATTATTGACAAAAATAATACAATAAAACACTAAAATCAAGGAATTCCAAGACACTTGAAACATAAAACTATGTACTGAAGGGAAAAAGAAACGCAGGGCAACATAATATGCTCCTATTTTTTAACTATGTAGCGTAAAATTACGAAATCTGGGCAGACAAGTGGCTTGCAATTGGTCAGTGTGCACTAAAATCGGTGTCTAAAGTTACTCAACCGTGAAAGGTATCATGTGACATAGAGAAAGTAATAAAAAGCAAATAACACGTGCAGAATAATGATAACAAGTTCGTCAACATATCGTGTCATACCACTTTATACTCTTGAGGTTTACACATCGCTTTCCACTATTTAAAGTTAATTTGAATCTCTTGTAATCATGCCACGGCTGACGGAAGTTCAGAGGGGTCAGGCTATTGCATTGCTAATGCAAGGTCAAAGGCAACAACAAGTTGCTTTGCAATTTGGTGTGAATGTTTCCACCACAGAGTGTCTTGTCCGTCGTCTGAGAGATGCTGGAAGGGTTGCCGACCGTCCGCACGTAACGACGCCACGTCAAGACAGGGCTATTTGTCTTGCCCACCTGCGTAATCGCCACGTTACTGCCACTGAAACCACTTTAACTACGGTAGGCAATCATAATCGCCACATTCACCCAAAAACTCTGAGAAACTGATTGTGCGAGTTTGGACTGCGAGCTCGTCGACCTTACATTGGTTTTCCTCTCACTCGTGCACGTCGCGCGCGTGGTATGGCTTGGTTGGCGGCACATGGTCCCAGACAATTTCCAATGAGGCAATGGAGACAGGTTTTTTTCACAGATGAGTGGCGGTTCACTCTTTTTCTTCCGGCCGGTCGACGTCGTGGGAAACGCTTCGCTGACGCTTGCGTTCTTGAGAGGGATAAGTCTGGGGGTGGCTCGGTTATGGTCTGGGGAGGGATATCTCACGGGTTAAAGTCGCCGTTGATTGTGATAGCCGGTAATTTAACAGGCGCAAGATATAGGGATAAAATCCTCCGGACGGTTGCAGTTCCATTTGTGCAACAGAATCACCTATTTTTCCAGCAGGATACCGCCCGGCCCCATGTAGCCAGAGTTTGTCAAGATTTTTTTGCCAATCATAACATTAACCCACTCGATTGGCCTCAGTACCGTCCAGATTTGTCCCCAATTGAACATCTGTGGGACGAAATGGACAGGAGAGTAAAGGGACGTCGGAATGCCCCCGCTACTCTCGACCAATTAAGGACTGCCCTGTTGGAAGAGTGGGATAATATCCACATGAGAAGGATAAATGCTCTGATGAACTCCCTGCACAGGAGAATCAGGACTGTAACAGATGTGCAAGGGGGGCATAAAAGATATTGACGAGTTAATCGATTTCACTTTAACATATTGGGAGTACTGTTAAATTGGTTTCAATTACTCATGAATTATTGATTAAAATCTAATGAAATTTTAAAAACTTGTTGATTGAATTTGTGTTTTTATCCGTATATATTAATATTGAAAAAAATATTCGAATAAATAATATTAAATAACCTAAAATGTTGACCCTGCGTTTCGTTATCCCTTCAGTATAGATTTAACTTAAAAGATACGCTCGGGTAAGATTTCCCTGTCTTGCACTTTTGCCGGTGTTAGATTCTATATGTCTTGTGTTAGAACAAAAATTTAAAAGTTAAACTGCATTTTCAACCATCAAATCCCCAACTGATGCTGGCAACTTCTCAAATAAAATATTGTTATTCCTTAATTGTACTTAAAACATTACATACAAAAGATATATGACACATTAACATGAACTCTTTGGTATCTTCAAACTCTTCTATAATATGAAATATAAGCATCATAAAAAATCAGAAATCACTTTTTAAAACTGAACTTGTCAACCTCTGTTTTCCAATTTTCTGACGGCGTGTTTGTAAATGACTAAATATGTATCTATTTTACCTAATCACGTGATAAAACATAATACTTAAAAACATAATATATTATACCAACTAATATCTTAATGTTCAGATATCATTTATCTTAGTTTTAAGGAGTGGGTATTTATTTATTCACACATGAATGGTTTAATATACAACAAGTTTTAATGGTACATGTTGTTTTAAGGAGTGGGTATTTATTTATTTACACATGCATGGTTTGATATACAACAAGTTTTAGTGGTATATGTTGTTTTAAGGAGTGGGTATTTATTTATTTACACAGGAATGGTTTAACATACAACACGTTTTAGTGGTACATGTTTTTTTAATGAGTCGGTATTTATTTATTTACACATGAATGGTTTGATATACAACAAGTTTTAGTGGTACATGTTTTTTTATTGAGTCGGTATTTACCAGTATTTATTTACACATGAATGGTTTGATATACAACAAGTTTTAGTGGTACATGTTTTTTTATTGAGTCGGTATTTATTTATTTACACATGAATGGTTTGATATACAACAAGTTTTAGTGGTACATGTTTTTTTATTGAGTCGGTATTTATTTATTTACACATGAATGGTTTGATATACAACAAGTTTTAGTGGTACATGTTTTTTAAATGAGTCGGTATTTATTTATTTACACATGAATGGTTTGATATACATCAAGTCTTAGTGGTACATGTTTTAAGAAGTGGGTATTTATTTATTTACACATGAATGTTTTGATATACAACAAGTTTTAGTGGTACATGTAGTTTTAAAGGCATACAGACACTCAGATTGTTTTGTTTTTTTTAAATTGAAAGTTGCCAATATTCGATGTTTTATACTAATTGCAGTTGAAATTTTTCATAGTTTCATACGTATTTAACCTGGAACGAAGGAAATATATCGCTGTTTGATTTTCTTATGTCCCGTAAAGAATTCAATGTTTACCAGCATGATATTCATATATTCATGAATATGATCATATGACCATTGATGACCTACACAGTGACCTCATTCGGTAAAGCGTTTGCGCATGTGCGAAATTGTTTGCTGAAAAAAGCACATGTTATAAATAAAAATATTGACGGATTCTATGCGAAAACGACACATGAGGATTCAGCAAGATTTGTAAAAAATTAACAAAAGATGTTAAACCGACCTACTCCATTTTTCAACACGTAAGCATAATTTATATATCTTTTTTCGGCTGAATTGTATTTTGACAGAATTGCATCGTAGTTTTTTTTATATATCTTTTTTCTTTCAGGAGAAAACGCTAGGTGATCTCTCTTTTAAATTAGAGACTAAAATAATGAACTTCATGTCTGTTTTTTTTCTAAAAAAATATAATCAACACAAATCAAGTGTTGTCAATAATATGCAATACAATTTGTTTACAATTTTCCCTTTATCGGGCCCCTTTGCATAGCTTGGGTTTGTTTTTATTGATTTCATCATATATTTTCGATTTTAAGTGTCATTCTTACTAAATGCATTATATAATATTAACTGATCACCCCGGGATCCAATTTCATAGATATATTTCTTAAATTAGATTAATTTTAACCAATATTTACTTGCAACATGCTTTCTGTTTATTTATAGCAGTTATCAGTGCCCGGTAAACTTCGGAAAAGACAGCCCACTTATAATTAGGTGTGTTAATGGCGATTTCACCAACAAACATTCGAATTCTTTTCACTAATTACGACATTATAGCCTATTTTTTTTAAACCTGGCTTCTTGTTCAGAACATTTTATTAGTATAAAACATCGAATATTGGCAACTTTTAATATAAACAAAACTAGAGGCTCAGTGGGCTGAGCCTGTGTCGCTCACCTTTCATTCTGCTTTGAGGAAACTTAATACAGAACCTTCCATAGATGCTTCCTATCAAGTTTCAGCTCTTTTGGCAAAGGAGTTTCAGGGGAGAAGATTTTTAGAAATCGACCAATCAGAAACAAGAACTGCCTGTGGTGGCCATGTTTTTTAATGGATGGGGACGAAATGAGCAATCTATATAGAGGACCTTCCAAAGATGCTTCCAACCAAGTTTCGGTTCATTTAGCAAAGCGGTTTCAGAGAAGATTTTTAGAAATCGACAAATCAGAAACAAGAATTGCCTGTGGCGGCCATGTTTGTTAATGGATCGAGACTACATTATCTATCTTCACAGAGGACCTGCCTTCGATGCTTCCCACCAAGTTTCGGTTCATTTGGCCAAACAGTCTCAGAGGAGAAGAATTTAAAAAATCAGCCAATCAGAAACAAGAATCGCCTGTGGCGGCCATGTTTTTTAATGGATCGGGACAAATTGAGCAATCTTTATAGAGGACCGCCCATAGATGATAACTACCAAGTTTCGGTTCATTTGGATAAGTGGTTTCAGAGGAGAAGATTTTTTAGAAATCAACCAATTAGAAACAAGAATTGTCTGTGGCGGCAATGTTTGTAAACGGATCGGGATGAAATGAGTAATCTTTACAGAGGACCTTCCAAAGATGCTTCCTACCAAGTTACGGTTCATTTGGCCAAACGGTTTCAGAGGAGAAGAATTAAAAAAATCAGCCAATCAGAAACAAGAATCGTCTGTGGTGGCCATGTTTATCAACGGATCGGGACGAAATGAGCAGTCTTTACAGAGGAACTTCCATAGATGCTTCCTACCAAGTTACAGTTCATTTGGCCAAACGGTTTCAAAGGAGAAGAATTTAAAAAATCAGCCAATCAGAAACAAGAATCATCTGTGGTGGCCATGTTTGTTAACGGATCGGGACGAAATGAGCAATCTTTACAGAGGAACTTCCATAGATGCTTCCTACCAAGTTTCGGTTCATTTGGCCAAACAGTTTCAGAGGAGAAGATTTCTAAAAATTGGCCAATCAGAAACAATAATTGCCTGTGGTGGCCATGTTTCCTAAGGGATCGGGACGAAATGAGCAAACTTTATAGAGGACCTTCCATAGATGTTTCCTACCAAATTTCAGTTCAATTGTATTGGTTTAGGGGTTTCAGAGGAGAAGATTAAAATGTGAAAAGTTAACGGACGACGGACGCCAAGTGATGGCAAAAGCTCACGTTGCCTTTGGCAAGGTGAGTAAAAAATACCTTTAACAGACTGAAGTATAGAGAAAAATATACTGTAAAAATACCTTTAACAGATTGAAATATAGAGGGGAAAATAAACTGCAAAAATACCTTTAACAGACTGAAAAATAGAGAAAAATAAAGTGTAAAAATACTTTTAACAGACTGAAAAATATAGAAAAATCAACTGTAAAAATACTTTTAACAGATTGAAATATAGAGGGAAAAATCAAGTGTAAAAATACCTTTAACAGACTGAAAAATAGAGAAAAATAAAGTGTAAAAATTCCTTTAACAGACTAAAAAATAGAGAAAAATAAACTGTAAAAATACCGTTAACAGACTGAAAAATAGAGAAAAATAAACTGTAAAAATGCCTTCAACAGACTGAAAAATAGAGAAAAATAAATAGCAACAATACTTGTAAGACAGAAAAATAAAGAAAAATAAACTGTAAAAATACCTTTAACAGACTGAAAAATAGAGAAAAACAAACTGTAAAAATACCTTTAACAGACTGAAAAATAGAGGGAAAAATAAATTGTAAAAATACCTTTAACAGACTGAAATATAGAAAAAAATAAACTGTAAAAATACCTTTAACAGACTGAAAAATAGGGAAAAATAAACTAAAAATACCTTTAACAGACTGAAATATAGAAACAAATCAACTGTAAAAATACTTTTAACAGATTGAAATATAGAGGGAAAAATAAAGTGTAAAAATACCTTTAACAGACTGAAATATAGAGAAAAATAAAGTGTAAAAATACCTTTAACAGACTGAAAAATAGAGAAAAATAAACTGTAAAAATACCGTTAACAGACTGAAAAATAGAGAAAAATAAACTGTAAAAATGCCTTCAACAGACAGAAAAATAGAGAAAAATAAATAGCAAAAATACCTTTAAGACAGAAAAATAAAGAAAAATAAACTGTAAAAATACCTTTAACAGACTGAAAAATATAGAAAAACTAGAGGCTCCCAGGAGCCTGTATATCTCACCTGGGTATAATAACAACATCAGTCAATAAAACTTGATAACTTCGGCCAAAAAAATTAACAAATGTAGCCTTCGTCATTACAGACCCCTTCTACAAAAAAATGTGGGCAGGGGTTCCCCCTTTAATGTAAGTTATCAAAATTGCTGTAAAAAAACATATATGTCAATGATTCTCAAAATTTAGCTTTTCCTACTTCACATTTTGTAATAGAGTTGCTCCCTTTGATTATTTGAGTAACCAAAAGCAGTGAGTCAACAAAAAAATGCATTTCAAGAGGAATAACTCTTCATAGTTGTCGCATATTTTTAACTGTGGGAAATTTTTTGTAGATCTTGACATGCTGAACATTTTTGCAGTGTAAACTTTCCCTCTATCTCTAATAGTTTTTGAGATACAAGATGATAGTATTAAAATTGAGAACATTTTGATGAAAAAAGGGCAATAACTCCAAAATGGGTAATGGGATTTACTTCAAAATTGCAGGGTAGGAAGACTTGACCTTTATCTCTTATAGTTTTTGAAATACAAGATGAAAAGTATTAATTTTTTTTTATAAATTTGATGGAAAAAGGGCAAGAACTCCAAAATGGGTAATCAGATTTACTTCAAAATTGCAGATTAAAAAACAAATTGATCGAAGGGCCGAACCGCCAGACACATTTTTGGAAGAGAACCATCCAATGACTATTTCATCAAAATTTTGTTCTTATTGAGCAAATGGTTTCAGACAAAAAGATTTTTATGGGAATTTCCCATAGGGTCCTATGTTAAATTAAGTTCGACTGTGGCGGCCGTCTTGGTGTTCTGAAATGCCGGACACAATTTTGGAAGAGGACCACCCAAGGATCATTTCAGCAAAGTTTGGTTGAGATTGGCACAGTAGTTTCAGAGGAGAATTTTTTTTTTTAATTTCATCCCCCCTTTTTTCTAATTTGCATAATCGGTCAAAATAGGCAAAAGTTCAAAGTTTATAAAAAATCCCGTAATATATGTTAAAAAGCTCATCATTATGCTTATACAGTTCAAATTTGGGCACTTTCTGGCTTAAAGTAGAGCAGTTTTGGCCATTTGAAGAAATTTCTATTTTTAGTCATGGTGGCCATCTTGGATACAGGACGGCGGTGATGGAAACAATTTTGAAAGGGGACCACCCAAGGATCATTTCAGCAAAGTTTGGTTGAGATTGGCACAGTAGTTTCAGAGGAGAAGATTTTTTTAAAATTTCATCCCCCTTTTTCTAATTTGCATAGTCGGTCAAAATAGGCAAAAGTTCAAAGTTCATTAAAAATCCCGTAATATATGTTAAAAAGCTCATCATTATGCTTATACAGTTCAAATTTGGGCACTTTCTGGCTTAAAATAGAGCAGTTTTGGCCATTTGAAGAAATTTCTATTTTTAGTCATGGTGGCCATCTTGGATACAGGACGGCGCTGACGGACAAAATTTTGAAAGGGGACCACCCAAGTATCATTTCAGTTAAGTTTGGTTGAGATTGGCACAGTAGTTTAAGAGGAGAAGATTTTATTTTAATTTCATCCCCCTGTTTTCTAATTTGCATAATCGGTCAAAATAGGCAAAAGTTCAAAGTTCATAAAAAATCCCGTAATATATGTTAAAAAGCTCATCATTATGCTTATACAGTTCAAATTTGGGCACTTTCTGGCTTAAAATAGAGCAGTTTTGGCCATTTGAAGAAATTTCTATTTTTAGTCATGGTGGCCATCTTGGATACAGGACCGCACTGACGGACACAATTTTGAAAGGGGACCACCCAAGGATCATTTCAGCAGAGTTCGGTTGAGATTGGCACAGTAGTTTCAGAGGAGAAGATTTTTTTTAATTTCATCCCCCCTTTTTTTCTAATTTGCATAATCGGTCAAAATAGGCAAAAGTTCAAAGTTCATTAAAAATCCCGTAATATATGTTAAAAAGCTCATCATTATGCTTATACAGTTCAAATTTGGGCACTTTCTGGCTTAAAGTAGAGGAGTTTTGGCCATTTGAAGAAATTTCTATTTTTAGTCACGGCGGCCATCTTGGATAGAGGACGGCGGTGATGGACACAATTTTGAAAGGGGACCACCCAAGGATCATTTCAGCAAAGTTTGGTTGAGATTGGCACAGTAGTTTCAGAGGAGAAGATATTTTTTAAATTTCATCCCCCCTTTTTTCTAATTTGCATAGTCGGTCAAAATAGGCAAAAGTTCAAAGTTCATTAAAAATCCCGTAATATATGTTAAAAAGCTCATCATTATGCTTATACAGTTCAAATTTGGGCACTTTCTTGCTTAAAATAGAGCAGTTTTGACCATTTGAAGAAATTTCTATTTTTAGTCATGGCGGCCATCTTGGATACAGGACGGCGCTGACGGACACAATTTTGAAAGGGGACCACCCAAGTATCATTTCAGCAAAGTTTGGTTGAGATTGGCACAGTAGTTTAAGAGGAGAAGATTTTTTTTAATTTCATCCCCCCTTTTTTTCTAATTTGCATAATCGGTCAAAATAGGCAATAGTTCAAAGTTCATAAAAAATCCCGTAATATATGTTAAAAAGCTCATCATTATGCTTATACAGTTCAAATTTGGGCACTTTCTGGCTTAAAATAGAGCAGTGTTGGCCATTTGAAGAAATTTCTATTTTTAGTCATGGTGGCCATCTTGGATACAGGACGGCACTGACGGACACAATTTTGAAAGGGGATCACCCAAGGATCATTTCAGCAAAGTTTGGTTGAGATTGGCACAGTAGTTTCAGAGGAGAAGATTTTTTTTTTATTTTCATCCCCCCTTTTTTCTAATTTGCATAATCGGTCAAAATAGACAAAAGTTCAAAGTTCATAAAAATCCCATAGTATATGTTAAAAAGCTCATCATTATGCTTATACAGTTCAAATTTGGGCACTTTCTTGCTTAAAATAGAGCAGTTTTGGCCATTTGAAGAAATTTCTATTTTTAGTCATGGCGGCCATCTTGGATACAGGACGGCGCTGATGGACACAATTTTGAAAGGGGACCACTTAAGGATCATTTCAGCAAAGTTTGGTTGAGATTGGCACAGCAGTTTCAGAGGAGAAGATTTTTTTTAAATTTCATCCCCCCTTTTTTCTAATTTGCATAATCGTCAAAATAGGCAAAAGTTCAAAGTTCATTAAAAATCCCGTAATATATGTTAAAAAGCTCATCATTATGCTTATACAGTTCAAATTTGGGCACTTTCTGGCTTAAAATAGAGCAGTTTTGGTCATTTGAAGAAATTTCTATTTTTAGTCATGGCGGCCATCTTGGATACAGGACCGCACTGACGGACACAATTTTGAAAGGGGATCATCCAAGGATCATTTCAGCAAAGTTCGGTTGAGATTGGCACAGTAGTTTCAGAGAAGATTTTTTTTAATTTCATCCCCCCTTTTTTCTAATTTGCATAATCGGTCAAAATAGGCAAAAGTTCAAAGTTCATTAAAAATCCCGTAATATATGTTAAAAAGCTCATCATTATGCTTATACAGTTCATATTTGGGCACTTTCTGGCTTAAAATAGAGCAGTTTTGGCCATTTGAAGAAATTTCTATTTTTAGTCATGGCGGCCATCTTGGATACAGGACGGCGCTGATGGACACAATTTTGAAAGGGGACCACTTAAGGATCATTTCAGCAAAGTTTGGTTGAGATTGGCACAGCAGTTTCAGAGGAGAAGATTTTTTTTAAATTTCATCCCCCCTTTTTTCTAATTTGCATAATCGTCAAAATAGGCAAAAGTTCAAAGTTCATTAAAAATCCCGTAATATATGTTAAAAAGCTCATCATTATGCTTATACAGTTCAAATTTGGGCACTTTCTGGCTTAAAATAGAGCAGTTTTGGCCATTTGAAGAAATTTCTATTTTTAGTCATGGCGGCCATCTTGGATACAGGACCGCACTGACGGACACAATTTTGAAAGGGGACCATCCAAGGATCATTTCAGCAAAGTTCGGTTGAGATTGACACAGTAGTTTCAGAGAAGATTTTTTTTAATTTCATCCCCCCTTTTTTCTAATTTGCATAATCGGTCAAAATAGGCAAAAGTTCAAAGTTCATTAAAAATCCCGTAATATATGTTGAAAAGCTCATCATTATGCTTATACAGTTCATATTTGGGCACTTTCTGGCTTAAAATAGAGCAGTTTTGGCCATTTTAAGAAATTTCTATTTTTAGTCATGGTGGCCATCTTGGATACAGGACGGCGCTGATGGACACAATTTTGAAAGGGGACCACTTAAGGATCATTTCAGCAAAGTTTGGTTGAGATTGGCACAGTAGTTTCAGAGGAGAAGATTTTTTTTTAATTTCATCCCCCCCTTTTTTCTAATTTGCATAATCGGTCAAAATAGGCAAAATTTCAAAGTTTATAAAAAATCCCATAATATATGTTAAAAAGCTCATCATTATGCTTATACAGTTAAATTTTGGGCACTTTCTGGCTTAAAATAGAGGAGTTGTGGCCATTTGAAGAAATTTCTATTTTTAGTCATGGTGGCCATCTTGGATACAGGACCGCACTGACGGACACAATTTTAAAAGGGGACCACCCAAGGATCATTTCAGCAAAGTTCGGTTGAGATTGGCACAGTAGTTTCAGAGGAGAAGATTTTTTTTAATTTCATCCCCTTTTTTTCTAATTTGCATAATCGGTCAAAATAGGCAAAAGTTCAAAGTTTATAAAAAATCCCATAATATATGTTAAAAAGCTCATCATTATGCTTATACAGTTCAAATTTGGGCACTTTCTGGCTTAAAATAGAGCAGTTTTGGCCATTTGAAGAAATTTCTATTTTTAGTCATGGTGGCCATCTTGGATACAGGACCGCACTGACGGACACAATTTTAAAAGGGGACCACCCAAGGATCATTTCAGCAAAGTTCGGTTGAGATTGGCACAGTAGTTTCAGAGGAGAAGATTTTTTTTAATTTCATCCCCCTTTTTTCTAATTTGCATAATCGGTCAAAATAGGCAAAAGTTCAAAGTTTATAAAAAATCCCATAATATATGTTAAAAAGCTCATCATTATGCTTATACAGTTCAAATTTGGGCACTTTCTGGCTTAAAATAGAGCAGTTTTGGCCATTTGACGAAATTTCTATTTTTAGTAATGGCGGCCATCTTGGATACAGGACGGCGCTGATGGACACAATTTTGAAAGGGGACCACCTAAGGATCATTTCAGCAAAGTTTGGTTGAGATTTGCTCAGTAGTTTCAGAGGAGAAGATTTTTTTTTAATTTCATCCCCCCTTTTTTCTAATTTGCATAATCGGTCAAAATGGGTAATGGGGTTTACTTCAAAATTGCAGGGTAGGTAGATCTTGACATGCTGCACATTTTTGCAATTTAAACTTAACATCTATCTCTAAATAGTTTTTGAAATATAAGACGAAAAGTATTAAAATAAAAAAAAAAATTGATGAAAAAAGGGCAATAACTCCAAGATCGGTAATCAAATTTACTTCAACATTGCAGAGTAGGTAGATCTTGACATGCTGAACATGTTTGCAGTTTCAACTTACCACCTGTCTCTTATAGTTTTTGAAATAAAGGACGAAAAGTATTAAAATTTTGAAAATTTGATGAAAAAAGGGAAATAACTCCAAAATGGGTAATGGGATTTACTTCAAAATTGCAGGGTGGGTAGATCTTGATATGCCGCACATTTTTGCAATTTAAAGTTAACCTTTATCTCTTATAGTTTTTGAAATATAAGACGAAAAGTATTAAAATTTTACAAATTTGATGAAAAAAGGGCAATAACTCCAAGATGGGCAATCATTTTTACCCCATGTCAGATTTTTGATATTATTAACGGTTTTTGAGTTATTACCCAAAACCTGCAATTTTACCATATGTTCTATTTTTAGTAACAGTGGCCATGTTGGTTGGTGCACGGCATCACCGGACACAATTTTGAAACTAGACACCCTAGTGATGATTCAGACCAAGTTTGGTTTCCATTGGTTTAGTACTTTCAGAGAAGATTTTTGAAAAAGTTTACGACGTACGACGGACGGCAAGTGATGGCAATAGCTCACCTGACCCTTTGGGTCAGGTGAGCTAACAAACTGTAAAAATACCTTTAACAGACTGAAAAATAGAGAAAAACAAACTGTAAAAATACCTTTAACAGACTGATAAATAGAGGGAAAAATAAACTGTAAAAATACCTTTAACAGACTGAAAAATAGGGAAAAATAAACTGTAAAAATACCTTTAACAGACTGAAATATAGAAAAAAATAAACTGTAAAAATACCGTTAACAGACTGAAAAATAGAGAAAAATAAACTGTAAAAATACCTTTAACAGACTGAAAAATAGAGGGAAAAATAAACTGTAAAAATACCTTTAACAGACTGAAATATAGAAAAAAATAAACTGTAAAAATACCTTAAGACTGAAAAATAGAGAAAAATAAACTGTAAAAATACCTTTAACAGACTGAAAAATAGAGGGAAAAAATGTACCAGAGGCTCCCAGGATCCTGTAATCGCTCACCTGGATCAAAGCTGCTTTCAATAACAACGTAACTGCGCTGTGGTGGCCATCTTGGTGGGAGAGCGTGACTGCCGGACACAATTTTAGAAGAGGACCATCCAATGACTATTCCATCAAAGTTTGGTTCTAATTGAGCTACTGGTTCCAGACAAGAAGATTTTTATGTGAATTTCCCATAGGGTCCTATGCTAAGCTAAGTTCGGCTGTGGGGGCCATCTTGGTCGAAGGGTCGGACACAATTTTGGAAGGGGACCACCCAAGGATCATTTCAGCAAAGTTTGGTTGAGACTGGCTCAGTAGTTTCAGAGGAGAAGATTTTAAAAAATTTCATCCCCCCTTTTTTCTATTTTTAGCTTGGCGGCTATCTTGGTTGGAAGTCGGGATCACCGGACACACTTTTGGAAGGGGGCCATCCAAGGATCATTCCACCAAAGTTTGGTTGCAATTGGCCCAGTGGTTTCTGAGGAGAAAATGTTTATGTGAATTTCCAATAGGGTCCTATGTTAAGCTAAGTTCGGCTGTGGGGGCCATCTTGGTCGAAGGAACGAACCGCCGGACACATTTTTGGAAGAGAACCATCCAATGACTATTTCATCAAAATTTAGTTCTTATTGAGCAAATGGTTTCAGACAAGAAGATTTTTATGGGAATTTCCCATAGGGTCCTATGTTAAATTAAGTTCGGCTGTGGTAGCCATCTTGGTCGGAGGTCTGAAATGCCGGACACAATTTTGGAAGGGGATCACCCAAGAATCATTTCAGCAGCAACGTTTGGTTGAGATTGGCTCAGTAGTTTCAGAGAAGATTATTTTTTAATTTCATCCCCCCTTTTTTCTAATTTGCATAATCGGTCAAAATGGGCAAAAGTTCAAAGTTCATAAAAAATCCCGTAATATATGTTAAAAAGCTCATCATTATGCTTTTACAGTTCAAATTTGGGCACATTCTGGCTTAAAATAGAGCAGTTTTGGCCATTTGAAGAAATTTCTAATTTTAGTAATGGCGGCCATCTTGGATACAGGACGGTGCTGATGGACACAATTTTGAAAGGGGACCACCTAAGGATCATTCAGACAAAGTTTGGTTGAAATTGGCCAAGTGGTTTCAGAGGAGAAGATTTTTTTTAAAGTTTACAGACGGACGCCAAGTGATGGCAATAGCTCACACAGGTGAGCTAAAAAATCAATCTGAGCGACTGTATGCCTTTAAGGAGTGGGTATTTATTTATTTACACAGGAATGGTTTGATATACAACAGGTTTTAGTGGTACATGTTGTTTTAAGGAGTGGGTATTTATTTATTTACACAGGAATGGTTTAATATACAACAAGTTTTAGTTGTACATGTTGTTTTAAGGAGTGGGTATTTATTTATTTACACATGAATGGTTTGATATACAACAAGTTTTAGTGGTAGATGTGGTATAACTATATACTTTAGCATGTTATTAACCAACACTGGCAACAGTATTGTTTGTACTTGTATATAATTTAAGAGACTTAGTCAATACATTTGTATTTGCCTGTTAGAAACATGAGTCCTCTCGAATCAGACATTTGCATTGCTCTCATCAAAATACAATTAGTTGGCTTAACAATTCCTGAATTTTTCCACTTTTTCAAAACATCAAAAGTCCGACAAAACATGGCGTTTGGATACTTGGCGAAAGACTCCTCAATGTCCACCATATTTAATCCTAGTTCAACTCCAAGCTGCATAGCACAGTTCCCAACTTGTCCTGATAATTCTTTCAATACATCATCGTCAGGAATTTGCTTTAGTGCATCATTATTAATATCTATAAAGCAGATTGATTTCATTAGATTTTTAAGTATTTGTTAAAATATTATTTTGTAACTAGATTAACACGACAGGTGTCACTTGTGGAGCAGGAACTGCTTACCCTTCCGGAACACCTGAGTTCACCCCTGGTTTTTAGTGCTGTTCGTGTTACTCGATCCTTAGTTTTATAATTATGTATGTTTTGTTGATCGCTGTTTGTCCTTTTGTACTTTTGATTTTGGCCATTGTGTTGTCTGTTCTTCTTTGATATACAGATTCTAATTGCCCCTTTGGTATCGTCCAACTCTTCTTTCATATTAGACTACTTGTCATACGAACTGAATTTCAGCTATATTGACTGATTGTTGGTCCTCTCTATGATAATTTAATTGAAGCAACATCATGCATCGTATTTCCTAAACTGGGTACTGGGGACTGTTTGAAACAGTCCCCAGTACCCAGTTTAGGAAATACGATGCATGATGTTTCAAGAGCTACATGTATATCCACAGAGTTGCTAAGTACTTCTTAAGGAGCAGGATGGTAAATAAGGTGATTTCTTGTCAATCAGGTTTGTCATGTAATAATAGAGAGGGGCTGGGGTTTGTCAGGTAATAAAAGAGAAGGGCTGGGGATTGTCAGGTAATAATAGAGAAGGGCTGGGGATTGTCAGGTAATAATAGAGAAGGGTTGGAGTTTGTCAGGTAATAAAAGAGAAGGGCTGGGGTTGGTCAGGTAATAATACAGAAGGGCTGGGATTGGTCAGGTAATAATAGAGAAGGGCTGGGGTTTGACAGGTAATAATAGAGAAGGGCTGGGGATTGTCAGGTAATAATAGAGAAGGCCTGGGGTATGTCAGGTAATAATGGAGAATGGCTGAGGATTGTCAGGTAATAATACAGAAGGACTGGGGTTTGTCAGGTAATAATAGAGAAGGGCTGGGGTTTGTCAGGTAATAATAGAGAAGGGCTGGGGTATGTCAGGTATTAATAGAGAAGGGCTGGGGTTTGACAGGTAATAATAGAGAAGGGCTAGGGTTTGACAGGTAATAATAGAGAAGGGGTGGGGATTGTCAGGTAATAATAGAGAAGGCCTGGGGTATGTCAGGTAATAATGGAGAATGGCTGAGGATTGTCAGGTAATAATACAGAAGGACTGGGGTTTGTCAGGTAATAATACAGAAGGACTGGGGCTTGTCAGGTAATACAATAGAAGGGCTGTGGTTTGTCAGGTAATAATAGAGAAGGGTTGGGGTGGGTCAGTATGTACATGTAATTATTATCGATCTTTTTTCCATGGAACTTTACACATGTGAGCAAGAATAGATGAGAAACATAATTAAAAAGAAAAAAATGTTTACTTTTCAAACATGAAAAAAATAATCAAACATTATCCAATGACTAACCGACTTATAGACCTTTTCACGGTAACTGCGGAGCTGTTATCAGTGCATGCGCACCAACGCTTCCGGAAGGCAACATTTTTTTAATTCAAAATGGTAATATGCATTGCGTTGTTTACAAGTGCTCAAATCGGCAAAACAGTGCTGCTAAAGAGAACGGTATCATTTTTTTTATCTTCCCCAAGGATGTGAAGAAGAGAGAGTCTTGGGTAAATGCTGTCAACAGGACAGACTGGTCACCACATGAAAGATTCAGTAATTTTAAAATGAAACAGGCACTGCTTGGAAAGCTCGCGACGCTAATCACTAATTAGATATCCTTGGTCTTGGATGAGCAAACATATGCAAAACTTTATGCTTATGTACATATAATTATTTACCAACTTTGCCTGAAAATGGAAAGGTTTACTAGTGACCACCAGTAGACATACATGTAATAGAGTATGTAAATGTTGCACATAGCATAGGGTCTGAGACACTCTTCAAGATCACAGGTACTTGTGGACAGGGCCCTATGGTGCTTCTGATTGTCCTTCCCATACATGCCAACCCTCGAGAGACTAGCATTTTACATATATACAAGTCAAACCTCAGTCCCTCGAACTTATTTGAAAGTCCCGCCAATTTTCCATATATTTTAAAGTTAAAGAAAATCTTTCGCTCGAACACTGATACCTCGAACAGTCGAACTTAATAAATGGTCCCATCAATAATAAAATCACGAGTTTTACCATATCAAACTTGAACATCGCAATTTAATTGACAGATGTACGTTGAATGTGCTTACATACAAATGTACATATATATATGATTAATCAATCTACTGGCTTGATAAATACACTTCAATATAAAATAACGGGGTTATTTTACATAAAATCATTTAATCCATGTCATCTCTTGTGTGTGTTACAATAAGATATCATCAATTTTATCATAAAGTCATAGTTTTCAGTTCACTGTCTAATGAAACCTATAACAGAGTATTTCTTTACAAGGAAGGGTGCAACTGATTTCTATCTGTTTTCCTCATTAGAATTGGCGTCGTTTACTTCGCTACACATTTAGTAGAACAACACATTCAAATTTATTCTTGTCGAAAGTTAAAGGGGTTTTACTGATTCCTTCAAAGTTTATAAATGCACTGCCATCAATTTTAGTCCAAGGGTTTAATTTGATGACTTCTCTTAAAATAATCATGACATCTTCTTTACAAACTTTTTCTTATGGTTTGACTGCTGGCTCTCTACATTGACCATTTAGTCAACATTGTTAACTATATCCTGAATGACAGGGGCTGCTTTTGATACTGTAATAATTGCATGTTCTGTTTACCCTATAGGACACTGCCAGTATCCATATACTACTTGTGAGTCCCTGTCATCTGACTTTGAATTGCACACATATACATCATAAGTGCGCTTCTTCGTGGAAGCATGGTAGCTTGCTTTTACATAAGTAATGGATTCTTCAATCTGGAAAAAAAAATCATGAAAGGGCAACAGTAAAAATTTAAAGTTAGCCATTTATGACAAAACTTTAGAAATCTTTTGTATTGAATTTATGTCCTTTTTTATGTAATGCTTGAGAAAGGATGAATTTTCAACCATTATCTTAATGAACATAAATATTATAAATGCACCAACCATTTTAATTGAAGTGGGGACTAAGGCTGTAACCCTGAGGTCAAAAATAGTTTTGCTGACATTGTTTGGATTCTTTTCACTATTTAATAAAAATTCTTTCATACTAATATTTTTCTCCGAAAGTTAAAAAAAAACATGTAATGCAACTGTCATTAAATTAAATGGTTGGTCAGACATCTTACTCCTAGTTTAAACATGTAGGAGTGCTTAAAATGGTAATAATTTGGTTAAATACCTGGACAAATCCATGTATTTCCACATCTCCTGCACTGTACTGTAGTGCTTCACTGCCCTGTCCAGACCTTTGAAGTGGTGCTGACACTCTCTCATGACTAAAGCCTAATCATAAAGTCATATATTCTGGCAAAAGTTAGCTCTGGTAACAGAGCTAACGTTGTTGAAGAGTGGGGTTTTCTATGAAAGATGGTGCTATCGCTTTTAAATTTAACTTCATAAGCTTGATCATTGATGGATCACCGACACTGGTGAAACTTCAGTCTGACAAGTTAAATTTCCTTCACTAGTTCTTCTTTCAACGTCAGGGTTTTCAGTAAACTCAAGTATAACTTGTTTAAATTCTCCCGCTTAGCCAATGTAAACAATAGTTTGCAATGGAATCGGGCAGGTTTGCCGTCCGGAAGCGTTTGTGCGCATGTTCAAAAATAACCGTGAAAAGGTCTATTGTCAGACGAGTATATATTAAAAATTTTACATACCAAAAACCTTCACGTTCTCCCTGAATACCTGTAATACACAAATAAGTCGCTAAGCAAGATAATTATGTATCAAATATAAGACAGACGAGAGTAATCTCGTTGAGATTAGGATTCCGAAGAAATTTTCTGTCTGTTCTTCATCCTAATCTCGTTTCAAGCCCTATTAAGGATACTCTGGAAATTTTAAATTTGACCCCCCGGTGCATTCCGATGGATATTTTGGCATGGACGGATTGTGTCAGATCAAGTACAGGTAATATTTCATAAATGGACATATTTTCTAGTTCAAATCTGCAAAAATATTGATATTTCCTTACCCTTTACAGGGTATATCCGACAAAATAATCCAAAATCTACTTTAAGCTGACCGCCATTTTACTGAACTCTAGAACTACACCACGTGATAAAAAATCGTGACGTATTTTGGTATAATCTGTTTCTATTAAATGAAAGGTCGATGTCAATTATTTATTGTGTATATGCAAGCATATCCTTTATGGGCTTTTGATTGGTTTTAATAAAATATTTATAACAAAATTAGAAAATTTCAAGCCGTGTAAATGGGATTTTTAAATTATAATATAATATTTGACATCGACATCTCGAACTACGAAATCGGAAACCTTTTTGTGTCAATCCTTAGGTAATCATTGAAAAACTTTTCCCCAGAGAGAAAATCGTTGACAGTAATGTCAAACTACGGAAACGATCTGGCCTGTCACTTCTTTTAAACTTTTCATAGTTCACGGCTACATTTTAATGACAATTGGGAGTGGTTTTCTTTTTCGGAATCAGAACTTTTGTTTACAAATTAAAAAATAACAGGAAAAGTTAACAGTTGTTTATATAACAGAAAATGACAGCACCGTTTGTTATTTCAACAAAGTGAGATACTTGTTTGGAATTAATAACCAACTGATATTACCCCGAACTGAGAGGTTATTTTACTTTAAAATCACTTCTTCATAGTGGATTGAAATAAGTGATGTCACTCTGAGGAGTGCAAGAGCGGTCCTTGTAGTGGCATTAGTTTACTCTTTTCTGGATGTCTTTAATGTGATCATGGCATTGATCTCCCCTTACACAGACCAGCCTTTTATTGTCCCCATCCTTTGGACTAGCATCGTTTCTTAAGACCACCCTAACCAATGGCGTCAAGGTTGTCAAAAAGGTTATAACAAGTAAATTCAGGTTTCATTTGATAGCAATATAATATGCATTGGGGTGTTTTCGCAATTTCAGCTGCACACATGTACCTACCAAAATTACCTTGAAGAGCCGACCCCCCCCCTCCCCCCAATCCCCATGAAACTAGAGAAAGAATTAATTTTAATGTTATTGATTAAAAAAAATTAATCTGAAAACTGTTTATATATTGATATCTGATGTCTTTTTTTCATAAAAAAATGTCACAAAATGTTTGGGCCACCATTATGCCATTTGGACCAGTGACTCTAGTTTTTTAACTGGCCCAAAAAAAAATGATTTTGGGTACTGGTGCACTATAAGAAGCATGTTTACCCTTCACGAGCACATAATTTCACCTCCAGATTTGATGGGGTCCGTGTTGCTCATCTGTTTAGTATTCTGTGTCGCATTTACATAGAACCAGTTAGATATGACTTTAGTTATTACCTATCTGATATAGAACCAGTCAGATATGACATTATGTCATTACCCATCTGACATAGAACCAGTCAGATATGACATTAGTCATTACCCACCTGACATAAAACCAGCCAGACATGAGTTTAGTTATTACCTATCTGACACAGAACCAGTCAAATATGACATTAGTTATTACATATCTGACATAGATCCAGTCAGATATGACATTAGTTATTACCTACCTGACATAGAACCAGTCAGATATGACTTTAGTTATTACCTACCTGACACAGAACATGCTGGTCATAATTAACTTCAGTTAAAGCATCAGAGAAATCCTTAAATGATATCTTCTCCATTTCTTTGTACTTTTCCTTTCTCCATTCAAAAAGGGCCAAAAAGTTCACGACTTTTAGATCATATCCTGGATACTTTTCTAAATTTTTTCCCCGTAAATTTTCGGACAATCCTAAATGGATGACAAACTTATAAAATGTATCATCAGGTAGAAGATCAGCCAGTTTAAGAAGATGTTTGTCAGTAGGACACAATGTCAAATCCTCAAGACCTACAGTTAAGAGACATATTAAATATAAAAGGGGGGATCAAATAAATATCAGATATACAAGGGAAGATAATATATATGTTATACAGGTCATTAGAGTTCACAATGACAAATCCTTGGTATCAAGATCTGCAATGAAGAAACTTATAATATATAAAAGGGGAGATAATATAGATATAGTATATAAAAAGGGAGATAATATATATTTTATTCAGGTTACTACAGTACACAATGACTGTCAAACATGTAGTAGGATAATTACTGATTTCATTTCTGGTTTTCTCTATGCTTTGTTTATTGCTTGCTTGTACTGTTGATTAGGTTCAGGGATTGTAGAGTACCCATGACAATATACACAAGCTGAGTATTGAACGATTTGATTGATTTTTGGTGTTTTAACGCCACTTTCAACAATATTTCAGCTATATCACGGCGACCAGTTTTAGTGGTGGAGGAAGCCAGAGTACCCGGAGAGAACCACCGACCATGGGCAAGCAACTGGTAAACTTTATCACTTGTGGCTGCGAGTCAAGTGCACCTTTTTTGTAATTTACAAAGCCACGTGCGATCCCAGGCCGTATTGGTGATAGGCTTGTAGGAGTTAGATCCAAAGACTTAACTCATTGAGCCACCCGGGCCCCAGTATTGAATGAAGTGAAGAACGTATGTTACATATTAAAATATTAGCGCATGTAAATTGAGGAATATTTTACATTAACAAAAAGAGTCATGAGGTAAGCTAGAAATATATACAAACTAGAGGCCCCTTTACTCTGTAACCGATCATCTAGTTTTCTATTTCACTTCTAAATTTTGTTTAATGAACTTTCTACTAACAGTAATGCCAGCCATCTTGGATGGAGGATAGAGTGTGGTAGTGTCAAACAGGATTTTGAAAGTGAGCCAGACAAAAATCATTTCAGCTCAGATTTCTGGACAGAAGATTTTAATATGATCCTTGTTTTCTAAAAATATACATAATCGTTATAAATCTGTTGACAGAAAAGAATACAAATCACAGGAAAACTTTGATGATATGATCAACAACTCATTGTAATGCAGCTGGAGTTAAGATATAAGATCATTTTGACTGATAATAATGCAGAAATAGACAAATAAATTAGTTTTTTTTTAAATGGCCACCATGTTGAATACAATGTGGGGATATTGGATACAATATTGAGTGAGGATCACACAAGTACCTTCTCATAAACATTTGGTTCAGTGGTTTTTGAGGAGATGAATTGTGAACTTTAATCCATATATGCCTAATTTGCATGATCGGTATAAATCGATAGAAAGGGAAAACAATTAAACTATGAATTAATGTTAGATTACTAATTGCCATGTAGGTAACGTTAAAAAATGAGCTCATTTGATATATAATAGACCAGCATAGTATAAAATTATTTGCACATCTTTCATCGCAAAAGAAATATGTGTCTTGTGCCTACAATTATAAAATCACCTGAACGTGTTTCACAACATGTGTCTTGTGTCTAAAATTAAAGTAGAAAATTACCTGTACATCCTTCATCACATGTGTCTTTTGTCTAAAATTATAATGTAGAATATAATGACAACACATTCCCAGTAAATTAATACAATCACAAATATGGTCCGATTTAAAATCAATATATGTTAATTGGTTTCAGAGAAGATTAAGTGTTGGTTTTTTATATTTTCCATATGGTATGTTAAACTATATGTTGTTCTCTGTATATTTGTTTACTATGTTTTACTATAAACACGTGTTCATATGTCTATATTATGTTTACATTGTATCTAATTAGTTGATATTTTATTGTCACCTGGTAACAATTTGCAGATATTTTCATGTTAAAAAGTCAGACAGAAAATTAACATTCATCCAGCACAGTACTAGATAAACACAGTTATTTATTGTTTACTAAATATTTAATGTCTATTGTTTACAAAATATTCAATATAAGTAAATATTAAGTATGAAGATCGATGCCTATATATATTTTAATGATATATTATTTGTAGACTTTTATATTGTGCAGCGATCGATGGCATGCAGTGCTTTTAGATATTTTTTATTTGATTAAAATAAGATAGCTTACTGTGCAGTCGTAGCGAACTGATATACCAAACACAGGCTTTTGAGTTTCCTTATTAAATGATTTATGTTCAGTTGAAATTTTGAATAAAAGCATAAACAGTATTTTTTTAATGTCTATGAATTTGAGAAGAAAAAAAAATAAAGAAAAATAGGAAGAACTGTTTTTAGATACCTAAAACTTACGTCTCCCCTTAATGCGGCCATCTGTCCAACAATAAGTTACACATTTTGAATTGAATGATACTATTTAAAAAACAATTATTTGACCTTGGGGTCAAAGGTCAAGGTCCCACGAAGGTCATTATGGTACGTGACACACCGCCTTATGGTCATGCACCCACATACCAAATATCATTGATCTATCTGGAAAGACAAAAATGTTATGGCCCGGACAAGAAAATACTATTCAAAAAACAATTATTTGACCTTGAGGTCAAAGGTTAAGGTCCCACGAAGGTCATTACGGTATGTGACACACCGCCTTATGGTCATGTACCCACATACCAAATATAATTGACCTATCTGGAAAGACAAAAAAGTTATGGTCTGGACAAGCTTCGCTGAGAAGAAGCAGAAGAAGCGGAAGCGAAGAAAAAATCACACTAAAACAATATGTCTCCCTTCGTTTGAAGGGGGGACATAATAATGAAGATTAATGAGCATCAAACTTACCTTGTCAAATATCCAGAAAAGTGGAAACTTTGTTTTGTGTGTCTTCGTATTCTCACATCTCCATTCCAGCATTGTTTTGACTGCTGGAACTGATTTATAGCACGCTCCTGTGTCACACCATAGTCCGACTTCTATTTCAAACAAATTTGTTACCTCGGATGTAGAGAGTGATTTTCCGAAGCTTTTGTGATAGAACTGAAGTACATTTTTCATTGTCAATGTTAAGCATTCTTGCACAGTGGATGCCATATTTGGTGATATGAAATCCTTCGAGATTTTGTTTATTAGGTAGATCGTGATCAGATTATCTTTCACCGAAATATGCAACTCATTTTCTCTATCAATACAAAGAATTGCAGCTTGGTGATACAAACAGACATCATCTTCTGACATTTCCATTAAAGGCCAAACATTCATTGCAGCACCAATTAACTTAAAAGACAAGGCAGCAGGCATGGACGATTTTAATAGTTTGTAAGATAAGCATATCATCTTATCTTCTCTTAATTTATAGTCAGTGTCAGTGACTGGTAGTTTACGTTTTACTATACATGGTACCAGGTATGACTGGACAATAGACTTCTGTTCATGGCTATAGCGTTTTGGTTCTACAAGAATGTCTAAGTGAACCAGGACTTGTATCATAAACTCTTTCATGTCATTGTTTGGCATGTGTTGGTCAAATTCCTTCTGTGACCAAACCTCGAGTAGATATTTTTTTGGGATTTCTCCTGTTTTAATCATAGTACCTAGAATATCTCGCAGGCTTTTATCATCGGGCCAGAAATGTTCATGTGTGATGAAAGATCTTAAGATATTTACCAATGATTGTGGCTGTACAATTATGAATTTCTCAAGTCCATGTTGGTCAAAATATAAAATTTTGCCTAAGGAATGTTGAGCTTTTAAGAAATGCTCAATTTGTGTATCAGTAAGTGCAAGGTCCTCATTATTTCTATTCAGGGTTGTTAGATCTTCTTTTGAAATTAGGGTCGTATTGTCTGACCTCAACTTGGACAATTGTAGATCCAGTGGGACCCAAGCCATAGGCATTCTTTTTCCCCATGAATTTTGTCTAAATGCTACCTCAACTAGCTTGGTCTTCAGTCGATTGATTTCAGGGTCATTTTCATTTTTTCCATTTATAAAGAAGATGTCATCGAATATTATGCGCTTATGTTGTTCATGATTTTGAAACATTTCTTGAAGGTCTTTGGTCAACTTTTTCCTCCTGTCAATACGATCTTTCTGTAAATGAAAAAAAAATCAATAGATCTTGGCTTACGAAGGAACATAAACCCAGAACAGAAAAAAATGATAAAACTCAGAAATCGAACAAGGCCTACCTGTAATGGTCCCTAATTACAAATTGGCAATGTTCACTGCTGTAAAGACTGTACAAACTGTATATTTATACTCAGTATGAAATATAAGCTGCCTATATGGAATCCAAGCTTAGTCCCCCACAACCCCCCTACTTTTTTGATTTTATCATAAAATGCGACAAATTCTTCTATCAGTATAAATAACAATCTTCATGGGTCTTGGAAATGCTCACTTTGATCATGGTGGAATCGGTCACTTTGAAAATGGTTGAATCGGTCATTTTGATAATGATTGAATCGCTCACTCAGTTAATGGTGGAATCGGTCATTTCGATAATGATTGAACACCTCACTCTTGTAATGATGGAATCAGTCAATTTGATAATTGTTGAATTGCTCGCTTTGATAATGGTTGTCTATTATTTTGGTCAGTGATGTAATATTCTCTATCACAACATACGAATGAAAAGTACATTTATTTATTTTTTTCCTATTATTTGAAAAATGGTAAATTGCAACTAATATTATGTACTACATAATTAATATAATAATATGATAAATGACAACAGTATCCCATTGACTTTTAAGCCAAGTCAGCTAACAAGATGAGAATTATAAAAAAAAAAAATGATCAAACCTGACTATAGAAATCACTGTGTGTTGCTGCAAACAGTATTATTGGCAGAATGTCGTCATCATCTGCACAATACGAAAGGATAGAGCTCACCCAATGCTTCAATATAGCTGAAAGTAAAAGTATCATTATTTTATAATTCAGGAGAGAGCTTATCTAATGCTTCAATATAGCTGAAAGTAAAAGTATCATTATTTTATAATTCAGGAGGGAGCTTATCTAATGCTTCAATATAGCTGAAAGTAAAAGTATCATTATTTTATAATTCAGGAGAGAGGTCATCTAATGCTTCAATATAGCTGAAAGTAAAAGTATCATTATTTCATAATTAAGGAGAGAGCTTATCTAATGCTTCAATATAGCTGAAAGTAAAAGTATCATTATATTATAATTCAGGAGAGAGGTCATCTAATGCTTCAATATAGCTGAAAGTAAAAGTATCATTATTTTATAATTCAGGAGAGAGGTCATCTAATGCTTCAATATAGCTGAAGGTAAAAGTATCATTATTTTATAATTCAGGAGAGAGGTCATCTAATGCTTCAATATAGCTGAAAGTAAAAGTATCATTATTTCATAATTCAGGAGAGAACTCATCTACTGCTTCAATATAGCTGAAAGTAAAAGTATCATTATTTCATAATTCAGGAGAGAACTCATCTACTGCTTCAATATAGCTGAAAGTAAAAGTATCATTATTTTATAATTCAGGAGAGAGGTCATCTAATGCTTCAATATAGCTGAAAGTAAAAGTATCATTATTTTATAATTCAGGAGAGAGGTCATCTAATGCTTCAATATAGCTGAAAGTAAAAGTATCATTATTTTATAATTCAGGAGAGAGGTCATCTAATGCTTCAATATAGCTGAAAGTAAAAGTATCATTATTTTATAATTCAGGAGAGAACTCATCTACTGCTTCAATATAGCTGAAAGTAAAAGGATCATTATTTTATAATTCAGGAGAGAGGTCATCTACTGCTTCAATATAGCTGAAGGTAAAAGTATCATTATTTTATAATTCAGGAGAGAGGTCATCTAATGCTTCAATATAGCTGAAAGTAAAAGTATCATTATTTTATAATTCAGGAGAGAGGTCATCTAATGCTTCAATATAGCTGAAAGTAAAAGTATCATTATTTCATAATTCAGGAGAGAACTCATCTACTGCTTCAATATAGCTGAAAGTAAAAGTATCATTATTTTATAATTCAGGAGAGAACTCATCTACTGCTTCAATATAGCTGAAAGTAAAAGTATCATTATTTTATAATTCAGGAGAGAGGTCATCTAATGCTTCAATATAGCTGAAAGTAAAAGTATCATTATTTTATAATTCAGGAGAGAGGTCATCTAATGCTTCAATATAGCTGAAAGTAAAAGTATCATTATTTTATAATTCAGGAGAGAGGTCATCTAATGCTTCAATATAGCTGAAAGTAAAAGTATCATTATTTTATAATTCAGGAGAGAACTCATCTACTGCTTCAATATAGCTGAAAGTAAAAGGATCATTATTTTATAATTCAGGAGAGAGGTCATCTACTGCTTCAATATAGCTGAAAGTAAAAGTATCATTATTTTATAATTCAGGAGAGAGGTCATCTAATGCTTCAATATAGCTGAAAGTAAATGTATCATTATTTTATAATTCAGGAGAGAGGTCATCTAATGCTTCAATATAGCTGAAAGTAAAAGTATCATTATATTATAATTCAGGAGAGAGCTTATCTAATGCTTCAATATAGCTGAAAGTAAAAGTATCATTATTTTATAATTCAGGAGAGAGGTCATCTAATGCTTCAATATAGCTGAAAGTAAAAGTATCATTATTTTATAATTCAAAATGTCATAAAGTGAGGTATGTTTGTTTGTTTGATGGTGTTTAATGCCACTTTCAACAATATTTTAGCTATATCGTGGCAGTCAGTTTTATTGGTGGAGGAAACTGCAGGATCCGAAGAAAACCACTGACCTGTCACAAGTCACTGTCAAACTTTATCACATAATGTTGTATACCTGATAAATTGAGTTGTTTCTGTGTGTCTGCTGTAGTAATAACTATGTATTTCATCTATAACCACCAATAAGGAATGGTGTCGGAATCAGAGTAATTTGTGTGATTCAAACAATGCACAGGAAAGGTGTCTAAAAAAACTCTGATTTCAAAACCCAACTCTAATTCAGACACTACAAATAGAGACAGGTGTTTACAAAAACAAGTCTGAATCAGACACTATTAAAAGAGACAGGTGTCTACAAAAAGAACTCAGAATCACACACTACAAATAAGGACATGTGTCATCAAACACAACTCTGATTCACACACTACAAATAGGGGCATGTGTCTAAAACAGCTCTGATTCACAAACTACAAATAGGGACAAATGTCCTTAATAATAACTCTGATTCAGACACAATCAATAGAGACAGTTGTCCTAAAAAGTAACTCTGATTCAGACACTACAAATAGGGACAGGTGTCCTCAAAACCAATTATATTTAGACACTACAAATAGGGACAGGTGTCTACAAAAACAACTCTGATTCAGACACTATAAATAGGGACAAGTGTCTACGAAAACAACTCTGATTCAGACACTACAAATAGGGACAGGTGTCCTCGAAAACAACTCTGATTCTGACACTATAAATAGGGACAGGTGTCTACAAAAACAACTCTGATTCAGACACTATAAATAGGAACAGGTGTTCTCAAAACTTCTCTAATTCAGACACTATAAATAGGGACAGGTGTCTGCAAAAACAACTCTAATTCAGACACTACAAATAGGGACAGGTGTCTGCAAAAACAACTCTAATTCAGACACTACAAATTAATAGGAACAGGTGTCTACAACAACAAATCTAATTCAAACTACAAATAGGGACAGGTGTTTACAAAAACAAGTCTGAATCAGACACTATTAATAGACAGGTGTCTACAAAAACAACTACGACAGGTGTCTACAACAACAACTCTAATTCAGAAACTACAAATAGGGACAGGTGTTTACAACAACAACTTGAATTCAGACACTATAAATAGAGACAGGTGTCTACAAAAACAAGTCTGAATCGGACACTATTAATAGAGACAGGTGTCTACAAAAACAACTCCAATTCAAACACTACAAATAAGAACACGTGTCATCAAACACAACTCGGATTCACACACTACAAATAGGGGCAGGTGTCTACAAAACAAAACTGAATGAGAAACTACAAATAGGGACAAATGTCATAAAAAATATCTCTGATTCAGACACTACAAATAGGGACAGGTGTCATAACAAATTTCTCTGAATCAGACACTACAAATAGGGACAGGTGTCTACAACAACAACTTGAATTCAGACACTACAAATAGAGACAAGTGTCTACAATAACAAGTCTGAATCAGACACTGTTAATAGAGACAGGTGTCTACAAAAACAACTCCGATTCAGACACTACAAATAAGGACACGTGTCATCAAACACAACTCTGATTCACACACTACAAATAGGGGCAGGTTTCTACAAAACAAAACTGAATGAGAAACTACAAATAGGGACAAATGTCATAAAAAATTACTCTGATTCAGACACTACAAATAGGGACAGGTGTCATGAAAACCAATTCTACTTAGACACTACAAATAAGGACAGGTGTCTACAAAAGCAACTCTGTTTCAGACACTACAAATAGCGACAGGTGTCCTTGAATACAAATCTGATTCAGACACAATAAATAAGGACAGGTGTCTACTAAAACAACTCTAATTTAGACAATACAAATAGGCACGGGTGTCTACACAAACTTCTCTAATTCAGGCAATACAAATATGGACAGGTGTCTATGAACACAATTCTGATTCAGACACGACAAATAAGGACATATGTCAACAATCACACCTATGATTTAGCCACTAGAAACAGGGATAAATATGTCTACAAAATCAGAAAAGACAAAACACTTATTTACACTAACTTACATTCTGTAGTAACATCTCCTTGTGGGTATTCTGGTAAAGGATCACAGAAATCAAATCTGCCATTAAACATCAAAATATACTCTCCTTTATGTTGTATAAATAACTGATGTGTCATGTCAAATGATTTCTGTCCTCCAAAATCAACAAGATCTGATGGGGCTATATTCACTTTATAATTTCCTTTTCTCAATTCGTCTTTCATTTTCTCGTGAATTGTAACGTAGCTTTGCTTTGACATCTTCTGGACCTGTGGTTGTGCTTTGGGCAGTCCTTTATGTGTGTCTATCGTTTCTGTAGCAAAACTTTCACCATATATGGAAGGATGTTCTTCTTGCTTGATGTCTGGCTGGCCACGTAGTACTTTAGACAAAACATCACCATCAGAACCTGATAATATAGTGCAATGTATATTGTTTCTGTAAAATAAATGCAATGCTAGTATTTAGTTAGCAAATTAAAGATGTATATGGGGTAGACACTTTACCATATAACAATTCATAAATTAACAATATATTTCGAGTTCAATTTATGGTTCAAAATGATTCATACCAAGTAAATGGCTAAAAGATAATATGCATGTTTCCTTTTCTATTTCTACCATTATTTGTCTACTTATTCATGATATACAGTGTAGCTCACTGATTACTGACAATTATGACTGATGTTGGCTCTTGTCGTAAGCTGTTCTGTCTGGTGTTTTCTACCAGTATACGTCTAGTTAGTCATGATATAGCTCAATAATTACAGACAGTTATGCCTGCTGTTGGTTCTTGTCCAAGTCAGTTCTGTCTGGTGTTTTCTTTCAGTATTTGTCTAGTTAGTCATGATATAGCTCAATGATTACTGACAGTTATGACTGCTGTTGGTTCTTGTCCAAGTCAGTTCTGTCTGGTGTTTTCTTTCAGTGTTTGTCTAGTTAGTCATGATATAGCTCAATGATTGCTGACAGCTATGACTGATGTCAGTTCTTGTCCAAATCAGTTCTGTCGAGTGTTTTCTACTAGAATATGTCTAGTTAGTCATGATATACTGTAGCTCAAGGATTGCTGGCAGGTATGGCTGATGTCAGTTCTTGTCCAAATCAGTTCTGTCTGGTGTTTTCTACCAGCATACGTCTAGTTAGTCATGATATAGCTCAATAATTACTGACAGTAATGACTGCTGTTGGTTCTTGTTCTATTCAGTTCTGTCTAATAGTTTCTACCAGAATATGTCTAGTTAGTCATGATATAACTCAATAATTACTGACAGTTATGACTGACATTGGTTCTTGTTCTATTCAGTTCTGTCTAATAGTTTCTACCAGAATATGTCTAGTTAGTCATGATATAACTCAATAATTACTGACAGTTATGACTGACATTGGTTCTTGTTCTATTCAGTTCTGTCTAATAGTTTCTACCAGAATATGTCTAGTTAGTCATGATATAACTCAATAATTACTGACAGTTATGACTGACATTGGTTCTTGTTCTATTCAGTTCTGTCTAATAGTTTCTACCAGAATATGTCTAGTTAGTCATGATATAACTCAATAATTACTGACAGTTATGACTGACATTGGTTCTTGTTCTATTCAGTTCTGTCTAATAGTTTCTACCAGAATATGTCTAGTTAGTCATGATATAACTCAATAATTACTGACAGTTATGACTGACATTGGTTCTTGTTCTATTCAGTTCTGTCTAATAGTTTCTACCAGAATATGTCTAGTTAGTCATGATATAACTCAATAATTACTGACAGTTATGACTGACATTGGTTCCTGTTCTATTCAGTTCTGTCTAATAGTTTCTACCAGAATATGTCTAGTTAGTCATGATATAACTCAATAATTACTGACAGTTATGACTGACATTGGTTCTTGTTCTATTCAGTTCTGTCTAATAGTTTCTACCAGAATATGTCTAGTTAGTCATGATATAACTCAATAATTACTGACAGTTATAACTGATGTTGGTTCTTGTTCTAATCAGTTCTGTCTAATAGTTTCTACCAGAATATGTCTAGTTAGTCATGATATAACTCAATAATTACTGACAGTTATAACTGATGTTGGTTCTTGTTCTAATCAGTTCTGTCTAATAGTTTCTACCAGAATATGTCTAGTTAGTCATGATATAACTCAATAATTACTGACAGTAATGACTGCTGTTGGTTCTTGTTCTAATCAGTTCTGTCTAATAGTTTCTACCAGAATATGTCTAGTTAGTCATGATATAACTCAATAATTACTGACAGTTATAATTGATTGTTCTAATCAGTTCTGTCTAATAGTTTCTACCAGAATATGTCTAGTTAGTCATGATATAACTCAATAATTACTGACAGTTATGACTGATGTTGGTTCTTGTTCTAATCAGTTCTGTCTAATAGTTTCTACCAGAATATGTCTAGTTAGTCATGATATAACTCAATAATTACTGACAGTTATGACTGATGTTGGTTCTTGTTCTAATCAGTTCTGTCTAATAGTTTCTACCAGAATATGTCTAGTTAGTCATGATATAACTCAATAATTACTGACAGTTATGACTGATGTCGGTTCTTGTTCTAATCAGTTCTGTCTAATAGTTTCTACCAGAATATGTCTAGTTAGTCATGATATAACTCAATAATTACTGACAGTTATGACTGATGTTGGTTCTTGTTCTAATCAGTTCTGTCTAATAGTTTCTACCAGAATATGTCTAGTTAGTCATGATATAACTCAATAATTACTGACAGTTATAACTGATGTTGGTTCTTGTTCTAATCAGTTCTGTCTAATAGTTTCTACCAGAATATGTCTAGTTAGTCATGATATAACTCAATAATTACTGACAGTTATAACTGATGTTGGTTCTTGTTCTAATCAGTTCTGTCTAATAGTTTCTACCAGAATATGTCTAGTTAGTCATGATATAACTCAATAATTACTGACAGTTATGACTGATGTTGGTTCTTGTTCTAATCAGTTCTGTCTAATAGTTTCTACCAGAATATGTCTAGTTAGTCATGATATAACTCAATAATTACTGACAGCTATGACTGATGTTGGTTCTTGTTCTAATCAGTTCTGTCTAATATTTTCTACCAGAATATGTCTAGTTAGTCATGATATAACTCAATAATTACTGACAGTTATGACTGATGTTGGTTCTTGGTTCTTATTTTTTTACAACATTAACAAAGTTGGTACTGTTTAACAATACATTTAATTAGTTTTAAGTTGTATTACCTTTTTCCAATGGAACCATTTTTTTGTCTTTCAAATGTATCCCATTTCTTCCAAAATAAATTATTAGTGAATTAGTTGATTTCCAACTTTGTGGAATCTCCTCACCAATAAGAATACTGGCAAGGGTGGATTTCCCCACATTGCAGGCACCAGCTAAGTAGACACGGTTTTCATATGCCTTGAACGTGCCCTTTGAAATAAGCTCTTTCATTTCCTCAACTGTGCCCATCATTGGAAACTGAAGGACTGAAAAACAAATCATTGACCTTGTATATTGTACTTTATAACTGTTAGAGATGATAGACAGAAATAAACTGGTTAGTGGTTTACATAGAAGAGTTTGAAGATACCAAAAGGGCAATCAGAATCCGTATATCGAAGAAAAACAGACAACAAAATGGCCAAAAGAAAAAGTACGAAAGGACAAACAACGATCTACAAAACATACATATAAAACTAAAGATCGATTAACACGAACCCAAGTTCCTGCTCCACTAGTGGCCCCAGTCGTATTAATCTAGCTACAAACCTGGTAATAAGTCGTGAATGAGGAAAGGACCGAGAAGTGTTTACGACAAGTGGAACATATCCATGGTCATTTGTGACACAGATATTCCATAACGGTCAACCATGTCATGGTGGCGACCATAACATTTTCGAAGTGATGACTTCAACTTTACCAAAAGGAACCCTTAGTTCAGTTGTGGCCTTGTTAGCAGCAACGAAATCACTCATCAAAAGCTCTCAACACAATTCATTAAACAAAAAAACCCATCAAAATTGGATGAAAAATAAAAATTCTATATATCTTTTAAATATGCCAAAATTCTGAATTTGGGACACTTGTAGACCCTTTTTCGAAATAAAAAAACAAAACATGTTGATGGCCCATCAATAGCTTATAAAGATGAACACTTTGCAGAAGACTACATTAAAATTGGATGAAAATTAAAAAAAGTTCATTGTTATTATTGAACATTAAAACAATGTTTTTTTTCATTTTAAGTTATTGATCCCTCCCTGTTTCATTTTGCTTTATTTGTTGACAGAAAATAAGTATTTTATAATATAAAACATTAATTTGACTCCAGTTTTAACTTTTAACATATTTTCAGATTATGGTAATGACTATGTAGATAGCTTGGCAGAACGCTTCCACAACACATTGGAGACACAGGGATTCAATACCAAAGATATGACTGTGGAATGGATCATTTTTATAATTTGATTGAGCTTATAATATTAAATAAATATAATTTATGCAATCCAAAACAAGCGAGTCACTTTCCATTGAATACTTTCTTACTTATTTTTCAGATTTGGAGCCAAATTGAATGAGATTTCCGTTTCAAATCTTGTGACAGCTTTGGTGTTGAAAATATCTTAGCCCTTATTTAACTTAGTGAGAAGTCTTCCACCAACTTCCATTTTGAATGAGACATCTTTCAACCAAATGAATTTCATTAAGTCAAACAGAAGGCACAGACTTACAAATACCCATCTAAATAACTGTATGGTTATCAGACTAGAGTCACCAACTATCTCTCAGTTTGATCCAAGTTCAGCAATTGAAAACTGGATGGTATGCTATACTACTTAAATTTAAATTACAACAGTTACAGTACAGACAGAGACATAACATGATAATTCACTGTAATAGTGGTGACACTCACCTCTGTTTTATTGCTTTAATTTTTGTTCTGTTGAATATATCATCTTACTTTCTTTTGTATTTAGAGTGTTCACTGCTATCACTCTAAATGCAAAAGAAAGTAGGGAGATAAATCAAACAGAATAAAAGTTACAGCAATACCACTATCACGGTAAATTATCATGCATGGTATGTCTCTGTCTGTACTGAACCTTTAAATAAAAGTAATCACACCTTTGAAGATTGCTTCTCACTTTTATCTTAAATTTGTTGATGGCCGTCACTATCAGAAATAGATGTAATAATTTTCATCTTAAATGTCATTCAGTGGGATGGTTTTTTTATCATAATAGTTCATATAAAAAGAAAGAATGGGTAAATGCACACAAGACAATATCCTATAACATAATACTGATTAAGATTATATGACTACCTATAACAGGTATCAAATTGTACAAATTTTGAACCATCAGCATTAAAATGTTACCTTTTGAAGTCACTGTATATTTCTTATGTAATTATAGGTAACCTCTTCTGGTCAGAGGAGAATACCCACATATGTCAGGAGAAAAAAAGATAGGATTAGTGAAAAAGCAGTTGATCAAGGCCTTACTGTAACACCATTAGTTAACTTGAATGATCAGTTTACACAAGATGAGCAAGATGTTGATGCAAATACTGGGGCAGATGAGGATAGCGAGGATGAATCTGAACTGAGTGAAGTAGAGAGTGATTTTGAATATGAACAGAATGAAGAAGTGAATGACATTCTTATTCAGAAACTCAATAAAGAAATTTAATTAGAGAGAGAGCGAGAGCGAGACTTTTAGAATAGATGTGATTTCATTCTCTGTCATAATAAATGTATGAATGCATTCAATAATTTGAAAAAAAACGTGTTTTATATTATAAGCTGTGTCAACAAATCAGGTCCAGGAGAAACTCAGTATCTCCACCAAAAATTAATGGGATGGTGGACCCAATGTCCAGAAGCTGAAATTTTACTTCAAAGTCTGGTTAATCAGCATTTACCCGATGAAACACATTTTAATCAGTATTTTCCCCTGATGAAACGCATGTTAATCAGTATTTACCCTTGATGAAACACATGTTAATCAGTATTTACCCTTGATGAAACACATGTTAATCAGTATTTACCCTTGATGAAACTCATTTTAATCAGTATTTACCCCTGATGAAACACATGTTAATCAGTATTAACCCTTGATGAAACACATTTTAATCAGTATTTACCCTTGATGAAATACATTTCAATCAGTATTTACCCTTGATGAAACACATTTTAATCAGTATTTACTCCTGATGAAACACATTTTAATCAGTATTTACCCTTGATGAAACACATTTCAATCAGTATTTACCCTTGACGAAACACATTTTAATCAGTATTTACTCCTGATGAAACACATTTTAATCAGTATTTACCCTTGATGAAACACATTTCAATCAGTATTTACCCTTGATGAAACACATTTTAATCAGTATTTACTCCTGATGAAACACATTTTAATCAGTATTTACCCTTGATGAAACACATTTCAATCAGTATTTACCCTTGACGAAACACATTTTAATCAGTATTTACCCCTAATGAAACACATTTTAATCAGTATTTACCTCTGATGAAACACATTTTAATCAGTATTTACCCCTGATGTAACATTTTATTTCAATCAGTATATACCCTTGATGAAACACATTTTAATCAGTACTTACCCCTGATGAAACACATGTTATTCAGTTTTTACCCCTGATGAAACACATGTTAATCAGTATTTATCCCTAATGAAACACGTTTTAATCAGTATCTACCCCTGATGAAACATATGTTAATCAGTATTTACCCTTGATGAAACACATTTTAATTAGTATTTACCCTCTGATGAAACAAATTTTATTTCAATCAGTATTTACCTTTGATGAAACACATTTTATTTCAATCAGTATTTACCCTTGATGAAACGCATATTAATCAGTATTTACCTCTGATGAACAAAATTTTAATCAGTTTTTAGCCCTGACCAAACACATTTTAATCAATATTTACCCTTGATGAAACACATGCTAATCAGTATTTACTCTTTATGAAACACATGTTAATCAGTATTTACCCTTGATGAAACACATGTTAATCAGTATTTACCCCTGATGAAACACATGTTAATCAGTATTTACCCTTGATGAAACTCATTTTAATCAGTATTTACCCCTGATGAAACACATGTTAATCAGTATTAACCCTTGATGAAACACATTTTAATCAGTATTTACTCCTGATGAAACACATTTCAATCAGTATTTACCCTTGATGAAATACATTTCAATCAGTATTTACCCTTGACGAAACACATTTTAATCAGTATTTACTCCTGATGAAACACATTTTAATCAGTATTTACCCTTGATGAAACACATTTCAATCAGTATTTACCCTTGATGAAACACATTTCAATCAGTATTTACCCTTGACGAAACACATTTTAATCAGTATTTACCCCTAATGAAACACATTTTAATCAGTATTTACCTCTGATGAAACACATTTTAATCAGTATTTACCCCTGATGAAACATTTTATTTCAATCAGTATATACCCTTGATGAAACACATTTTAATCAGTACTTACCCCTGATGAAACACATGTTATTCAGTTTTTACCCCTGATGAAACACATGTTAATCAGTATTTATTCCTAATGAAACACGTTTTAATCAGTATCTACCCCTGATGAAACATATGTTAATCAGTATTTACCCTTGATGAAACACATTTTAATTAGTATTTACCCCCTGATGAAACAAATTTTATTTCAATCAGTATTTACCTCTGATGAAACACATTTTATTTCAATCAGTATTTACCCTTGATGAAATGCATATTAATCAGTATTTACCTCTGATGAACAAAATTTTAATCAGTTTTTAGCCCTGACCAAACACATTTTAATCAGTATTTACCCTTGATGAAACACATGCTAATCAGTATTTACTCTTTATGAAACACATGTTAATCAGTATTTACCCTTGATGAAACACATGTTAATCAGTATTTACCCCTGATGAAACACATGTTAATCAGTATTTACCCCTGATGAAACACATATTAATCAGTATTTACCACTGATGTTCTTAGTAACTGGATTACTCTGTTCTTGTTCTAACTCTATCAGTTTCTTATTCATTTTTGCTAACTGCTTAGGCCAAAAAAAAAAAAATGTGTGTTTACGGTCACCCGACCTACCCTAATTTTTGCTAGCGACCCTATGCATTTTTACACAGAATTCGGATAACCATTTTTGTTGCTTAACCAGCAGCAATGTTTTATTTATTCAACTGCTAGCTTTTTGTCGAAATTGAGAGCAAAGAAGGTAGAAAAACTGCATAATTGGTCATTTGACCGAAATTTTCGAAAATTAAATACCGGAATCGGATTCCGGAACCGGGAAAGACTATTTCCGGTTTTGTCGATAATAAAAAACAAAAACAAAAAAATTAATCCGGACCGACCGACCCTAGATTTTTTTGACATGTGACAGTAAACACACATATATTTTTTTTTTGGCCTTACTTTGTTCTACTAGGTCTTTTTCAACTAATGCTAATTTTTTTTTTCATATTTTATACATTTAAGGCCATCGTCTATTAGTTCTGCATCCAAATTTCTTCCATACCAATCATCACATTCTTCTTTCAAGGAATTTCCACCAAGACGTAGAATAGCCTAAAATATATATTTTTTAAATCTATTTATTGTAAAAGACCTTCATGCAATATAACTTTCATCTGATCTGATAAGGGTTATGTTGGGAGCAGTATGATAATACCACAGCAAGTCAACAAGGGCTTTTTCGGCACCAATTTTACTGCAATCAATTGCAAGCTTAACTAAAAAACCATGACTCATAGAAGATATCTGGAATACTACCTGAAGCCCTTTAAACATTCAATTCAAAGGGGAAAAAGCATGATAAAGATAACTAGAGGCTCAACGGGCTGAGCCTGTATTGCTCACCTGTCATTTTGTTTTGAGGAAACTTTATACAGAATATTTCATAGGAACTTCACACCAAATTTCTTTTTTTTCCTACCAAATTTCATTTAAAGACGAAATATGGAAATTTTGCACAGGATCTCCCATACTATCATTCCTACAAAGTAATAATTTGTTGCGCCTCCTAGTTTCAGAGGAGAATATTATTTTTTTTAATTTCAGCCAATTGGAAGCAAGAATTTCCCATGGCGACCATGCTTTTTTTTACCAATGGGATGAAATGAGGAAATCTTATAGAGGACCTTTCAAATTAGATGCTTTCTGTATAACTTTGCTTTAGTTGGCCAAGTGGTTTCAGAATAGAAGATTTTTAGAAATCGAACAACCAGAAACAAAAATTGGCTACGGTGGCAATGTTTATTAACGGATTGGGGCACTTCATAGAGGACCTTCCATAGATGCTTCTTTCCATGTAGCGGTGCATTTTGACAAGCAGTTTCAGATGAGAGAATTTTTAGAAATCGACCAACCAGAAACAAGAATAACCTATGGAGGCCATGTTTGTTAACATATCAGCACAAAATAAGCAATCTATATAGAAGACCTTATATAGATGCTCCCTACCCGGTTTCGTTTCACTTGGCCAAGCAGTTTCAGAGGAGAAGATTCTTAGAAATTTACCAATCAGAAACAAGAATTACTGGCAGTCAGTTTTATTGGTGAAGGAACCTGCAGTATCTGGAGAAAACCATCAGCCTGTTGTAAGTCACTGACAGACTTTATCACATAATGTTGTATCGGCCGAGTGGCATTCAAACTCACAACATTAGTGGTGATAGGTACTGATTGCATAGGTAGTTGTAAATCCAACTACTATACGATCACGATCAAGACGGCCCTGGAATGCATTAAAAAGTCCTCATTAAAAACAAATGAACAATAAATAATTTATATCCATTAATATGGACACACCCTTTTTGACACCTTTGGGCCTTTGAGTTTCTTTAAAGGAGAAGGAAACCAACTGATGATTTGGAGATTTACAGAATTTAGAACTAATAAAAAAATGAAAATATGACTTTTTTAATAACAATTTTACAAGGGCTGGAATTCCGTCATAATGGATAGAAATTTAGAATTGATGATTTTCTATCCATTATGACGGCATTCCAAAACTGATATTATTGTCTTGATGCAGTTTAGCTGAACAGGTAAATCGGAATAGATGGATTTATGTCACTGATAAGTGAGAAATGGCAGCCTCCATGATTAGCGGGAAATTTAAAATTAATAAGATATAAACGTGCTTTAACACCAATCCTTATAAATTTTCATTAAAAAAGTCATATTTTCATTAGTTCTAAATTCTGTAAATCCCCAAATCATCAGTTGGTTTCGTTCTCCTTTAATGTACGTCTGATCAACAAAACATACATAACCTTTGTTGCGGACCAGCCAAAGAACATTCCTACCAAGTTTGGTAATAATTGGCTCAGTGGTTTTAGAGAAGAAGATTAAAATGTAAACGCTTACGGATGATGACGGACACCAAATGATGTCATTACCTCATATTGACCCTTTCGGTCAGGGGAGCTAAAAGGTTGTTTACAAGATTTTAATATTTGATCTTGAGTTTTTAATATGGACAAATACCACACTTAGCTTCAATCCGACTTTTCTTTCACAAGTTATCATTCGGAAACCAATTAGGGACGGACGCACAGATGATACCAATTACCAGTCCCCCTTTCAAGAGGCATTGGGGAACAATCAAGACCGTCTCTGTCATCAAGCAATTAATTTTAACTTTTATACCCCAGATAAATTTGAAGCTATGTTCTAAATGTTCTAGTTAATATGATTCCTATATAAAACAGATGTAATATAATTGTGTATTACCGGTGTTAAATCATTCCAGTATGATTCAAAGTCTGTATCATTAATCGAAGCGCTATCACTATGTGCAATCATGTTTCTGTAATACCTGATCCTAGACAAATCAGCTCTCAAACTTGTATCTGTTGCTGAGTGTGGTCTATCCATTATGTCAATACGCATAAGATTTCTCAAAAGACATATCATTAGTGTTATGTCAAAATCTTTTGACGAGGGTTCTCCTGAAAATAATACCATAAAAATATTACATGAAATTCTCAAATGTCTTTTTACCAGTGATCTCATGAAAATAACCCAATACAAAATTCTTCAATGTCTTTTCACGAGTGGTCTCATGAAAATAACACAATAAAAAAATGCTACATGAAGTTATCCAATGTCTTTTGACCAGTGGTCTCATGAAAATAACCCAATTAAAATGTTACATGAAATTCTCTAATGTCTTTTGACCAACGTTCTCACACGCCATGACATATCAGACAAGGGGAGCAAGTAAGAGAATGATTCTAATCAGATTGGAGATGTCACACACAATTTTAAAAGTGTACAACCAAAGATCATCTGAACTCCATTGGTAATGGTTAGCAGTTTCTGAGAGGAAGAATTTATTGTGATATTTCTTTTTATAAAAATAAGCCTGAATTTACATAATTCAATTTGCATAAAGCAGCGAAAATTTGCACAGAACAACTTATAAAATAGAGGTGTACCGCATGTTAAACTTCCAATTGTTTTATGGAAAACAATGTTGACAAATCTGTTTTATACTGAACAATAAAAATTCTGAAGAACCAATTTAAGGGAAAACAATCTGAAACAAAGGGATGTGCCAAGCAAAACATGATACGACTGCAGCATGGTGATAAGAGAAAGTTGAAAAAGTACACCCCAGTATAATAGAAGCCAGTTAACGTGGACACAGTGTTTTACATGATAAAGAAAATTACACGACACAGTAGTTGCTTGACCCAGTAGTCAATTAAGATGATAATTTTGCAAAGAACTACATGTACCTTAAAATTGGATGGAATTTTTTTTTTTAAATGAGGAAATCTTTTAGATGACCTTCCATATCATATAGATACTTTCTGTTAAATTTTGCTTTTTTTTTGTCAAACTAGTGCTTTTAAAGGAGAAGGTTTTTAGTAATTGAACACCCAGAAATAAGAATTGGCAATGGCGGCCCTTTTTGAAAACGAATCAGGACAAAATGAACAATCTTTATAAAGGACCTTTCAATAGATGATTCCTTACAAAGTTTCGGTTCATTTGGCCTAGCGGTTTCAAAGGAGAAGATTTTTTTATAAATTGACCAACCAGAGAGAAGAATTGCCTATATCTGGGGGCCGTTGTGGTCGTGATCGTATAGCAGTTGGATTCACATCTATCACCACTATTACTCTAATTTGTGTCAATGTCCTTGAACTTCATCATAGCATGGAAGAACGATAAATGATACAATAACAGAGTTTTGATCTGGCGTTTCACTTTAGTTTTAATCAAAATAAATTATGGGCAAATTGGAGATCAAAAGGGCTCTTTTATACAACAAACCCAATATTTTAGACAGTCAGTCCAGTGGAAACCAATGTTTTTCTGGACCGAATTGATTTTTACCGGATTTGGCAGTCGGACCGGCATGTTTGGGAATCTCTGGTTACTTTTGACACACAAGCCCGTCGGTCTTCTCACTTGTGATATTTTAGAAGTCTGTGGCCGATATTACTGGCCAGGACTGTCGGGTTTGTGGCTAACTTCGAAGACTGAAACTGGCTGCTTACTGCAGGTGACAATCAATTCAATATAATGAAGGCAAGTTGTATTTCAAGTGTCCATTAAACTGTGAAGAACCACCATCTAAATACAAAATACCACAAAGTGCATCAGTGGTGTAATGGTTAGTGTGTTCACCTTGAGTACAATATATTGTGTGCTTGAGCCCGATCAGGTCAAAGTAAAGACTGTAAGATTGGTATTTGTTGCTTCTCCAATAAGCATGCAACATTAAAGAGCAAGAGCAAAGATTGGTTTGCCTCGGAATTAGGATAGTTCTAATAATAAAACCCTAAATGCTCGCTTACTCGCAAAGGTTATAACGGGATTTAATGTGTCTATCTGCGGACTGTTGTTTCAGCGAGTTAGCACTATACTTTTTTCTGTTTCTGTTTCTGCCATGTAATTGCCTCCTTCATCATGTTGAAGATTATGCAATGAATTTTTGGACTGCGCATTTTAGTTGAACTAATCAAGTGAGTGGGATAATGATTTAATGGGGCTTATTTACAATTAAAACTACAAATGTATATACATGTACATGTTGGGACTGTCTGGCGGCTAAAGGGACACAATCCTGGCCTTAAAGGCTTCAGGTGTGTCCAGCTCCGCAATGTCTGGTGGCAGCAGATTCCAATCCCTCACTGTTCTTGGGAAAAATGACATCTTTCTGGTGTCAATACGACAGGATTCTATTTGAAATGCCCTGTTGTGTGTATTTTTAGAGCGTCGACAAGGTGGTATTAATCTGTTTTCTTTGGTGATGGATACTAGCTCTCTATCAATTTTGTACATCATCATCAGTCTTGCATCTTTTCTCCTGTTTGCCAAAGGTCTCCATTTGAGTCTCTGGAGCATGTTGCTCACACTAGATCGGTTTCTCTGGTTGCTGACGACATATCTAGCTGCTCTTCTTTGTACGGCTTCAATTTTGTTTATTTCTGTTTTCGTATAAGGATTCCAAACAGTACTGGCATATTCAACCAACGGGCGAACAAGCGTTTGGTAGGCTTGTTCTTTAATCCTGATTGATGGAATTTTCAGGTTCCTCCTGAGGAATCCTAGAGTTTTATTTGCTTTGGCAGTTATATTGTTTATGTGCTGATCCCACTGCAACTTATTGGTGATTGTTAATCCAAGATATTTAGCTGATGTTACTAGCTCTAGAGTGTGACCATGCAGATGGTAGTTTGCCTCAGTCTTCTTTGTGTTATTTGTTACTCTTAGGACATTGCATTTATCTGGATGGAACTTCATACACCATTTATTTTCCCATTGGCCGAGCTTATTGAGGTCTTCTTGAAGTGTTGATGCGTCATCTTCATTGGCGATAGTGAGGTATATGATGGTATCCTCAGCAAAGAGTCTGACTTTGGAGGTTAGTCTTGACTGGAGGTCGTTGATGTAGAAAAGGAAGAGTCCTGGTCCTAGTACTGAGCCCTGGGGTACACCAGAGTCAACACTTACTGCTTCCGACGAAACTCCATCTAGCACTACTGTTTGTTGTCTATCTTCTAACCAGTTTTGGACCCATCTTGTTCTTTTCCCATCAATTCCATAGTATCTCAGTTTATGTATTAGTAGACTGTGGTTTACTTTGTCAAAGACCTTGGCAAAATCCATTATAAGTATGTCGGTTTGACGGCCTTCTTGAAGATTTTTTGAAATATCGTCTACAAATTCAATGAGCTGTGTCTCACAGGAACGGCCTTTTCGAAATCCAAGTTGTAGTGGATATAAAATGTTGTTTTTTTCTGCATGTTGCATGATGTTTCTTGCAATGATATGCTCCAGGATCTTACAGCAAACAGATGTTAGTGAAATTGGTCGATAGTTTTCAGCTGCAGATTTTAGTCCTTTTTTGTATACTGGGGAGACATTAGCTGTATGCCAATCTGCTGGTACTTCTCCTGTATCTAAGGATTTTGTGTAGATAAGTTGGAGGAGAGGCGAGATCTCATCAGCTAGTTCTTTGAGTATTCTTGGTGAGAGGTTGTCTGGTCCCTGTGCTTTGTATGGATTAAGGTTCTTTAGTAGTTTTGTTATTCCATTTGTTGTGATATTAAATGGTTTCATTGTTTGATGTTTAATGCTAGGGTCCATTCTTTTAGATTTTATAAACTCTTTTTTCGTGAATTTAGAATTTGCTGAGAATGCAGATTTGAATTGACGGTTAAGTATGTTAGATTTTGAAGCTGGATCACAAAACAGTTTGCCATCCATCATCAGAGAGGAAATTCCTATGTTGTCCTTACGTTTGTGTTTTATGTATGTCCAGAATTTTTTCATTCCCGAGTGTGGTTCTTCCTCCTTTGGTGTTACGATATTTTCAATATATTTCCAGTATGATTGTCGTGTGATCTTTTGAGTATGATGTTTAAGTTGGTTGTACTTTTCTTTTGTATTTTGGTCACCTGTCTTCTTTTTCTGCTTGTAGAGTCTTTGTAGCTTTCTCAGATTTTTTCGAATTTCTGTATTTATCCATGGTCTGCTGTCTTTGACCTTAGTTCTTTTTTGTGGAATGTGTTTTACTGCAGATTTTTTTATTGTTTCTACAAATCAAACTACAGGTATATATGTTGACCTGGTACAAGACGGACATCATCATCAACTCATTGACATATAGTTAGTTCTTGTCATGATATAGCTGCAAAACTGCTCAATTCAGACAATCAGTAGGAAAACAAACTCACGATTTGACCGTTACAGTTATTGATTCTAAAACCACGCCGTCAGGGGGCGACAACCGTAAAAAATTCCCGCTAGGTGCCGCTTTACAAGTTCCGCAAAATTTTCCATTCGCACTGTTGTAGGATAGACGTGAAATAAAGTATTGGATAGACAAAAATGTGATAGAAACGTGATTTCTATAAAATATTTATATATTTTTTGCAATGACTGGCTATATCAGACAAGCGACCAAGGTTTATATTAGTCAAAAATGTGTTTCGAATCGTACATTCTAAAATGTGTAAAAACACGAGGTTCAGTTTGATTACATTTTTCGGACAATGAAAATGCTGACAGATATCTATATTAAGACATGAAATTGATGATACAGGAGTGATATAGCATCATCAATCAATAGAAAATGCTCCCTCAATTGGAAATTGCGTCGCCCCGAACGGAAATCATTCCTGAAAGAAAATTCGACGAAGCACGTTTTTTTGAAATTTTCGCCTTGTTTTAATGTAAAATTTTCCCATTTTGGTGAACATTTCTCCCTCAAAACACCCATGGAATGTGTATATGTCTGCCTTTATTTACATTTATTAATATCTTTACATTTTATCCAAAAGTTTACATGAAAACTGCATTGTTTACATCAAATTACGACCCCCCCCCCCACCCCCTTTCCCACTTTATTTAGACTTTTTTCCGTTTTCTGTCTTGTGCATATCTAAGATGACGATTATTTCAAAAGTAACAAGATATGATTATAATCTAACGATTATGAAGTGAAGTCTCCCAAACCAAATTATGTGTTTTCTATTACCTGTAGACAGCAAACCAACAGCAGACAAAATGTCCGTAAATAATCAAAAGCTACCTTTGAAATCGAAAAATGTTGAATTTTTGCGGTATTGTGGTGGCCATTTTGAAAATGGAGACCGGGAGAAATTTTTCGATGTCAGGAATCAATTCAGGACATCATAATCTACCTACATATGAAATTTCGTTGAAATCAAATAATATGTTGATTTTGTGCGGTATTGTGGCGGCCATTTTAAAAATGGCAACCGGTAGAAATATTTTGATGTCAGGAATCAATTCGGGACATCATAATCTACTTACATATGAAATGGCGTTGAAATCGGACAATGTTGAATTTGTGCGGTATTGTGGTGGCCATTTGGAAAATAGCGACCGGAAGAAATTGTTCAATGTTGGGAATCAATTTGTGACATCATTATCTACCCACATATCAAATGTTGATGATATCGGACAATGTTGCATTTTTGCGGTATTGTGGCGGCCATTTTGAAAATGGAGACCGGTAGAAATTTTTCAATGTCGGGAATCTATTCAGGACATCACAATCTACCCACATATGAAATGTCGTTGAAATCGAACAAGGTTGAATTTGTGCGGTATTGTGATGGGCCATTTTGAAAATGGTGACCGGTAGAAATTTGTCAATGTCGGGAATCAATTCGGGACATCATTATCTACCCACATATCAAATGTTGACGATATCGGACAATGATGAATTGTTGCGGTATTATGGCGGCCATTTTGAAAATGGTAACCGGTAAAAAAAATTCAATATTGGGAATCAATTCGGGACATCATTATCTACCCACATATCAAATTTTGATGATATCGGACAATGTTGAATTTTTGCAGTACTGTGGTGGCCATTTTGAAAATGGCGATTGGTAGAAATTTTTCAATGTCAGGAATCAATTTGGAACATCATTATCTACCCACATATCAAATTTTTATGATATCGGACAATATTGAATTTTTGCGGTATTGTGGCGGCCATTTTGAAAATGGCGATTGGTAGAAATTTTTCAATGTCGGGAATCAATTTGAGACATCATTATCTACCCACATATCAAATGTTGATGATATCGGACAATGTTGAATTTTTGCGGTGTTGTGGTGGCCATTTTGAAAATGGTGATCGGTAGAAATTTTCAATGTCAGGACATCTTTATCTACCAACATATCAAATATTGATGATATAGGAAAATGTTGAATTTTTACCGCCCATTTTTTATACCGTGTTTTGACAGACATCTTGAAAAGTTTGAAAATGCAGAATTGATTCTCTAATGGTGACCTATCGCTATGTCAAATTTTATGTCTCCATTTAGAAGTTATCTCACAATGTTGAATTTTTGCCGTATTGTGGTGGCCATATTGAAAATGGCGGCCGGTAGAAATTTTTCAATGTCGGGAATCAATTCGGGACATCATTATCTACCCACATATCAAATTTAGATGACATCGGACGATGTTGAATTTTTACCGCCCATTTTCATGCCGTTTTGGCAGCCATTTTGAAAATGGCAGACATCTTGAAAATTTTCACAATGCAGAATTGCTCATCTAATGGTAACCTATCACTATGTCAAATTTTATGTCTCTATCATTATCCATTTAAAAGTTATCAACATTAATGTATGAAATTTCAACTTTCCCATAGGATTCTATAGTAACCCCCACCCCTTTTGAACCCCTAACAATATGGCTTTGACCCCCTTTACCACAAATCTGAAAACTTTAGAATCAACGAGAAACATATATCTATAATTCCACCAAGTTTCATGAAATTCTGTCCAGTAGTTTCTGAGATCTGCCGCGGACACGTTCATGTAGCGCGGAAAGAAAGAAGAAGAATAATAATAATAAAAAAAAAATAATAATAACAAACGGAGCAAAAACAATAAGTCTCCAAACGTTGTTTGGGAGACTTAATAATAATAATAAGAAACGGAGCAAAAACAATAAGTCTCCAAACGTTGTTTGGGAGACTTAATTTAGTTTATCAAATATATACTGAAGGGAAAAAGAAACGCAGGGTCAACATTTTAGGTGATTTAATATTATTTATTTAAAGTTTTTTTTCAATATTAATACATGTATATAAGGACAAAAACACAAATTTAATCAACAAATTTTTACAATTTCATTAGATTTTGATCAATAATTCATGAGTAATTGAAGCCAATTTAACAGTACCCCCCCAATATGTTAAAGTGAAATTGATTAACTCGTCAATATCTCGTCGGCGAAGCGTTCCCCACGACGTCGACCGTCCGGACGAAAAAGAGTGAACCGCGACTTATCTGTGAAAAAGAACCTTCTCCATTGCCTCATTGGAAATTGTCTGGGACCATGTGCCACCAACCAAGCCATACGACGCGCACGACGTGCACGAGTGAGAGGAAAACCAATGTAAGGTCGACGAGCTCGCAGACCAAACTCGCGCAATAGGTTTCTCACAGTTTTAGGGTGAATGTGGCGATTATGATTGCCTACCGTAGTTAAAGCGGTTTCAGTGGCAGTAACGTGGCGATTACGCAGGTGGCTAAGACGAATAGCCCTGTCTTGACGTGGCGTCGTTACGCGCGGACGTCCCAGTCGAGGACGGTCGGCAACCCTTCCAGTATCTCTCAGACGACGGACAAGACGCTCTACGGTGGAAACATTCACACTAAATTGCAAAGCAACTTGTTGTTGCCTTTGACCTTGCATTAGCAATGGTTTTTATGCAATAGCCTGACCCCTCTGAACTTCCGTCAGCCGTGGTATGATTACAAGAGATTCAAATTAACTTTAAATAGTGGAAAGCGATGTGTATACCTCAAGAGTATAAAGTGGTATGACACGATGTGTTGACGAACTTGTTATCATTATTCTGCACATGTTATTTGCTTTTTATCACTTTCGCTATGTCACATGATACCTTTCACGGTTGAATAACTTTAGACACCGATTTTAGTACACACTGACCAAGCCATTCGTCTCCCCAGTTTTCGTAATTTTACGCCACGCAGTTAAAAAATAGGAGCATATTATGTTACCCAGCGTTTCTTTTTCCCTTCAGTATATTTAGGAATGCTGACTTTTACCTGATTTTCTTCTGCAAATGGATTATGAAATTTATGTGTTCAACAGGTAATTTACAATGTGACTCAAACAAAAGCCAACCAGTGTGTGTGTTATAAATAGAAAGTTGGCTAAATTTGTTATCTGTATGTAACTGTATATATGATATTTAATTGATTGAACAACTGTATTTTGCAAGACTGTTATTTTATCATAGACTATAGTTGACTAGTAATGTCCCCCCCCCCCTCCCCCCAAAAAAACTAAAGATGATAGAAAATGGGGATGTTACAAATAATTTTGAAAGTGGGCCGCCCAAAAATAATTTCAACTAAAATTTCTGAGCAAAAGATTTTTATGTGATTTTTATCTCATAATATTCCTAAACGGAATAAACTGGCTGAAAACATCTCACAGAAAAACCCAGAATATATGTTAAACTACTCATTGTCATGTAGCTGCAGTTACAATTTTAGTTCATTTTGATTTGTAATAAAGCAGAAATTGACAACTAAAGAAATTTCTATTTTTAGTAACAGCAGAGATTTTGAATGGAAAGGGGACCAACCAAGGATCATCCCAGCCAAATTTGCTTTAATTTGGTTCTGCGGTTTCAGAGAAAATTTAAATGTGGTCTTTTATCAAAATATGTCTAATTTGTATAATCGGTATAAGCAATGGACAATTGAAGAAATTTCTATTTTTAGTAACAGCAGCCATCTTGAATGGAGGGTGGAGCTGTCGGGAACAATTTTGAAATGGGACTACCCCAGCCAAATTTGGTTTAATTTGGTTCAGCGGTTTCAGAGAAGAAGATTTAAATGTGATCTTTTATCAAAATATGCCTAATTTGCATAATCTGTACAAATCGTCTGAAAGAAAAATTCCACAGAAAAACTCAGATTATATGTTAAACTACTCATTGCCATGCAACTGCAGTTAACATTTTAGCTCATTTTGGTTCATACTAAAGCAGCAATGGACAATTGAAGAAATTTCTATTTTTAGTAGCCATCTTGAATGGAGGGCGAGGCTGTCGGACACAATTTTGAAAGGGACCCAACCAGGGACCATCTCTGCCAGGTTTGCTTTAATTTGGTTCAGCGGTTTCAGAGGAGAAGATTTAAATGTGATCTTTTATCAAAATATGCCTAATTTGCATAATCGGTATAAATCGGCTGAAAGAAAAATTTCACAGAATAAACCCGGAATCTATGTTTGAGCTCATTTTGACTTATACTAAAGCAGCAATGGACAATTAAAGTTTCATCCCTCCTTTTTTCTATTTTTAGCTTGACGGCCATCTTGGTTGGAAGTTGGGATCACCGAAAACAATTTTGGAAGGGGGCCATCCAAGGACCATTCCACCAAAGTTTGGTTCAAATTGGCCCGGTGGCTTCAGAGGAGTTAATTAAAATATGATAAGTTAACGGACGGACGGAAGGACGATGGACGCTCAGTGGTGACAATAGCTCATCTGACCCTTTGGCCCACAGTGGCAGGGACCCTGGGCTCGGTGTTCATTGTAAGGAACCTTATTCAAAGTCATCTTGTTATGTTCATTTAGTTGAAAAGAAGAAAGATCCAAAACACAGTTTTCTATGAATATGTAAAAAGAAAATACAGTTATGCCGATGATGACTGTATTTGTCGCAGATGCGACATGAGACTTCATAATGCAATGAAGCTGAATAAGGAGGATGCAAAAGGTCCATCAAAGAAATTCAAAGTTGAAAGTGTAGATGGGGCATCATGTAGTACTACTGACACTGGAATAGAGTTTGATGCTTCATTGAAATTGGCAGACCATAAGACTACTGTTGAACTTGATGTACACATGTTTAACTCTTGCTTTCATTCAGAACCTGCGACTCAAGACAGACATTTTAGAAGTAAATTTGTGTAGACCACATTATCAGAAGTATAAAAATTATGAAACTTTGCAGTCATGCTATATATGTGATAAGACAAGAAAAGATATGGGTTATACCCATATCCATGATAGTCGATTTAATCACTTTTTAGAATAACAGAAACTAATTTTTCGTGGTTGGACATACCTCAAATGGAGCAATAGTACAGTATGTGGCCAAAAGTGTTGGTGCACATGAAAATTTCACTCTATATTCATATAAAAACATCTTTTTCTTTTTTATTAAATCTCCTGAACTCATTTCGGATCCGATTTTGATGAAATTTTTACTGTTAAAAGCAGATTTCATTGCAGTTTATTACCGAAATTTTGAAATAATTTTGCAGATATACATTTTCATACTGTCATAATTTAAACATAAAACAAATACTTTTGATCCTCAATTTACTATATACTTATAGTGTATTGTGACCTCAAAAATATTTTTTTCTGTTTAAATCGTGAATACTTTGATACTACAAATCATAAAATTATTTCCAAATTATGGTAAGAAATTGCAATGAAATCTACTTTTAACAGTAAAAATTTCATCAAAATCAAAAAGGTGAATGTAACGTTTTGAAAACAATATGGCGTATTCACCCTGCTACGCATTAGAATTAATTGCGCATTAATACACACACAATGCAAAAATTATTCACAACTCCGAAACTGTCATATAATTAAGAAATAATTCATGGAAGCCATATGTATATATTGTTTTTACCACGGGTAGGCCTCTATGTCACGAAGTTTTACCCCGAGCATTAGCGAGTGGTAAAAAGCTGACATAAAGGTCTACCCGTGGTAAAAACAATATATACATATGGCTTCCATGAATTATTTCGATTCTAATATGTAAAAATTGGTAAAATATCGTTATAAATTGTCGATGACGTCATAAATGTAATCGGTCATAGATTAATATTATTTTTACCACGGGTTTGGACTCAAAGCGTTTGAAGGACGTCATATTAGAATTTTAAATCAATATAATGTTTATAAAAACTACGATACAACATAACATTTTAAGAATAAAACCGAATATCACCGTTCAAATTATTTCCATCAAGGATTACTACATTTAGTATATTTTTCAGCGGATGACTACTAACTGTTTATTGGCTTTTTCGCAGGAAATTATTTTCGAAAGTAGATATAGAACATATATAGAGAGTATGCACAGTTCGACTATAACAACATCAAATAAAAGATCAGTCATTATACCAATGTCAAAAATTGATCTGTTCAGTATGTATTTGAATCAGGAACTGAAGGAGAAAAAAGATGTGTCTGCAGGCAGTCATTTATGCCTTACATGTTATAAAAATTTTAACAAATTTGTGAGGTCTGATGATTCTCTAAATGAATTTTCATAAACGCTGATGACTACTTAACTAAATGTTTGTCACAGTTTGATCAGGTGGAATATTGCAATGTAGACTCTGACAATCTTGACCGTTACTGTTTTTATCTTGTTTTAGAATTTATAGTCAGTGAGTTTTTATCCAACAAAGCTTTATTGTTGCCAGATTTGTACAAAATATATGAAGATTTATTTGACAAAACAGCAAGTCAGTCTGTGTTTTTCCCTTTATTTGCTCATGATATGAAAAGATCAAACGTGATTCAAATTGGCTGTTTAGGATGTTAAAATGTAGTTTAGGGCCTTCACTTTTACACTTTGTACCACGTCAAAAGGAAATGGGTAGAATGTTGTATAGAAATGGTACAAACTTGCTTGAGTGTTTGCATTTGGCACTTGTAGAGCAACAAAAGGTAACATCAGAACTGAAAGCAAACAATGATGCTCTAGCTAGAAAAATTGGTTCCGTTTTAGAGGATTCTTCAGTTGACAGAATTAATTATCTTGACAACTCATTGAAAGCAACAAGTCAGTGTGTAAAATCTTACGTTTCCTCAAGAGTGAAAACAAGTGGTATCCCTAATATTCATTCATTCAATTTGATTGATGAAATTCAGAAAATAGATCCAGTTTTGTGGAATTTTATTTACAGACTTACAGCAAAGGAACAGGAAGAAAAAAATGTTTAGACATAGTTGGTTCAAATGGGACACCTGTACATTGGTACTGACGATTCCAATATAAGGCTCTTTCCTTGACTGTTCATAGCCACTCGCATTTTTAATGCTCAGAACTCGCATTGTATTGAACCTCTCCAGTTACTTCTGACTGACATTGCGGACAAATACAGTGGGTCTTCAACAGATTTGATATCTAGAATTGCTAGACTTGGTGCTGGTATTTCAAAGGACTCCTTGAGTAGATTTATTTCTAGCAAATGTAATGACATATCAGAGCAAAATGAAGTTATCAATTCTAGCAGCTTTGCTGTTGCTTCATTTGACAACCTTGATAAAAATCAAAGTTATGCTTAAAGTAGTGGATGGAAAAAGATAGATCTGGTTTCCATGGAACTACAATACAACCAGCTTTCCAAAACCCAGTGAAAAAAAATGAACCTTCAGAATTAATTGGGGATGAAAAATCTTTGCCTCCTACCAAGGTTGGTTCAATGTTGGTGAAAAAATCGAATACATGATCGGTGTCACCAGCCTTAATAAAATCACTGAAAGAACCAATACTAAATTTATCAGCAGTCAAGTAGCAAAACATAAAGCATAATGTCCCATTCGCAGTTCTGACTATTTTCCATTCTCGTCTTAATATACTCTATTTAGCAACTGCTCGAGCAACTGCAGGGTTTCAGATTGGGGCAATTTTTAGGTCATTGACCTAAAGATTTTAGAAATGGCCTAAATTTTTAAAACTTATAGGGCATTTTTTTGGTTACATTATCAAGGCATGACTGATGGGAAATGCTGAACATGTCTGAGCATAGCAGAAACCCTGAGCTGCAAGTAAAAATCAATGACATATGAAATAAGTGTTGAACTATAGATATTTGAATTTTTTTCTTCGTTTCTTTGATTTTTTTTTGTTTCTTTGAATATTGAGCTTTAATTAAATTTCTCTTATTTTAACATTATAAACTCAGTGATTTGAGTGAATTTGTTAATAGGTTGCTCTCTCTCAGTCTGCTGATACTTCATTGGGTTTTTTTAATCTCATTTTCTATTAAATTAATAATTCATTGTACTTAAGATTTGTTCAACTTTCATAAAATTTATGAACTTTTTACTTTGTTAATAGTATATGGAAAAGAAATACACTTGAAAACTAATATGCATGCATTTTCTTTAAATATTTATGCAATTTTTTTATCTTTATATCGAATTTTATTTTCATGCCTAGAAAACAATTACACAAGTTCTGCTCATGATTCATCAAAAGATTTTTTTTTTGTTGTTGAATCGCTAGGAGACCTGTGAAAATAACAATTCAAAGTTTTCACAGTGATCCACCAATAAAACCGGTGGACGTGTAAATTTTAGTTACCTATCCTTTCTTTTACAAAAGAGGGATAGGAGACCATTTATAAATGTTTGTATATTCCAAAATGTGTTGTTCTAACATTGTTAACGATATGCATATACTATTAAAATAACAACCAGCATCGGCATTAACATTTGTGCACAGCATGTTTCAAGTCATTCGGTTAGTTCTAAATTTATTTTTAGTAATACAAAGTTCATACGGAGTTATCTTTCTTCACTGACAATTTTTCGCCACTAAAAGCTGACAGAAACTCTTATTAATGAATAAAATCAGATAAAAAATAAAATCTCCAAGTACAAATAACAGAAACATCAATATTTGTACCTTAATGTATCTTGCTAGAAAACAGGTATGGATAAAATACACCAAATCAATATCAATCTTTATTCTGTGCCAAGGATCAGTGTTAAAAATTCAGAAGAATCTATCAACTAGAAACCATTCTGCCTACAGCTCCATAGCATATTATGATCGCAAAACATTTGTTGTCATATAAAAACTAGTTTAGGCAAAACAAATATAATAACATACCTGTTCTAGGGAACAACAAATTCCATTGAGGTTGTGTGATACGTTTCTTAGTCTTAAGGTCTGAAAGACGATCAAGTTTACTCCTCAATGTTCTCTGCAAACAAACGGGATGAAACTCTTTGTCAAAGTGTACTCGTACAGCACGTGGGGAAACTCGTAACACTACCATAGATATCTTTATGAAGTTCAATTTATACCTGGATGTTGTTGCCTCAGCCATTCTGTAAGAAAAAACAAATTATATGGTGATTAATAAACTGATACAAGCATTATTATACTATGCTTTTTTTTCTCAGGAAATAATATGAAATATAAAAATACCACCATCAGAAAAATTCTTAGTGATATGATAGTCATGCAAATTTTTTCCACAAGAGAGCACTGGGTACTGGTGAAGGTTCCCAGGTCTCAAAACCACAGAATTTATCATCACATCCAATACGTTAAATAGGGGATACCCTCTTGATGGGGTGTGTGGGGGGGGGGGGGGGGGGGGGGGAGGCAGGGGTGTTGTCAAGTTATAATATCGAAACTCTTTCAGTGGACCATATTGGATTGCATGTTTAGAGGGTGCCATGCTCCTTGCACAATGAAGATATGCTTTGTAGATTTCAGAAAAGAATAGGCCCATTGTAGCCGCTAAAAAGACTACATTGTTCGTCCTTATCTAGCAACTCTCCATAATTTTCCAGTGGCAGTCAATAGTCGATATCCAGGTTGGCCCACCTTGTCCTGAATATAGCTGAAATACTGCTTGCTGGATGTTAAGCAATACAGAGTATATATCTTTCAGATGATATAACATTCCAATGTTTGTGGTTCCTATCATGATTTCATTGATAAATGGTTGTTGTTAACAAGCAAGCTACTGAATCAAGGATTCCTATTTGTTAAGCTGAGTCACCATTTCGCAAGTTTCATGGTTAACACCATGACTTGGTTAATCGTTGCATAATATCTGTGCCACAAAAAAACCATGGATATGTACAGTTTGTCGTAATTAATGTTATCTTTACAAAAACAAATGCTATAAGTAAGAACTTGCCTTGAAGCCGCATAACATGGCTTCCAGTTTTCTTACATTATGACGTACATTCACCCCCTGTTTTATACCATCTAATACTTAAATGATGCTTGAGGCTCATTTGAGAACTGATAGTATACACATGACAACTTCTGTATCACCAAGATTAAATAAAATGTTAAAGATTTAATAGAGTTCTATATAATAGTGATGTTATATATGAGGGTAATGTTAAAGATTTAATAGAGTTCTTTATAATAGTGATGTTATATATGAGGGTAATGTTAAAGATTTAATAGAGTTCTTTATAATAGTGATGTTATATATGAGGGTAATGTTAAAGATTTAATAGAGTTCTTTATAATAGTGATGTTATATATGAGGGTAATATTAAAGATTTAATAGAGTTCTTTATAATAGTGATGTTATATATGAGAGTAATGTAAAAGATTTAATAGAGTTCTTTATAATAGTGATGTTATATATGAGGGTAATGTTAAAGATTTAATAGAGTTCTTTATAATAGTGATGTTATATATGAGGGTAATATTAAAGATTTAATAGAGTTCTTTATAATTGTGATGTTATATATGAGGGTAATGTTAAAGATTTAATAGAGTTCTTTATAATAGTGATGTTATATATGAGGGTAATGTTAAAGATTTAATAGAGTTCTTTATAATAGTGATGTTATATATGAGGGTAATGTTAAAGATTTAATAGAGTTCTTTATAATAGTGATGTTATATATGAGGGTAATGTTAAAGATTTAATAGAGTTCTTTATAATAGTGATGTTATATATGAGGGTAATGTTAAAGATTTAATACAGTTCTTTATAATAGTGATGTTATATGTGAGGGTAATGTTAAAGATTTAATAGAGTTCTTTATAATAGTGAGGTTATATATGAGAGTAATGTTAAAGATTTAATAGAGTTCTTTATAATAGTGAGGTTATATATGAGAGTAATGTTAAAGATTTAATAGAGTTCTTTATAATAGTGATGTTATATATGAGGGTAATGTTAAAGATTTAATAGAGTTCTTTATAATAGTGATGTTATATATAAGGGTAATGTTAAAGATTTAATACAGTTCTTTATAATAGTGATGTTATATATGAGGGTAATGTTAAAGATTTAATAGGGTTCTTTATAATAGTGATGTTATATATGAGAGTAATGTTAAAGATTTAATAGAGTTCTTTATAATAGTGATGTTATATATGAGGGTAATGTTAAAGATTTAATAGAGTTCTTTATAATAGTGATGTTATATATGAGAGTAATGTTAAAGATTTAATACAGTTCTTTATAATAGTGATGTTATATATGAGGGTAATGTTAAAGATTTAATAGAGTTCTTTATAATAGTGATGTTATATATGAGAGTAATGTTAAAGATTTAATAGAGTTCTTTATAATAGTGATGTTATATATGAGGGTAATGTTAAAGATTTAATAGAGTTCTTTATAATAGTGATGTTATATATGAGGGTAATGTTAAAGATTTAATAGAGTTCTTTATAATAGTGATGTTATATATGAGGGTAATGTTAAAGATTTAATAGAGTTCTTTATAATAGTGATGTTATATATGAGGGTAATGTTAAAGATTTAATACAGTTCTTTATAATAGTGATGTTATATATGAGGGTAATGTTAAAGATTTAATAGAGTTCTTTATAATAGTGATGTTATATATGAGGGTAATGTTAAAGATTTAATAGAGTTCTTTATAATAGTGATGTTATATATGAGGGTAATGTTAAAGATTTAATAGAGTTCTTTATAATAGTGATGTTATATATGAGGGTAATGTTAAAGATTTAATAGAGTTCTTTATAATAGTGATGTTATATATGAGGGTAATGTTAAAGATTTAATAGAGTTCTTTATAATAGTGATGTTATATATGAGGGTAATGTTAAAGATTTAATAGAGTTCTTTATAATAGTGATGTTATATATGAGGGTAATGTTAAAGATTTAATACAGTTCTTTATAATAGTGATGTTATATATGAGGGTAATGTTAAAGATTTAATACAGTTCTTTATAATAGTGATGTTATATATGAGGGTAATGTTAAAGATTTAATAGAGTTCTTTATAATAGTGATGTTATATATCAGAGTAATGTTAAAGATTTAATAGAGTTCTTTATAATAGTGATGTTATATATGAGGGTAATGTTAAAGATTTAATAGAGTTCTTTATAATAGTGATGTTATATATGAGGGTAATGTTAAAGATTTAATACAGTTCTTTATAATAGTGATGTTATATATGAGGGTAATGTTAAAGATTTAATACAGTTCTTTATAATAGTGATGTTATATATGAGGGTAATGTTAAAGATTTAATAGAGTTCTTTATAATAGTGATGTTATATATCAGAGTAATGTTAAAGATTTAATAGAGTTCTTTATAATAGTGATGTTATATATGAGGGTAATGTTAAAGATTTAATAGAGTTCTTTATAATAGTGATGTTATATATGAGGGTAATGTTAAAGATTTAATACAGTTCTTTATAATAGTGATGTTATATATGAGAGTAATGTTAAAGATTTAATAGAGTTCTTTATAATAGTGATGTTATATATGAGGGTAATGTTAAAGATTTAATAGAGTTCTTTATAATAGTGATGTTATATATGAGGGTAATGTTAAAGATTTAATAGAGTTCTTTATAATAGTGATGTTATATATGAGGGTAATGTTAAAGATTTAATAGAGTTCTTTATAATAGTGATGCTATATATGAGGGTAATGTTAAAGATTTAATAGAGTTCTTTATAATAGTGATGTTATATATGAGGGTAATGTTAAAGATTTAATAGAGTTCTTTATAATAGTGATGTTATATATTAGGGTAATGTTAAAGATTTAATAGAGTTCTTTATAATAGTGATGTTATATATGAGGGTAATGTTAAAGATTTAATACAGTTCTTTATAATAGTGATGTTATATATGAGGGTAATGTTAAAGATTTAATAGAGTTCTTTATAATAGTGATGTTATATATGAGGTTAATGTTAAAGATTTAATAGAGTTCTTTATAATAGTGATGTTATATATGAGGGTAATGTTAAAGATTTAATAGTTCTTTATAATAGTGATGTTATATATGAGGGTAATGTTAAAGATTTAATACAGTTCTTTATAATAGTGATGTTATATATGAGGGTAATGTTAAAGATTTAATAGAGTTCTTTATAATAGTGATGTTATATATGAGGGCAATGTTAAAGATTTAGTAGAGTTCTTTATAATAGTGATGTTATATATGAGGGTAATGATAAAGATTTAATACAGTTCTTTATAATAGTGATGTTATATATAAGGGTAATGTTAAAGATTTAATAGAGTTCTTTATAATAGTGATGTTATATATGAGGGTAATGTTAAAGATTTAATAGAGTTCTTTATAATAGTGATGTTATATATGAGAGTAATGTTAAAGATTTAATAGAGTTCTTTATAATAGTGATGTTATATATGAGGGTAATGTTAAAGATTTAATAGAGTTCTTTATAATAGTGATGTTATATATGAGGGTAATGTTAAAGATTTAATAGAGTTCTTTATAATAGTGATGTAATATATGAGGGTAATGTTAAAGATTTAATAGAGTTCTTTATAATAGTGATGTTATATATAAGGGTAATGTTAAAGATTTAATAGAGTTCTTTATAATAGTGATGTTATATATGAGGGTAATGTTAAAGATTTAATAGAGTTCTTTATAATAGTGATGTTATATATGAGGGTAATGTTAAAGATTTAATAGAGTTCTTTATAATAGTGATGTTATATATGAGGTTAATGTTAAAGATTTAATAGAGTTCTTTATAATAGTGATGTTATATATGAGGGTAATGTTAAAGATTTAATAGTTCTTTATAATAGTGATGTTATATATGAGGGTAATGTTAAAGATTTAATAGAGTTCTTTATAATAGTGATGTTATATATGAGGGTAATGTTAAAGATTTAATAGAGTTCTTTATAATAGTGATGTTATATATGAGGGTAATGTTAAAGATTTAATAGAGTTCTTTATAATAGTGATGCTATATATGAGGGTAATGTTAAAGATTTAATAGAGTTCTTTATAATAGTGATGTTATATATGAGGGTAATGTTAAAGATTTAATAGAGTTCTTTATAATAGTGATGTTATATATTAGGGTAATGTTAAAGATTTAATAGAGTTCTTTATAATAGTGATGTTATATATGAGGGTAATGTTAAAGATTTAATACAGTTCTTTATAATAGTGATGTTATATATGAGGGTAATGTTAAAGATTTAATAGAGTTCTTTATAATAGTGATGTTATATATGAGGTTAATGTTAAAGATTTAATAGAGTTCTTTATAATAGTGATGTTATATATGAGGGTAATGTTAAAGATTTAATAGTTCTTTATAATAGTGATGTTATATATGAGGGTAATGTTAAAGATTTAATACAGTTCTTTATAATAGTGATGTTATATATGAGGGTAATGTTAAAGATTTAATAGAGTTCTTTATAATAGTGATGTTATATATGAGGGCAATGTTAAAGATTTAGTAGAGTTCTTTATAATAGTGATGTTATATATGAGGGTAATGATAAAGATTTAATACAGTTCTTTATAATAGTGATGTTATATATAAGGGTAATGTTAAAGATTTAATAGAGTTCTTTATAATAGTGATGTTATATATGAGGGTAATGTTAAAGATTTAATAGAGTTCTTTATAATAGTGATGTTATATATGAGAGTAATGTTAAAGATTTAATAGAGTTCTTTATAATAGTGATGTTATATATGAGGGTAATGTTAAAGATTTAATAGAGTTCTTTATAATAGTGATGTTATATATGAGGGTAATGTTAAAGATTTAATAGAGTTCTTTATAATAGTGATGTAATATATGAGGGTAATGTTAAAGATTTAATAGAGTTCTTTATAATAGTGATGTTATATATAAGGGTAATGTTAAAGATTTAATAGAGTTCTTTATAATAGTGATGTTATATATGAGGGTAATGTTAAAGATTTAATAGAGTTCTTTATAATAGTGATGTTATATATGAGGGTAATGTTAAAGATTTAATAGAGTTCTTTATAATAGTGATGTTATATATGAGGTTAATGTTAAAGATTTAATAGAGTTCTTTATAATAGTGATGTTATATATGAGGGTAATGTTAAAGATTTAATAGTTCTTTATAATAGTGATGTTATATATGAGGGTAATGTTAAAGATTTAATAGAGTTCTTTATAATAGTGATGTTATATATGAGGGTAATGTTAAAGATTTAATAGAGTTCTTTATAATAGTGATGTTATATATGAGGGTAATGTTAAAGATTTAATAGAGTTCTTTATAATAGTGATGTTATATATGAGGGTAATGTTAAAGATTTAATAGAGTTCTTTATAATAGTGATGTTATATATGAGGGTAATGTTAAAGATTTAATAGAGTTCTTTATAATAGTGATGTTATATATGAGGGTAATGTTAAAGATTTAATAGAGTTCTTTATAATAGTGATGTTCCACTGGTTATATATGAGGGTAATGTTAAAGATTTAATAGAGTTCTTTATAATAGTGATGTTATATATGAGGGTAATGTTAAAGATTTAATAGAGTTCTTTATAATAGTGATGTTATATATAAGGGTAATGTTAAAGATTTAATAGAGTTCTTTATAATAGTGATGTTATATATGAGAGTAATGTTAAAGATTTAATAGAGTTCTTTATAATAGTGATGTTATATATGAGGGTAATGTTAAAGATTTAATAGAGTTCTTTATAATAGTGATGTTATATATGAGGGTAATGTTAAAGATTTAATAGAGTTCTTTATAATAGTGATGCTATATATTATAAGGGTAATGTTAAAGATTTAATAGAGTTCTTTATAATAGTGATGTTATATATGAGGGTAATGTTAAAGATTTAATAGAGTTCTTTATAATAGTGATGTTATATATGAGGGTAATGTTAAAGATTTAATAGAGTTCTTTATAATAGTGATGTTATATATGAGGGTAATGTTAAAGATTTAATAGAGTTCTTTATAATAGTGATGTTATATATGAGGGTAATGTTAAAGATTTAATAGAGTTCTTTATAATAGTGATGTTATATATGAGGGTAATGTTAAAGATTTAATAGAGTTCTTTATAATAGTGATGTTATATATGAGGGTAATGTTAAAGATTTAATAGAGTTCTTTATAATAGTGATGTTATATATGAGGGTAATGTTAAAGATTTAATAGAGTTCTTTATAATAGTGATGTTATATATGAGGGTAATGTTAAAAATTTAATAGAGTTCTTTATAATAGTGATGTTATATATGAGGGTAATGTTAAAGATTTAATAGAGTTCTTTATAATAGTGATGTTATATATGAGGGTAATGTTAAAGATTTAATAGAGTTCTTTATAATAGTGATGTTATATATGAGGGTAATGTTAAAGATTTAATAGAGTTCTTTATAATAGTGATGTTATATATGAGGGTAATGTTAAAGATTTAATACAGTTCTTTATAATAGTGATGTTATATATGAGGGTAATGATAAAGATTTAATAGAGTTCTTTATAATAGTGATGTTATATATGAGGGTAATGTTAAAGATTTAATAGATTTCTTTCTAATAGTGATGTTCCACTGGTTATATATGAGGGTAATGTTAAAGATTTAATAGAGTTCTTTATAATAGTGATGTTATATATGAGGGTAATAATGCTATGCTGTATCTGAAGGGGATTTTCTTAAGGAATGCATTAAAGAAATCCTCACAAAAAACAAATGAACATATGAGGAAACTAGGGGTGTAACGATACCACATCACGATACTCGGCCCGGGTCACAATCCGATACATATCAGGATACTTAAAACTAATGAAAATGCAGTTTTTATTAATGATTAAAGGCTCAGTGGGCTGAGCCTGTGTCGTTCATCTTTCATTCTGCTTTGAGGAAACTTATTACATAGGTGCTTCCCACCAAATTTCGGTTCATTTGCCTAAGCAGTTTCTGAGAAGATTTTTAGAAATCGGCCAACCAAAAACAATAATTGCCTATGACAGCTATGACGAAATTAGCAGTCTTTATAGAGCACCTTCCATATATGATTCCTACCAAGTTTCGGTTCATTTGGCTAAGCAGTTTCAGAGAAGAAGATTTTTAGAAATCGACGAATTAGAAACAAGAATTGCCTGTGATGACCTGTAATGGATCAGAAGGAAATGAACAATCACTATAGAGGACCTTCCATAGATGCTTCCTACCAAGTTTCATTAAAAAAATTTAAAAAAAAAAGGTTTCATTTCATTTGGCCAAGCCGTTTCAGAGAAGAAGATTTTTAGAAATCAACCAATCAGTAACAAGAATTGCCTGTGGCGGCTATATTTGTCAATGGATCAAAACGAAATGAGCAATCTATATAGAGAACCGCCCATAGTTGCTGCCTACCAAGTTTCGGTTCATTTGGCAAAGTGGTTTCAGAGGAGAATTTTTTTTTAGAAATCAACCAATCAGAGACAATAATTGTCTGTGGCGGCCATGTTTGTAAACGTATGGGGACGAAATGAGCAATTTTAACAGAGGACCTTCCATAGATGCTTCCTACCAAGTTTCGATTCATTTTGCCAAACAGTTTCAGAGGAGAAGAATTTTAAAAATCAGCCAATCAGAATCAAGAATCGTCTGTGGTGGCCATGTTTCTTAACGGATCAGGACAAAATTAGCAATCTTTATAGAGGATATTCCATATATGATTCCTACCAAGTTTCGGTTCATTTGGCTAAGCAGATTCAGAGATGAAGATTTTTAGAAATTGACAAATCAGAAACAAGAATTGCCTGTGGTGGCCATGTTTCTTAATGGATCAGAAGGAAATGATCAATCGTTATAGAGGACCTTCCATAGATGCTTCCTACCAAGCTTCATTTCATTTGGCCAAGTCGTTTCAGAGAAGAAGATTTTTTAGAAATCAACCAATCAGAAACAAGAATTGCCTGTGGTGGCCATGTTTGTTAATGGATCAAAACGAAATGAGCAAACTTTATAGAGGACCGCCCATAGATGCTGCCTACCAAGTTTCGGTTGATTTGGCAAAGCGGTTTCAGAGGAGAAGATTTTTTAGAAATCAACCAATCAGAGACAAGAATTGTCTGTGGCGGCCATGTTTGTAAATGTATGGGGACGAAATGAGCAAATTTTGCAGAGGACCTTCCATAGATGCTTCCTACCAAGTTTCGATTCATTTGGCCAAACGGTTTCAGAGGAGAAGAATTTAAAAAATCAACTAATCAGAAACAAGAATCGCCTGTGGCGGCCATGTTTCTTAACGGATCAGGACAAAATTAGCAATCTTTATAGAGGATCTTACATAGATGCTTCCTACCAGGTTTCGGATCATTTGGCAAAGCGGTTTCAGAGGAAAATATTTTTAGAAATCGACCAATCAGAAACAAGAATTGCAGGTGGTGGCCATATTTGTTAATGGATCGGGACAAAATGAGCAAACGTTAAAACAAACTTTCCATAGATGCTTCCTACCAAGTTTCGGTTCATTTGGCCAAATAGTTTCAGAGGAGAAGATTTTAAAAAATCAGCCAATCAGAAACAAGTGTCACCTGTGGTGGCAATGTTTGTTAACGGATTGTGATGAAATGACCAATCTCTACAGAGGACCTTCCATACATCCTTCCTACCAAGTTTCAGTTCATTTGGCTTAGGGGTTTCAGAGAAGAAGATTAAAATGTGAAAAGTTAACGGACGACAGACGACGGATGCCAAGCGATGGCAAAAGCTAAACTAGAGGCTCCCAGGATCCTGTATAGCTCACCTGGGTATAATAACAACATCGGTCAATAAAACTTGACAATTTCGGTCAACAAATAACAAGTGTAGCCCTCGTCATTGCAGACCCCTCTCAAAAAATATTTGGGCAGGGGTTCCCCTTTAATGTAAGTCATCAACATTGCTGTAAAAAAAAAAAACATAAATGTCAACGATTCTCAAAATTTAGCTTTTGCTACTTCTCATTTTGTAATAAAGTGGCTTCCCTTTCATTATTTGAGTAACCAAAAGCAGTGTAAGTCAACAAAAAATGCATTTCAAGAGGAATACCTCTTCAAACAGTTGTCGGACATTTTCAACTGTGGAACTTTTTGTAAATCTTGACATGCTGAAAATTTTTTCAGTTTAAACTTAACATCTATCTCTTATAGTTTTTGAAATAAAGGACAAAAAGTATTAAAATTTTGAAAATTTGATGAAAAAAGGACAATAACTCCAAAATGGGTAATGGGATTTACTTTAAAGTTGCGGGGTAGGTAGACCTTGACATGCTGCACATTTCTGCAACAGTGGCCATGTTGGTTGGTGCACGGCATCACCGGACACAATTTTGAAACTAGACGCCCTAGTGATGATTCAGACCAATCTTGGTTTCAATTGGTCTAGTAGTTTCAGATGAGAAGATTTTTGAAAAGGTGAGGTAAAAGGTGCACGCTGTTATTCATTAGTTCAGTTGCTGCAAGATATTTCCATTTAATGGAGGTTAACAATGTAATGTAATAATAATATTTCTAAATTTACAGACATATCGAAATTTGCCGGACCGGACAGGTAAAAATCAAGCCGGTCCGACGATGTTTTCGGCATATTGGTCCGAAAGTCCGGTAAAATTTAGCTCTCTACTTCGGTCGGGAAACAATTCTTTGTCAGTCCGTCAAACAGTGTCTGTAAAAGTCGATCTTTCTTGCAATAGCATGTTTATTTCTTTAAATAAGCGTTTTCTGTGAATAACTTATTTTGACCATTGCGTAATCCTAATCGAGTAACTTCCCTTAAAGAAATATAAGTCGTCCCAAACATAGATCGGCATTCGACTAGATTGGTCTTTAAAATAAACCAAAACGATTATCATTTTAACTATTTGTATTTTGAAAAAATATATTTGTAAGTTTCTTTAGGTTGATAAAGTTTGCATTCTTCATTAAATATGTTCTTAAAACCTAATTTCTTGGTACATTGTCATTTGTAAAAAAAAAATCGGAACATAATGATCCGACATGGTTAGGTACGAAAGATACATGATTTGAGAAATACAATACGGACGAACCGGAAACCGAAAGATATATTGCCAAAACATCTCATTCAGGGAGTTAGTTGGCAAGGAAAACAAACAATACCTTATTAACTTATGACCAAATTAAATAGAGGCTCAGCCGACTGAGCCTGTTTCGCTCACCTTTCATTCTGCTTTGAGGAAACTTAATACAGAACCTTCCATAGGTGCTTCCCACCAAGTTTCGGTTCATTTGGCTAAGCAGTTACAGAGAATTTTTTTTTTAGAAATCGACCAATCAGAAACAAGAATGGCCTGTGACGGCCATGTTTATTAACGGATGGGATCTAAATGCACAATCTTTATAGATGACCTTCCAATGATGCATCTTACCAGAGAAGAAGATTTTTTAGAAATCAACCAATCAGAAACAAGAATTGTCTGTGGCGGCTATGTTTGTAAGCGGACCGGAACTATATTAGCAGTCTTTATAGATGAGCTGCCAATGATGCTTTCTACCAAGTTTCGATTCATTTGGCAAGGCAGTTCTAGAGATGACGATTTTTTAGAAATCAACCAATCAGAAACAAGAATTGTCTGTGGTGGCCATGTTTGTTAACGGATCGGAAATAAATGAGCAGTCTTAATAGAGGACCTTCCAAGAATGCTTCCTACCAAGTTTCGATTCATTATGCCAAGTGCTTTCAGAGGAGAAGATTTTTTAGAAATCAACCAATCAGAAGCAAGAATCGCCTGTGGCGGCAATGTTTGTTAACGAATCAAGACGAAATGAGCAATCTTTATAGAGGACCTGCCATAAATGCTTCCTACCACGTTTCGCTTCATTTGACCAAGCGGTTTCAGAGAAGAAGATTTTTAAAAATCAGCCAATCAGAAAGAAGAATTGCATATGGTGGCCATGTGTGTTAACGGATCGAAACTAAATGAGCACTCTTTATAGAGGACCTTCCAGGGATGCTTCCTACCAAGTTTCGATTCATTTGGCAAAGCGGTTTTAGAGGAGACGATTTTTTTAGAAATCAACCAATCAGAAACAAGAATTGTCTGTGGCGGTCATGTTTATTAACGGATCGGAACTAAATGAGCAATCTTTATAAAGAACCTGCCAAGGATGTTTCCTACCAAGTTTCCATTCATTTGGCCAAGCGGTTTCAGAGGAGAAGAATTTTTAGAAATCAACCAATCAGAAACAAGAATTGCCTATGGCGGCAATATGTGTTAATGAATCGGTATGAAATGAGCAATCCTTATAGAGGACCTGCCATAGATACTTCCTAATAGGTTTCGGTTCATTTGGCCAAGCGGTTTCAGAGGAGATTTTTTTAAATCGACCAATCAGAAACAAGAATTGCCTATGGCAGCCATGTTTGTTAACGGATCGGAACTAAATGAGCAATCTTTATAGAGGACCTTCCAAGGATGCTTCCTACCAAGCTTCGATTCATTTGGCAAAGCGGTTTGAGAGGAGACAATTTTTTTAAGAAATCAACCAATCATAAACAAGAATTGTCTGTGGTGGCCATATCTGTTAACGGATCGAAACTAAATTAGCAATCCTTATAAAGGACCTGCCAAGGATGCTTCCTACCAAGTTTTGATTCATTTGGCCAAGCGGTTTCAGAGGAGAAGATTTTTTAGAAATAAACCAATCAGAAACAATAATTTCCTATGGCGGCCATGTTTATTAATGGATCGGGACGAAATGAGCAATCTTTATAGAAGACCTGCCATATATGCTTCCTACCAAGTTTCACTTCATTTGGCTGAGGGGTTTCAGAGGAGAAGATTAAAATGTGAAAAGTTAACAGACGACAGACGACTGACACCAAGTGATGGCAAATGCTCACATTGCCTTTGGCAAGGTGAGCTAAAAATAACATTCTATTAAAATATTAGAAGTGTTCTTGTATTGGTAAACCATCTTTTTCTTATCTTAGGTGGAAAAAGGAGGGGAGGGTGAATTTAATGCCTGGACAGAATTTGTTTTCACAACAAATCATAATTTTTTTGGACAAAAACATTATTGATGATGATTATGAAGATGAATGTTATGATTTCCAGGATGAGCTTTTTAATTTTGAACAAATATTGAGAATGTCATGAGATAACTGAATACCTAAAAATGTATTCTTGAAGGCAAGTAAACATGTTAAACAAATGAAGAGTTTTTAATGGCGATGCAGAATATGTGGTGGCATTTTAGGTTTTTATTCGGTCAGACAAATTTTCTTTCGGTCAGACAGTTTTTCTAAATTGCCTGACTGAATGTCAGACAAGTTGTCTTGAATTTTCGATATGTCTGAATTTAATTAAATAAAGAAATATAAAACATGAATTAATACTCTATTTCACTAGAAACAATAGAACTAACACTAGTATGCTAGTAAGCCTAGTGGGTATTAAGAAAAAAAGTGTTTGTAAAATTAATACTAAAATTGAACTGCTTCTGTCATACAAAATGTAGAACCATTCATTAATATGCGAGCGAAGCGAGTTCTTTATGGTAATAAATATGTACAGAGCCGTCCGGTGTTATCGCGCAGGGTTCAGTGGTTAATTTCACTGCTTACCAAAATTTTATTGAATTAATTTAAATCATCCTAAAATACTTTGAAGTATTATCTTTATGGTCTTTATCCGAATTCCACTACAATTTTTAACATTTCAGTGAAAATGAAGTGTAAACAAACCAACCCTCGATTTTTGACAAGTGTTACAACGTCCGGTGATATCGCGCATGCATACTTTGGATGGTTCTTAAAATGAACTGGGAAGAACTATTTTAGATATTTAAAACTTATGTCTCCCCTTAATGAAAATACTTTTTTAAAAAACAATTATTTGACCTTGAGGTCAAAGGTCAAGGTCTCACAAAAGTCATTATGGTATGTGACACACCGCCTTATGGTCATGCACCCACATACCAAATATAATTGACCTATCTGGAAAGACAAAAAAATTTATGGTCCGGACAAGCTTCGCTGAGAAGAAGCAGAAGCAGAAGACAAAATCAGACTAAAACAATATGTCTGCCTTCGTTCGAAGGGGAGACATAATAAAAGAAAGATTTTATTTTGAAAGTTTTCGAAATTGAAGGTTATACATAGTCCTTCAAAATAAGCTCAACTTTGAAAACATTTGATATATTTTAATATAATCATAGTTAATATTCACACAGCAGTAGTCTCGATCTTAACTTTTCCAATGATTTTGCATTTGACATGTAAAAAACGTTTGCACGAAATCACCGGTTGCGCGAATACCGGTGCCAAGACTGTACCTAGGTAATTTTGCTATTTTCAAATTTTATTAAATCTCTTCTGACATACTGGCAAGAAATTTTCTTTCTGCACAGCGGAAGTTAACTTTTGAGATCTCATAAGGAACGAGACTAGTTGCTTAGACTCTAAACAAGTCGTCCCCGACATATCTCGGCCCACAAATATCGACACTATTTTGATGCACTGGATGAGCGTGAAATCGGCAGATAATTTTCAGATTCGCGAGTATTCTTGGCCGCGCCCGTTTCATTTTATTCTTTTTCAAAAATCTGCTTGGATTGGTCTTAAGGAAGACCTCCGTGTTGTTTCTATGTCACCTGCTGTTGAAAACATTTTCTCACATGGTATGGAAGTGAGCTGGTATCCCCAAAATGGCAAAAAATGTTGACACAGTAGAAAGAAGTTGGTATTTACAACTATTAGCCTGTCACCACAGTAATGGATTTAATTCAAGAGATGCAGGGTCTTCCCTATTGTAGACTGAAACCTCCTCACATCCCCTACCTATGATAGTCTAAGGTTTAGTCGGTTGTTCAACATGACTGAAAACAATCAGTGTATTTTTTTTAATTTCTCAACGATATCCATGACATGTGATATCTTGCAATATGCTTTGCCATTATATTTCATTTTTGCATCACAAATATGACAATCTGTTGTACCTTTGTTTATTGACCCATCTTCATTAGATTGTTTCATTAAAACTGAAGAATTTCCACACAGGAGAATTGTCTGATCCCACGGAAACAAAAGTTTGTTTTTGGTGTAATACCACTAAATAATTCTCCATAGCCTTCTATGTTAAATAAAAAAAAATGTGAGCTTTCATACAGGATTCATCTTAAGCTTAATCTAAGTGACACTCATATCTCATGGAAGGGGTACCTAATTGGAAGCTTAACTCCGAAAATCAACATACATTTCGGCTGTGGGGGCCATCTTGGTCAAAGGGCCGAACCACCGGACACATTTTTGGAAGAGAACCATCCAATGACTATTTCATCAAAATTCAGTTCTTATTGAGCAAATGGTTTCAGACAAGAAGATTTTTATGGGAATTTCCCATAGAGTCCTATGTTAAATTAAGCTCGGCTGTGGCGGCCATCTTGGTCAGAGGTCTGAAATGTCGGACACAATTTTGGAAGGGGACCTCCCAAGGATCATTTCAACAACGTTTGGTTGAGATTGGCTCAGTAGTTTCAGAGGAGAAGATTTTTTTTAAACTTCATCCCCCCTTTTTTTTATTTTAGCTTGGCGGCCATCTTGATTGGAAGTCGGGATCACCGGACACAATTTTGGAAGGGGGTCATCCAAGGACCATTCCACCGAAGTTTGGTTGCAATTGGCCCAGTGGTTTCTGAGAAGAAGATTTTTATGTGAATTTCCCACAGGGTCCTATGTTAAATTAAGTTCGGCTGTGGCGACCATCTTGGTCGGAGGTCTGAAATGCCGGACACAATTTTAGAAAGGGACCACCCAAGAATCATTTCAGCAAAGTTTGGTTGAGATTGGCTCAATAGCTTCAGAGGAGAAGATTTTTTTAAAATTTCATCCCCCTTTTTTCTAATTTGCATAATCGGTCAAAATCGGCAAAAGTTCAAAGTTCATAAAAAATCCCATAATATATGTTAAAAACCTCATCATTATGCTTATACAGTTCAAATTTGGGCACATTCTGGCTTAAAATAGAGCAGTTTTGGCCATTTGAAGAAATTTCTATTTTTAGTAATGGTGGCCATCTTGGATACAGAATGGCGTTAACGGACACAATTTTGAAAGGGGACCACCTAAGGATCATTCAGACAAAGTTTGGTTGAAATTGACAAAGTGGTTTCTAACAAGAAGATTTTTAAATGATTTTTTGCTTATGTATGCCTAATTTGCATAATCGGTTAAAATCGGCAATAGTTCAAAGTTCATAAAAAATCCCGTAATATATGTTAAAAAGCTCATCATTATGCTTATACAGTTCAAATTTGGGCACATTCTGGCTTTAAATAAATCAATTTTGGCCATTTGAAAAAATATTTTTTTTTAGTAACGGTGGCCATCTTGGATGGAGGGCGTCGCTATTGGACATAACTGTTAAAGGGTACCCTCTAAGGATGATTCAGGTCAAGTTTGGATTAAATTAGCCCAGTGGTTTCAGAGGAGAAGATTTTTGAAAAAGTTTAGACGAACGACGGATGACGGACGCCAAGTGATGGCAATAGCTCACACAGGCGAGCTAAAAAGGGCAATAACTCCAAGATGGGTAATCAAAATTGCAGGGTATGTAGATCTTGACATGTTGAACATGTTTGCAGTTTAAACTTAACATCTATCTCTTATAGTTTTTGAAATAAAGGACGAAAAGTATTAAAATTTAGAAAATTTGATGAAAAAAGGGCAATAACTCCAAAATGGGTAATGGGATTTACTTAAAAATTGCAGGGTAGGTAGATCTGGACATGCTGTACATTATTACAATTTAAACTTAACCTTTATCTCTTATAGTTATCGAAATATAAGACGAAAAATATTAAAATTTTGAAAATGTGATGAAAAAGGGGCAATAACTCCAAGATGGGTCATCAGATTTTCTTCAAAATTGCAGGGTAGTTAGACCTTGCTGTGCTGATCATTTTTACCTTGTCAGATTTCTGATATTATTAACGGTTTTTGAGTTATTACCATATGTTCTATTTATAGACACGGCGGGCATGATGGTTGGTCGTCAGGGTCATCGGACATCTCTTTTAAAGGGAACCCCCTAAGGATGATTCAGGCCAATTTTTGTTTAAATTGGCCTATTGGTTTCAGAGATGAATATTTTTGAAAAAGTTTACAGACGGACGACGAATGGCGGACGAACGACGGACGCCAAGTGATGGCAATAGCTCACACAGGTGAGCTAAAAAATATTGTTCAGTTTATGAAAGGGTAATAATGGTCTGCTGCTTTTTTTTTTTTTTCTTTATTTTTTATTTGTTTTGTTTGTTTGTTTGTTTGTTTGTTTGTTTGTTTGTTTGTTTGTTTGTTTGTTTGTTTGTTTGTTTGTTTGTTTGTTTGTTTGTTTTTTTAATCTTGGGCAATGAGGAATGATTTTCCCCCTTACTCTAGATCGATCTAGTTAATATACATATATAATAAAACTTTAACATACTTTCACTGTGCAATATGTTGTATTTTGTTTGGTGGAAAAAAGGGGGAGGGGCAAACTCAAGGGCTGCCTCGGGGGGGGGGGGGGGGGGGGTAAACTCAAGGGCTGCCCCGGTCAGCACACATTATAATATAGTTACGCCTCTGCTGAACAGTAGGCCCAGTCCAGTGACACATTTGTAATATATTTATACAACCTACAGGAAGTAACCCCTTCTCCACCCCACACACATGCGCAGTGTTCTATTAGACCATACTCAACAAGCCGTAGAAAAATATCTTCCGGGTTTAATCTGGGGTAATGTCACACCCAGAAACACAGGAATTTTTAATATTTGTTGAATATAGTTTAAAAAAAACAATGAAGTTTCACGAAAGTATTGTGCAGTGAGAATGTATTCAGCAATAATTTCCAACTCCTGTCATAGACATAGGCCTACACTAGACTAGAGAAATTTGAAAAAGCACAGGGAGTCAAGAGTAGGCTAAAACGAAAATAAAAGTGATTAAACTCAGTTGACAACTGGAAATAGGTGCTAATCGTTCCCCACCACCCGGATAATAACATTTAAAACATTTTTACCTGTTGGTCGGAGGCCTGATCCCTGGCTGTCCTTCAGAATCTAGTACCAAGTTTCTCTGTGTTACTGCACCGCCATAGTCAAGTAGGGTCACATTCTTTAAATCTGTGACGTAATAAATTACCTGTCCTATTATATGCAGTACATTTTTTACGGGGGCCAATCAAGGTAAAGTAATACATAACATACAACGACATAATTCACACATGTTTGATACTCCCCGTTATAATCAATTAAAAATTATCGGTATATTATATATACCATTAATATATACAAAATGATAACAAATACACATTCTTTCAATTTCAAAACAGAGGCTCGCGAGGGGCCAAATGAGAAAATTTTACCACAGGCGCTCGTGGCACGGAATACCGCCATCCCCCCTCCCTTTTAACTTTCTGTTTTCTGTTTACATATTTATTTTCAGTAAAATTTCTTTATTTCTTTATTATTTCATCTCTTTTTCCTTATTTTAACTTGTTCGTGTCAATATTCATACAATCTTATGTTAACAGCAACTTGCAGAATAGAATAGAATAGAATTATTTTATTTTTCCAAATCAGGTCTCCGAGGGGGCATTTACATTTAACAGTCATCATTGTTTAACATATATAAAACTGCATATGACAGCAAAATCAGTACATATCAAGGACTAAACAATAAAATGAATTGTCAATTAATATTGACCAATAAGGTATGTGCAGCTGTGTTGCCACTCTGGGTAATGGAAGCAATGTTTAATAGAATATTGTTTTGCTGCAATGGGCACCAAGGGACGGTGCTAAGGTATGTTGAAATTGTAGCAAAACCTCCTCGTGTCCAATGCAGGAAAACAATATCAGAGGCGGATTTAGAGGGGGGGGCTTGCGCCCCCCCCCCCCCCCCCCTAAAATTCACAAAACATATATTATGCAACGTTAATTAAGCTGTTCAACAAACAACGTTTTCATGAATGGTTAACTCGTGACCTGTAAGTCAAAATGAATAGTAATGATATTAGGAGTAAATTTGGGATATCATTCTAAAAAGCTCTACCCATTGATAAATGATCCGAGTATACTGTCTGTCCGGATGAAGCTTTTCGTTTCGCCGTTGGTTCATTCATTGAAAACGTATGATTCGTTCTTGTTTATAGACAAACAAAGGCGAATATGTTAACATTAATGCTCCATGAAACGATTCTGATTATCTAATCTAGTTACGTTAGCTAATCAGAAATCAACAACAAGTTCAAGGAAATTTAGTTATGCTAGATAGAGGGGAAAGAAAATGCCTTCATTGTACATTAAATGAGGTTGAAGACGAAAGTCATATGTTATTCAAATGCCCAATATATGAAACTGAAAGGGCTGCATTACTGATATACATTCAAGATAATTGTAAAAATTTTGAACATCTGAGTCTGAACAATAAGTTGATTTGACTTCTTAGTAGTGAAGACACTCTGTTATTAAATAAACTTGCTGTCTTCCTAAACAAAAGCTTTGAAATACGGAAGAACCATACATTGCAAACTTAACCTTACTTAAAGATAAAATAGTATTCGTGATATGAACACCATGCTATATCTACATCATATTATATTTGTATAATATATATTTTTTATGTATATCATAATATTAGCTATAAACTGCCATAGTTTGTTCTGCCTAGGGGTGGTTTCTCCCCTGCAGTGTCGATCATCTATACTTGTTTTTATTCTTTTTATATATGTCATATATGTTACTAATCATCAAAATCATTGTAAGTGTAAAATGCAAATGTCTGTAATTCTGTGCTCTCACGGGCTTCTTGATTGATTTAATAAAACTATTCTATTCTATTCTATTCTGTATTGACAATTTCCGCTTTTGTTTATCTATAAACAAGAACGATCGAATCATACGTTTTCAATGAATGAATCAAACGACGAAAAGAAAAGCTCCACCCGGACGGGCAGTATTAACTAGAACCACCAGAGAGGACAATCACCGAAAGTACAGACCAATTAGTGAAATGAGGAATGCGTTAAAACTAAACCAATAGTTCTTTGAAGGGTTAAAATATCATGATCGATCAGTCATGAGTTGAACAATTCGCATCACGGTTGTTCAACAAAAGTTTTACTTTAAGTTCTTATAATCTGACAAAAACATACTGTTAACAATTATCAGACAAAATTAGGACTCAAAGTCAAGTTTTTCTGGTCTGATAAAAATGGTGTGGTTGGTTCAAAATTGTCGTTCAAATAAATGTCTGTAATTCCTCAAACCCCCAGAGCTTCCCGGGGGCTTCGCCCCCCTGGGCCCCTTACCAGGGCTCTGCCCTTGACCCGCTGGGGACCTTAAGCGGTCCCCAGATCCCTCGCCTACTCACGCCCCCCCTAACCACAAATCCTAGATCCGCCTCTGAATATGTATGTAATAACATAATTAAAATTATTATGTGTTATCATTAATTATTCTGTTTAAAGATATAAAATAAAAAAAGAGAATCATATTCAAACATATTAATAGTAACTGTAGAGGTCTCATTTCAGCTAAGGATACCAAGGGACGATGCTCAAGGTACTGTTATATGCAGACCTCCTCGTGTCCAGAGCAAAAAAGAGAGCCATGCTATTTCATGTTCTTTAGAATAAATGTTGCTATAGTAGTGAGGACTGATTTTTTCCTCTGTATTCATCAACCAAACAAGTTTGTCCTTTGAATTTAAACGTTTGAAATTAGGACAGCTTTTTGTTATCTCCTTAAGTAGGAGATTTCGGTCATTTTCAAGCTTATTACAGTGAAATAGAAAATGATATTCGTCTTCCACTTCCCCAGAGCAGCAACGCTCACATTTTCTATCTTGTAGGGGAGTACCCTGGTATCTACCAGTCTCAATTGTAATGTTTACATGTTTCGACCCTATATATAATAATTATTAGTATATAGGGTCGAAATCACAGGCACTCGATGTCTGGATCCCCCTTTTCCCGGTTGATCCCCCTTTTTCCACAAAGATGAATTTCACTAAATTAATTTTGTTCCCTTAAATACGTGTATTAAACATATTTGTGTTTAATATTTTTGCGTATCTTCGCTCTGTTGAAATCTGTGTCCACACGAACCCGGAAAAAATTAATAAAGGTAAGAAACAAATGGCTGCCAAATTTGTACCCCACCTCCAGAAAATCTCTCCTCAGGCACCAAATATTCAAATTTTCATTTAAAATTCGATACGTCTATACCCCTAGGGTACCTACCAGTGTGTATATGTACTGGGTTCCCGTCATACATAGGCTATATATCCCTCAGCTCAGCATGTTCATCACTAGTTAACTACGGGTCAACAAAAGCGGTGGTCTATTCTGATCAACATGTAAAAGTTGTTAAAGTTTATTGGTATTCAGGATAAATTTTGATTTTTTAAATTTCACAAAATTTCAAAAACTGTTACATGAAAAATATGTCAAAAATTGGTATATAAAGAAAAATAGTTTTTTGGATGGTAAATTAACGACTTATTTCAAATTAAAACAAAATTTTGGTTTTGAATGATACCTTTCATATACTAAAAATTTTGAATATAGGAGATCTATGTGTAAATTACGTATTTTAGCCCATAAATTAAATATAGAAGTTGGGCGTTATAATAAGATTCCTAGAAATGAACGTTTCTGCAAAAAATGTAATACCGATGAAATAGAAGATGAAATGCATTTTTTACTTTTATGCAATCATTTTGAAACTGATAGGAAAAATATTTTAGATTTAGTGGCGGGTGAAGCTAAAAATTTCCATACACTCAGTTGTGAGAACAAATTTATTTTTGAAATAAATAATAAAAATATCTCAATACTTACGTAATACAGTGGGCAAATGTATCAAAGATAATTTGTATTAATGACAGCAATCTAACAACAAATACAACATGGTTATTGTTTATTACTTTTAATATGTTGTGATAAATATGTCATTGTGTAGCTGTACTCTATATAATTATGATTCTTTCTTTATATGTTTGTACTTTTAATGCCCTTATGGGGTTCATGATTTGGTAAAAAAAAATATCTATATCTATATATCTATATCTGTAAAGCGCTACGAGATTGGTCAGAAAAGAGTCTGCGAAAAAACTTACCAATCGCGTAGCGCTTTACATGTTGATGAAATAATAAAGAAATAAAGAACTTTTTATCGAAATTAAATATGTAAACATAAAGTTAAAAAAAAAGGGGTGGTGGTAATTCCGTGTCACTGACGAGCGCCTGTGAATTTTACCAGTAGATCTACATAACTTAAGAGGAAAAGAGTTGTTGATTGATACTAATACAGATTTTTGAATAAGGACAACCACCCCAAACATAAAGTGAAAGTCTAACACAGGCACCTGCCATTATTATTACATTTACCCTTTTTTTACCATTGACTGTATGCATTTTTTTAAATCTATACCTGTAGTGTCTAGTGCCCGTGAACTGGGGATCATAAATAAAGTCATGCGTAGCTAATATAAGTACTTGACAGATCACTAGTGTCTAGTGCCCGTGGACTGGGGATCATCAATAAAACCATGAGTAGCTAATATAAGTACTTGACAGATCACTAGTGTCTAGTGCCCGTGGACAGGGGATCATAAATAAAGCCATGAGTAGCTAATATAATACTTGAGATCACTATCATCTTAATTTAATTTAACGTTTTAAGTTGAAAAAAAAAATCCTTTCCTCTTTAGAAGTTGATTAAATGTTTATTTTGTTGCACTCCCTTTTTCCCTCCGTTGACACTTGATTGCATATAAATGATTTATATTGTATTTGTGTATATATAGACCTTTTTATTCTTAAAAACATGGGCGCGGCCATTATCGACTTCCGAGTGTGTCCGCCATTAGTAAAGTGTCAAAATCTTATGTTCTCGGGGTTTATCGATGTATGGTTTCTCTAGTACAGGTGTCACAATATACTGTTATTTCGGCTTGAAATTCAATGATAACACCTGCTGTGAAGTGATTTGTAAACGGAGATATAATGACAATGATTTAATGACAACAAATAAATTACCTGGTATGTATTTTTCTTTTTAATTACCGTTATATTCCCCATACAAAATCAGTATAAATCCTACTTCATAAAAAACTGCATGCACTTTTTTTCCTTTTTTGTTTTTTTGTTGCTTTTCAAGCATAAGAAAAAAGGGGTAATCAAATTTAATTTTGTATGAAATTAAAAAGTAAATATATAAATTATAATATACGCTTTTTGAAATTATTACTATACGATTTAAAGTGAAATAATAATGATAAAAAGTGTGCCTAACTTTGAATGTGACATCTTAAGGTGCAATTTTCAATTCTGTTTTATTTTTATTTATTTTTTGTTTGTTAAATTGTAAAATAAGTTAAAACTTTTTGTCGGTCAATTTCTGTAGTGAAGATGAAAAGGAATTTAAGCTTTATCAAATTAAAACATCTGAATATCTGAATTTCTTTATCTGAAAAAAAAAGTTTCATGAGGAACCTAATATAACTATTTGCTCCCAGGTTTCAGATACGTGAACCTGACGGGCATTTTTCACCTCATTTGTCTTCTTTTTTAAATTTCTTTGCTAGGATTTCATAGTTTTATATTGATTTATTCTTTAATTTTATATGTTTTTGAAGATTAATTAAAATTTAATATTGACGTGTTAAGGAAGTGGTAGCGTTTTCTAGACTTGTAGTCTGCTGAAGGTCGACCGTGTCAACAGCGATGCGGTGCTTCCCGGGTTTGGCACTTAGGGAAATAGACAGTCGTGTCATTTTGCAACAAAGGTGTTAAATTCATATTGTAGAAAGATAACTATCATTATAACTGATATTTAACTGTGTATTGCATAACAAGTTATAGCAAAGACATCACTAAAACACAAAAAAATTATTTATGTATTGGGTTGATTCTTACATGTATTTGATTTGCAATATGACAGTTAAGCTCTACCCCCTTCCCACAAAGGGTTAAAAATGATAAAAATATATATAACTGAATTATAATGACAAAAAACTAAAAAAAAAAAAAAAATCGCCGAATTTTGTTGCAGGACATCATGTCGTTCATTTTTACTTCTTGCAGAATCAAGATTTATTTCAAGATTTATCTACAGAACTGTGATACCTCTTTGTAAATTGTTAATAATTTTATGCGGCTTCTACATGAAAAACAATAATTCCTACACTGCTCACTTTGTTCCCGTTTCCTTTGTTTATAGTATTTAAACTTTCATTTAAGACAACATTTAACTCCGGTTTTTTTCCTTTCTATGTTATCCTCTACCGCATACGGAAGGAACATTATTCCTCCACATATTTGATACTGTATCATTGTGCAAATAATTGATTTTTTGGTCAATTGCATAAGTGCTCCCTACATCATAAAAATATGCGACTTTGTGGCTTTGTGAAGTGAAGACAATATTCGAAGGGACCTTAGTTTTTTTTGTACAAAATGTTTTTTTTTTTTGGTATTTCAAAATATGTAATTAGCAAGAGGTTTACAATTAATTTATATTTTATTTATTTGGCCTAAGTCCTATACTTGTGATCTGTTCAGTTACCGGTTTTTCCAGTAAGGTAGATAAATATACTCACTACCTTATTCTTATTGGTTTAATTCTAACTATTGTTCTTTACACTTTAAAAGCCAGTGTTTTATACACTGTGATCATTATTTTGATTTAATTTGATGCGTGTAAAGTAGAACACGTTTGCCAAAAAAAAAATAATAAAAAATACCCACCCACCCGCGGTACCTAAGAATTTTAGTAAATTTATTAAAACCACAAGCAATATATAGTATATGTATATATTATTAAAGTTTTAGTCGTATATAAAGAAACGTTTATTGCATTATATGATTAGTGGAATTTATGGACAGCGATTGTATGATCAATATTCATGGACATTGATAATATAATAGTGACCAGCAGTTAACATTGAATTTCATGGACAGTGATAATTAATGTGATAATGGTGGACAGTTAATAACCAAAAATGATATTTATTTTTGTATTTTTATTTATTGTGATATAATAATATATATATATATAAATGGCAATACACATATTCTCTTTTGCTTGTTTTCTTGTAGCCATAATTGCTAATTATATACCGTTAGTAAAAAATGTGTGTTGAGGGTTTCCATACCGACCGTTTTTTGTTGTTGCGTACCCCGTTTTGTATTGAAATTCTGCCACATAAGCAAGGTCAAAATCTGAATAGCTACAGATCGATCTGTTAGCCCACATCTGGCAAAATGACTAGCTAATTCTTTTTTTAATTTTGATAATATTGATGACCGTATAGATTTGTCCGACCTGGTCCTGAACTTTGTGATTCTGAACAATTTAAACAATAACCGTTTAAGTTCAATTCAATAATCCATATTTCGAAATATTCGGCCACAATCACGGGAATAAGCCATACAATATCAACTGAAGCGTGTTATCTAATCCAATTATGAATACTGATTAATCGTAACTAGTGTCAACAACCGATTGTTACACTTTCGTAATGGCGGACGATAGTAACACCACCTAGCGTCCACGAACGATAACTAGGTAATCACCGATTTCTGAAGACGTCTATATATAATGAAATAATATATTAAACTCACAGGTGCTTGTGGACAGGAGACAGCATCCCCCCTTTTTACACCCTACCCCCTTTTTTCATCTTTTTTTATATCAGTCGACTGATGCAATCAGAAAACGGCATCTCCATGTACATATCAGTCGATTTATGCAATCAGAAAACGGCATATTATTGCTGTTTTACATAGAGCCATGGAAATGAAAAAAAAAGAAAAAAAATGAAAAAGGGGGTAGGGTGTAAAAAGGGGGAAGCTGTGTCCTGTCCACAAGCACCTGTGATTAGACTTTGTATAATGTTCAATTTATATATCCTTCTTGCCCCCACTCAGGAATACGGATGCCCCTGTAGCAATCAATCAGGACACATTCTTCTTATCAGATCAAATAAAATCAAATCAAATCAAATAAGTTTTATTTAAAGTCGGCAAGACACAAACAATATAACATAAGCTCGCAATGAGCTTTTGAACCGACATATATAAATATTACATAAAAACATATAAAATGCATTTACATACAGACGCTAGTAGCACATACTTGTTCATAAATATCAAGCATGCACAATTAAATTGCAAAGCAGGTAATACATAATGCAATGAAACATAAAAACACAGCAAAGCAAAGCACAAAATAAAGCACACAAATAAAATAATAATGCAAAGCAAAAAAAAAAAATAAAAAGCAGAACACTGAAAGTTTTGGTATACTGCCCCTCACAAATAACTAAGAATGTTGACATGCTATGCATGTATGGGATTTACCATTCCAAAAAGAAATAAGATTTTTAAATTCATTGAAATTAGAACCATACAGACACAAGCAGCACATACATGTTCATAACTATCAAGCATGCACAATTAAATTGCAAAGCAGGTAAACATATTGCAATGAAACATAAAAACACAGCAAAGCAAAGCACAAAATAAAGCACACAAATATAATGATAATGCAAAGCAAAAAAATAAAAAGCAGAACACTGAAAGTTTTGGTATACCGCCCCGTCACAAATAACTAAGAATTTTGACATGCTATGCATTTACAGGATTTACCATTCCAAAAAGAAATAAGATTTTTAAATACATTGAAATTAGAACAATTTCTATAATTGTCTTGAAGTGAATTACATAAGACCGGGGCAGCATACCTAAATGAACTCTTACCGTACCTTGATGATTTTACCTGTGGAATCTGTAATAGATTTGTAGATCGAAAATTATATTTATGGTCTTGTTTTTGAACTAAATTAGATAATACAGGTGGTGCTAGACCATTTAAAATGTTGAATGTTTCCAGTGCCATTGTTCTTATTCTCCTGATATGCTGTGCTGGCATTTTTGCTTTAATCAGTAAGTTTTCATAAGATGCCTCATAATCCTGGTAAACAAAACGTAGAGCTCTTTCCTGTATCTTTTAAATTTTCTTCGTATTAGTTTCTGAGCAAAAATGCCAAGACAGTGGACAAAAATTAAAATTTGATAGTACAAAAGTGTGAAAAATAGTAAGCCGATTCAATTTGCTAAGATTTTGACCTATACGCTTTAATATATTTAACTGTTGAACTGCTTTCTTACAAATATTTCTAATATGACAATCAAAATTTAACATGAAATCAATATCAACACCCAAGAGTTTAATTACCTCATCACATGATATATTTGCAGTTCCAATCTGAAAAATGGGTGATTTATCAAAAGACTTTTTACCAACTGCAATAGCTTGGAATTTTTCTGGATTTGCTTGCATGCAATTAAAATGAAATCAATTTATGAGTATATTACTTTCTTGTTGCAAAACATTTACTACCTCGTCAAAATTTGGAGAATGAAAAGAAAGGGTGTTGTCGTCTGCATAGTTGTATAAATCACAATGTTTTACGGTTCACTGTAATTTCTTACGCGAATTCTTCTTCTTTCAATTACAGGTGAGAGTGTCGAGTAGTATATATGTGGTTACAAAGTGTTTGCAGGGGAGCAATGAGAAGCAACCGGAAGTGATACCGTGCGCATGCATGACCAGAAGTGGCCTTGTCCGGAAGTCACGTGACTTTTCCCCTTACTTTTTTCCCCCGTACTTTTTTTTCGCGTACTTTTTTCCCCGTACTATTTTCCCGTACTTTTTCAAAAGTCGCGATATTTGAAATCCAACGTTTTAAAATATCAGTTAGTTGTTTTTCTAGTACATGTCGTTATAACACAGTTCATGTTCCTTGCGGAATAGCCATTCAAACGTCACCCGTAGGTCATCCCCTGGATGGGTGGGGTGCGCCGCGCATGAGCGATCTGAAGGGACCAAAAATGAATTTATTTAACCTAAAAGAGGATTGAAATATTTTATAGCACCAACCAACCATATCACTGGAAATTGAACCAATCAGAAGTCGCTATTTCCGGCCGATTAGCCAATCAGATTGTAAGAATAGAACCTTTCAGAAGAGGGGTGACTTGTAATACGTCCGCGTCCGAACAATATATACTGTAACAGAATCATCATTGGCATTCTGTCTTTTTGACAGACCCCGACCATGTTCACCTGCGAGAGATGCGGCAAAGAATTTACAGAGAAGAGAAACCTGACCAGGCATAAGAAGACCCACCTGAAGGATCCAACGGTGTCTGGGTAGACCTATTCCTGTGGGGTATGCGACAGGGTGTTCAGTCGACCAGACCACAGAAAGAGGCATGAAGCGGCCCACAGCTACAGCTTGACCTGCGGAGTATGCGGCCAGTACTTCAACAGAATGGACATCCTAGCACGCCATCGTGCCCAGTATGAGAGACCAGAGGCCAAGCAGAGACTTACCGATGAAGAGACCAGCAGCACCTGAACCAGGACCCAGCCCAAAGCAGAGCAGTACCGTGCTACCACCCTGAACTCCCATGGGGAATCCTGTTGGACCGGACGTGTTGCCAGAGGACCCAGAGACCAGAACGTTGTATAGACAACATTGGCAGTCCATCCGTACAGAGGAGGCGACCGGCAACCCTATCCAAGAGCGGTACAACTTTACACTCCATGAGATGACAGCGTCCACCTTTCCAGAGATGGTACGGTACCTGTACAGACAGCAGACCACAGCCTTCAAGATCAACCTGTCTTTTGGTTTTATCTTAAGGAACATCGAGACTGGAGTGTTGCGGTATTACCATCCTAGCCAGAACAACGCCAGATTTTTTTATGTTCCACACCTCATCAGAACAGAAGAAGACTTGGAGCGGTTTTTGGAGGAGTTGAGCCGACATGACATCCTGGAGTACATCCGTCAGCAGAGACCCGATACCAAGTGGGTCGTTCATCTGCTCACCAACGTGACCTAAACAAGTTGATCCAACATCCTATTGGTGCCAGAATCGTCCTTCCAGAGTTTTTCCTGCGAAACCAAGGCTTGGTGTGTTTAGTCGGTGGATCCCATGGACCTTATGAGGACAACCTATGCTTTTTCCGATGCCTGGCCGTACATCGTGGAACTCCAGTGAAGGACGTAGAAGTTCCAGCCAAAACGTATTACCACCAGTACCTGCAGTACAGACAGATGGCTTCCAAGGATTTCTAGGGTGTATGTTTAGACGACCTGATGGTGTTAGAGCAGTTGTTCAGCTTGAACGTGTATGTGTACGACTTGCAGGAGATGGAAGAGGGAAATATTGCAGCACGATTGGTACGACGTTCTCCCTACAGTTACCAGGAGACCATGAATTTGAACCTGTATGGAGACCATTTCAGCTACGTCAACGACATGGAGAAGTACAACCACAGTTTCCTGTGTTCCAAGTGTGATAGATTATGGAAGACCAGATGGGAGTTACACAGACATGAACGAACCTGTACCGGAGTATTCATTTTGACCATGAGCTTTAGCAGTGCATTAATTGTCTGTTTTGCAAGTACATATAGTTGTAGGTTCCGAATGTTTACTTTACGCTTTAATTACCAGTACAGCTACAGAAATAGGCAACTGAAATTTGTTGTTTCCGCCTTAAATTCTCTGCATTCATGAGCAAAAATGGAGAATGGTAGGATCGGAGACACAATTATAGGTCGCAATGGAGACGCATGTCTATCTGCGGACTGTTGTTTCAGTGATATAGCAAGTTTTCTAAAAAAATAATTATACAATTTGTTTATTTTTAAAGAAAAGCAGAGGCAGATACAAATACAGAAAGAAAACAAAAATTGTATAATTTTTTATAGAAAAAAAGTACGGGGGGGGGGGGGGGGGGGGGAATACGGGAAAATAGTACGGAGAAAAAATACGGGAAAAAATACGGGAAAAAAGTACGGGGAAAAAACTACGAGAAAAAAGGTACGGGGGGAAAAAAGTAAGGGGAAAAGTCACGTGACTTCCGGACAGGGCCACTTCTGGTCAAGCATACACACGGTATCACTTCCGGTTGCTCCCCCGCAAATGCGACTTTGTAACCACATATATACTACTGTATCGTCTTTCTTCTCTCCGGTAAGGGTACCGGGACGTTTCGCCCCGGGTAGATTCGCACCGGGACGTTTCGCGCCGGAAAGTGAGTCGATTCGTCCCACTTAATCGATATCATATAATAATAGATGAAGTCTTTTTCGACAATTTTTTGGTAATTATTTATTTATTAGTTGTATAGAAAAAAAAAATAATAACTTAAAAATAAAATCAAAATAATAAAAATATATGATAAACAACGGAGTTAACATCATCATGATAATATGATAATAGGTGTTACCTAACTTGGGACGAAGTCCAATAAAAAAAATTAAACAATAATATGAGACAGGTGCTACCTGTAGTGCCAGCGAAGCACAATGCACATTATCTAATATTTAAATCATGTAAATCCTTGGGATGATTGAGATAGAAATTTTACTTACTTTTGTGTACTTTTTGGAGTGTACTGTAGTACAATGTAAGGATGCTCTTTCCATCTATTGAAATAGACAGGCCATGAATGCTCGCGAATCTGAAAATTATCTGTCAATATCACGCTCATTCAGTGCATCAAAATAGTGTCGAAATTTTTTGGGCCGAGATATATCGGGGACGTCTTTTTTTAAGGCCGAGATATATCGGGGACGACTTTTAACATTAATAACGGGAAGTAGTTCCAGATTACTGCGCATCCAATTTTCTGCAGATTTAATCATGTATTGGTTTCCGGTGTATCATTTCCGGTGCATGAAATTTAAGCCATTAGTGATATGGATCTGGAATCAAAATATTGCTATTTCTACCCACAGGGGCTAGGTGCGTCCGAGAAAAAAAAAAAAAAAACAAAACTATATAATACTACAAGGGGGCGAACTCACTTGCTCCCATTTTTTTAAGTCGTCGTGTTTAATTGATCGTAACTTCGGAACGCCTTAATATTTCCAAAAAATGTTTCCACCAGTCGAAAGTCAAGTAATTTTCCTTTCCAAAGAGACCCCAATTGTTAGTGTAGGCCTCCGAACTGCTGAGGTATCATACACGAACCAAAACAAAACGGCGTGAAAATCCGAAGTCGTACAAATGCTGGGATGACCACTTCCCATCTGTGTACAGACTTTTCCCATGCGTAAACGAGTCATTTTGACTAGCTAAATACTTTCATCCATTCAAATTATGATAACATTTCTTACCTTACGCCAATTTATATGTCCTTTAAGTCTGTTTTTGAAAGAAATCCCATTTGCATCCTTGACAAACGCCATAGACGTGAAAATTGAGAGAGTTCTAACGGGCTTTTCGATTGGCTGAACAATCTGTTTCAGCCAATCAAAAAGCCCGTTAGAACTCTCTCAATTTTCACGTCTATGGCGTTTGTCAAGGATGCAAATGGGATTTCTTAAAAAACAGACTTAAAGGACATATAAATTGGCGTAAGGTAAGAAAATTTATCATAATTTGAATGGATGAAAGTATTTAGCTAGTCAAAATGACTCGTTTACGCATGGGAAAGTCTGTACACAGATGGGAAGGGGTCATCCCAGCGTTTGTACGACTTCGGATTTTCACGCCGTTTTGTTTTGGTTCGTGTATGATACCTCAGCAGTTCGGAGGCCTACACTAACAATTGGGGTCTCTTTGGAAAGGAAAATTACTTGACTTTCGACTGATGGAAACATTTTTTGAAAATATTAAGGCGTTCCGAAGTTACGATCAATTTAACACGACGCCTTAAAAAAATGGGAGCAAGTGAGTTCGCCCCCTTGTAGTATTATATAGTATTTTTTTTTTTTTTTTTTTCGGACGCACCTAACCCCTGTGTTTCTACCATATTAATATGATAATAGGTGTTACCTAACTTGGGACGAAGTCCAATAATGTTTTTAAACAATAATATGAGACAGCGAAGCACAATCCACATTATATAATATTTAAATCATGTAAATCCTTGGGATGATTGAAATAGAAATTTTACTTACTTTTGTGTACTTTTTGGAGTGTACTGTAGTACAATGTAAGATTGAAATAGGCACGGCCATGAATGCTCGCGAATCTGAAAATTATCTGCCAATTTCACGCTCATTCAGTGCATCAAAATAGTGTCGAAATTTATTGGGCCGGGATATATCGGGGATGACCTTGTTAGGGCCGAGATATATCGGGGACGACTTTTAACATTAATAACCGGAAGTAGTTCCAGATTACTGCGCATCCGAATTTCTGCAGATTTAACCATGTATTGGTTTCCGGTGCATGGATTTTAAGCCATTAGTGATATGGATCTGGAATCAAAATATTGCTATTTCTACCATAGTTGGGACTTCGTCCCATATAATATTTAATAATTATTGGTCAATTTTTACTAATTAAACTGCAAAAAGTAATGAAGAGAAATTGATAAAAAAAAAAATGGAAATTGTAATTATTTTACGCTATTTACACTCTTTTGTAATTTATTATAAAGTTGTTATATGATATAAATAAAATATTAAATAACCTAAATGCTTTTTTTTTGCTTAGATTTTTTTTTTGGTCATATTTGTGTTTACAATTACCCCATCGACCTATTTTTTTAGTAACTACCCTAAAGATTGTTTCGAGCTCTGTACAAACCGAAAAAAAAGACTATATCAGGTCTGCCTATGGTGAAACACTGCTATTCATGCTATTTCTGGTAAAACCTTGAAAACAGCTGTAATCAATACAAACACACACATATACAAAATGAAACGAAAAAAGAAAGACAGAAAGAAATGAAAACAAACAATAAATAAATAAGATGTAAAAAGATATTATTCATGCTCTGAAATACAGATATGATATCCATTGGCCTAAAGAAGTGATTTTGAACAATAAAAATAACTGATAGGTGTCAACAACTAATTTGAAGACATGCAGAACAAATAATACATACATACTAATTTATTACTGTATTGTTCAAAGAAATTTTACACATTTAATCAGGTGTCAAACAATGAAAGTGAAGCCATACATAATATTAAACACGCCAAGAAAGCATGTTAATTATGAGGAAGACAAAAATAAAGTACCCATGAACAAGCCTTACAACATCCAAAATACGAATATTTGCAATGGTATTTTCCATATTTCAATTTTTAAAGCACTATTAATAAATGAGGGCGAAACGACCCGGGGCGAACGGGAAAAGGGGCGAAACGACTCACGGGGCGAAACGACCCGGATTCCTTCACCCCCAACTTCGAGGTAAATTTTTAACATTTTGTCTTTCTCTACTTCGTTTCATGTTTTTGTTTATTTCTGATATTTACCATGGATAAAAATACATTTGTTGCAAGAAGAAAATATATATTTTCTTTGATCCGGAAGATAAACCATTCCGCATTCAGGAATTAGTTTGCCAACTTCCGGTTAAATTCGCGGCAGTTTTATTTTTATCATATCCAAAATATCACCTGGTTTTAATCAGGGTGTTTTAATATATATTACAATTCACTGACACTATTTAAAATGGCAGAAGTGCAAGATATGGAGGTCGAAGAAACAATTCCAACAAAACCACAACAGAAAACCACCTATGAAATGCCATGGTAAAGGAACTACAACCATTTGAACAAACAAATTACTTTGTCTTTGACCACGGCACAGGTAGCTGCAATAATGTAGCTCCTGTGACAAACCTGTGTCTCGGCAGAGCTACAACGCGGTCCCATTCGTCACAATGGAGCAAAAAAAAAAAGTTGCAGTTGAAACATTAATCTCGTTGAGATTAGGATTCCGAAGAAATTTTCTGTCTGTTCTTCATCCTAATCTCGTTTCAAAGCCTATTAAGGAGAAAGGGTATTCTGGAAATTTTAAATTTGACCCCCCGGTGCATTCTGATGGATATTTTGGCATGGACGGATTGTGTCCGATCAAGTGCAGGTAAGATTTCATAAATAGACATATTTTCTAGTTCAAATCTGCAAAAAATATTGATATTTCCTTACCTTTTATAGCGTGTATCCGACAAAATAATCCAAAATCTACTTTAAACTGACCGCCATTTTACTGAACTCTAGAACTACACCACGTGATCAAAAATCGTGATGTATTTTGGTATCTAGTCTGTTTCGTAGTTAGAGATGTCGATGTCAAATATTATATTATAATTTAAAAATCCCATATGCATGGCTTGAATTTTTTTTATTTTGTTATAAATATTTTTATTAAAACCAATCAACAGCCCATAAAGGATATGCATGCATACACAATAAATAATTGACATCGACCTTTCATTTAGTAACATGCTGTAGCAAAATTTGTGACGATTTTGATCATGTGTTGTAGTTCATGAGTTCAGTAAAATGGCGGTCAGCTTAAAGTGGATTTTGGATTATTTTGTCGGATATATGCTGTAAAAGGTAAGGAAATATCAATATTTTTGCAGATTTGAACTGGAAAATATGTCTATTTATGAAATATTACCCGCACTTGATCTGTCACAATCCGTCCATGCCAAATTATCCATCGGAATGCACCGGGGGGTCAAATTTAAAATTTCCAGAATACCCTTGATAGGGCTTGAAACGAGATTAGGATGAAGAACAGACAGAAAATTTCTTCGGAATCCTAATCTCAACAAGATTATTGAAACATAAAAACTCACTATTTACGCTTCAAACATTTCATTATAGCTATTACTGATGATCCCAGTCCTTGTTAAATCTGTTTGGCTGAGAAATATATGCTTTTCAAAGGTAGCAACAACCTTGTTCAAATTAATCGATCGTTTTCCATAACCGGAAACTACGGAAGGCAGAGCTTTTCTAAATATGGTATTTCTTACTACACGCTGATGTAAACATTCACGCCTCAAATCGCCAAATATGGTATCTGCATCCAAATAGTGAGGTCGGAAATGACGAAATTCAAAATTTTCAAAGAGAAAGTAAACATGGGTTTTTATTTTGTGGGAATTACATTCTAAAATACTGGTAGGTGATAAAATCTTGTTATAATAATGGACAAAACGAAAAGTTATGTCTTATTTTTGATAAATGCAGGCGTCAGAAACTCTGTAAGCGAGTGCAAAAAATCTTGGCAGCTGCTCCATTACGTGTAATGGCATCCCGTTATAACCCTTGCGAGTAAGCGAGCATTTAGGGTTTTATTATTAGAACTAAGGCACAGGCCTAGATACGATAACGTAACCCTCATTCCGCTTGTGCTCCAGTTAGGGTTACGAATCGGTCCCATTCAACATATGGGAGCAAATTAAAATTTTCGTTAAGAGAATATTTCAACTTTCTTTTTGCATATCTGGTCATAACTTATTATTCCCTACAATTTTTAAGTAATGACGATACGAAATAAGTGTTACAATACCTGTTTCTACCTTCACGATCAATTTAGTATTCGAAAATTGTTTCTTGTCCACCATGGCACCTTACATATACTCTCGTGATGGGCGGAGCCTATCCATATATGGATCTGAATGCCAAATATGAAAAACGTTACTACGATTGATCCAAATAAGGATATCTCCAAAACGAGGCAAGTGCATGTGAAATAGCAACTTGTAAACAAAATGTCGGACAGAAAGAAGATTTCATGCATTCAAATTTTCAGAAGGATGTAAGTCTACCACGGATTGATGCAGCGTTTACTTAACACCTCAAGGTTTACCTAAATATATTTATCTTTCACCCCCGTTAATTTTTCCAACCACTTACAACGGAATTAGGATAAAAAACCGCCCGGTGTGAATCACTCCAGGCGCTGCTCCCATACGTTGAATGGGACTGATTTGTAACCCTCGCTGGGAGCAAAAGCGGACTGAGGGTTACTTTATCGTATCTAGCACAGGCCATGAAATTTACTCCTCAGTGTCAACATGCTACCCACTGAAAGTGTTTTTCTCTATGCTGTCGGTATTTATTTAAAACCCTGCATACTGCATATTATTTGCTTGGCTCAAATGTCAAAAAGTTTTATTTAAAGTCGGTACAATTAGGAACATGTATACAACATAATCTCTGAGAGCTTTTAAAACCAACATAGCACAAATAATATATAAAAACAAACCATGCAAATATGGCTACATTTTTACAGCTAATCTCGGTGACAATAATACAAGGTTGGGTGGTTAAAACCGCCCCCGGTTTTAACCGTCCCGGTAAATACTCCTTAAGTGGTCAATACTATTATTTTAAGTGAAAAATGGTCAATTTTGTTCTTTTTCATATCTAAAATAATGGAAATTTTCATTTGAAGTCACAATATAAATTTTTATTGCTGTATTAATCTGTTGAATATCTTAAAACATCACTGAATTACTATTGAAATCTATTTAAGGCTCATTTTCATGTGCAGTACTAAATACATTTATAATTACATAAAGATTTATTTAATTCAAAATGTGTGATTACAACAGGTAAGTTACAGGTAGCTTAATTAAAGTGCTGGACAGGTAACTGTACACCTGGCTGACAGGTGGTCAATTAAGAAATTTAAATTGCTAAAACAACATAACCCCAATAAATGTGTTCAAAAGGGTAATAAAAGTGGCCAGCTTGAAACAATAAAATGTTTAAAGTTCATTCATACATGTACATTTTGTATGTGAGACAGAGTGATTCTGAATGTAGGAAATGGAAAGTTTATAGGGGGTTTACTCTTCATCATTCATGGCTTTTCTTATGTATGGCTGCTGGGTACCTGTAAACTGCGAAACGAAATCGATGCGAAACGAAGCGAATCGGTATAATACAAAATGAAATAAAACCTATTTTAACGAAACAATTTCTTGGGGAAAGACAAGACAAAAATTAAATGAAAAAAATAGATAAAGTATCATTTAAGCGTATAAAAAGAAAGTTCATTGTTTTCCAGGTTACATGTATATAGAAAAAATCGTTCTTCATCTAGCAATGACGAAATGATTTATTCATCGATTGTTGACTGCAAAACACTACTGTGGCACATCAGTGATATTCCAGCTATACTGTGCTGAATGACGAAATGAAAATGACTGTTGTGCGGGGATAACTTCCTATATACATGTACATGGTGATGTTCTGACAATCAGGGTCCTATTGTTGATTATCTGTCTGGCACATGTCTGGCATATCATATGCCAGACATGTGCCAGACAGATAATCAAAAATATGGGGTATACTTTTTGTCACAACTGTCTGAAAAGGGGTATAGGTTTTTGCTTGGATTATTCTTCATAAATTGGGCCTTATAGAGGCTTAAGTTAGACAACAGTCTGAGATGGGGTCTAACATTGGCATCATAATCAGTCTGTAAAGGGGTTGGGGTTCAAGTGCCCTGGAAGAACACCCCCCCCCCCCCCCCCCCCACCATTTTGTGTAAGACTTGGGGGCCGACCATTTAACTTGAAGGGGGAGGGGGGACTGGGATTTTCATTGTGCTCGTAAAAAAAATTTCAGAACCTTCCTCAGTTAAAAAATTGTTTTCTCATGAGAAGGAAAGCAAAGCATTTTTTTCCTATCATGTGGAACAGAAATATATTTTTACATAAAAACAATACATTGACTACTCAAATTCAGCAGTGCAATATATTTTTTTTCTAGCCGGTGACAGCAGAATTTTTTTTTTTCGGTCAGCTAGGGCATTAAAATATTTTTTTCAAAAAAAGTTTCGTTTCGTTTCGTTTTGTTTCGCAGTTTACAGGTACCCATGGCTTCTTACCAAATGATTTATAATGAAGTCTAAATAAGACACTCATTCTATATTTTATTTTATTAAATTAAAGAAATACTAACTTAAATCATTACAAGTTAAAAATAGATACCCCCACAAAAAAGACCCTCTTAGGAATCAATTTTTATAATCCTATCTGACTTTTACTCCAATCGACCAGTATTGACCGGTTAAAACCAATATTGACCACCTAGTATTGACCGTTTTCTTGCCAACCTGCAATAATAGACTCCGAAGAAATAGTTACAGAGCAGAACATTTCTTCGGAAGTCTTATCTCAACAAGATTACTATTTTATTTAAAATATACATGTATTAATTAGTACTTATACTTAAACTAGTGTTGGGAATCGGCTAGAAAAAAGTTATTGATTGATCAGATACCTGTCATCGATTCAATTTTCGATTATAATAATCGTAATGTGTTGTTTGTTAAAGAAGTTGATTGAACATATTTTTTTATTATAATTGTTATTACTATATAAATGATGGTTATTCAAGTAAAAAAAAAAAATTATTGTTAAAGGGTGCTCTTCTTGGCTAGCGTATGATTTCCGACCTAATTTACTGGTATAAGAATAAGAATTGTATTGTCCAATAGAGGGCCCACAAGGGACAAAGTCATTACAGTGATTCATAAACAATAACATTAAAAAATAAAAATATAAATATTATAGGTTACAATGAACAAAACTGCCCATAAAATATACTAAATACTTATACTAATAATAATTACAATAATAATTAAGTGCCGTCGACTATGAAATTGTTGGCCACATCAGACATCAATGGTTAATTTACATGTAGTGTAGTGGTCAAGTCCTCCCTGTATCCTATGCACATGGAGAAGTATTGTACGGTAGTTGTACAAATGCAGAGGAAACCAAGGGCCGGTGAAAATAGGATTATAACACATTCGCACACATATTATACATGTGAAATAACTACATTTTCGATATTAAATACATATACTGTATAAATACTTAAAGCATGAGAGAATAAATATATCACTCATATCAATATTTGTTTGTCTGTCTATTTATATTAAATAAAGGGAAGAAAAAGTCCTCATTGTGTCCAAAGCACATGAACAATGCCATAGTTATTCAAATGCAGGGGACACCAATGGTCGATGCTATAGCATTTGTCATATATCGAGGTTGGTTTTAGTTGCAGGTCCATCTTTTGCTTTAATGAATCCAAAATATTTCATCACAACTTTTTTGTTTAGCTCCTGGGTGGTCACAAAGTTTTGGAGTCTGACTGGCTTCACTTGTGCTAACCACCATGACCTTGATGAGTCTACATTGTATGTCAGTTTTGCGCTTTCAAAATGATAATTTACTGTCTTTACAAACGTTTGAAAGACATACATTCTAAATACAAAACAGATTCGGACAAACTATTTCCGAAAAAGTTCGAGATGATTGATTTTGAAAAATTATAATCAATTGTCGTTAAAATTGAAATAATCGACCAATTTTCGATCATAATCCATGATCAGAACGATACTAACTTAAACTTGATTTATATTTTTGCAGGGTAGAAAAATACAGACCCATTAAACTACATGATATTGTTGGTAATGATGAAACCATCAGTAGACTAGAGGTCTTTACAAGAGAAGGAAACGTCCCTAATATAATTATAGCGGTAGGTATTTACAAACTTCTGTACACATGGCATTATGTCTTCATTTTCAGCGATTTTATTATAATTTTACATTTCTATTTAATAGCAGAAATTCCATATTTTGTCAATAGCAATATCTACGTTTTTATAAACTATCACTTGGTCGATACCACTACTGGTGGACTATTAGTCCCCAATGCAGTGCCTGAAATGAGAGCCAGCCTTTGGTCCAAATGGCATAATGGTGGCCCAAACATTTTATGACATTTTTTTATGAAAAAAAGACATCAGATATCAATATATAAACAGTTTTCAGATTAACTGTTTTTTATCAATAACATTAAAATTCAAGGTAATTTTGGTAGGTACGGGTGTGCAGCTGAAATTGCGAAAACACCCCAATGCATATATTGCTATTAAATGAAACCTGAATTCACTTGTTATAACGTTTTTGACAACCTTGACGGCATTGGCTAGGGTCGTCTTGAGAAACAATGCTAGTCCATCGGATGGGGACAATAAAAGGCTGGTTTGTGTAAGGGGAGATCAATGCCATGATCACATTAAAGACATCCGGAAAAGAGTAGACTAATGCCACTACAAGGACCGCTCTTGCACTCCCCAGAGTGAAGAGTGACATCACTTGTTTCAATTCACTATGAAGAAGTGGTTTTAAAGTAAAAGAACTTCTCAGTTCGGGGTAATGTTAGTTGGTTTTTCATTCCAACTAAGTATCTCACTTTGTTGAAATAACAAACGGTGCTGTCATTTTCTGTTATATAAACAACTGTTAACTTTTCCTGTTATTTTTTAATTTGTAAACAAAAGTTCTGGTTCCAAAAAAGAAAGCCACTCCCAATTGTCATTAAAATGTAGCCGTGTACATGAACTATGAAAAGTTTAAAAGAAGTGACAGGCCAGATCGTTTCCGTAGTTTGACAACTGTCAACGATTTTCTCTCCATTGTTGGGGAAAAGTTTTTCAATGATTACCTAAGGATTGACACAAAAAGGTTTCCGATTTCTGTAAAATGAAATTCGTACATGTACATTTTGCAGCAGATTGAATGAATAAATTTCCGAACCGTGGAAGATACCAGATCGCAAACATTATAAGTTGACAGAATTTTCTTTATTGTTCACAACTTTCCACTTCGTCTGTGATTTTTAACAATTTTAATAATTAAATCATAAAGAAACAAGAAAACACGTTTCTTTTCTAATATTTAGTGAATATTTAAGTATTACATGAAAACGTGTAAAAAACGTGTATTGATTGGCTCGATAAAAATACATAATTGGGGAGAACAGTAAATTACATTAGCTGTGTATTCATTGGCTGCAAAAATGTATTTGGACCAATCGCTGGGCTCGTAACAAACCATTTTCGACTAGAACAGAAGAGTTATCTACCGTTGAAGTTACAGTAAAATATGTCCGGTTTCGGTAAAACAACAATTTTTAACGGTCTTTTAGGCAATCGCCCAAACGTTTTTTGTTGGGCCAGTGACTACCTAATTTGGAGCAGCTTTTGGTCGCCCGAATAAGATATTAGTCGCATTTGGCGACTGGGCAACCGTCCATTTCAGGCACTGGAATGGTACCATCAGCCCAGTAGTCAGTGTTTCGGTACTGACATGGTTTATTAGATATATTTATTCAGGAGTTAAGAAATCTTGGACCACCTCACTAGCCCAGGGCTAGCATACTCTCAAATATTACTAGCCCGAATCTATGAACCACTAGTCCTGGTCAATACCGTGATTTAATGAATCCGACTTGAACCCTTGTACAACATGTACAATGTATATTAGTTTAACTATCTTTCTTTTCAGATCTGGTATTGTGTTTTATTTTCACTTATTTTCCATAGTAAGGTCACTGTAAGGCCAAACAAAATAAATGTGTGTTTATGGTAACATGTCAAAAAAATCTAGGGTCGGTCGGCATTAAAAAAAAAATAATAATAATATCAGCAAAACCGGAAATAGTCGTTCCGGAATCCGATTCCGGTATTTCGTTTTCGAAATTTCCGGTAAGCTGTCATTTGTTGAAGCTTTTTATGACGAGAATACGTTTTTCTACCTTCTTTGCTCTCTATTTCGACAAAAAGCTAGCGGTTGAATAAATAAAACATTGCTGCTGATTAATAAACAACATATAACATATATGAATATAAGTAGATACGCGAATATTGACATGTTTGTCAATATCCGATATATATTTTTACTAACCCGTCGGGCATACAGCTGATTATTTCAGCTAGCCCAAATGTGGAAATTACTAGCCCCAGGCGTCGGACATGGGGATTTTTTAACCCCTGTTTATTATTGAAATTAACAGTTCCTAAATAATGTAATTAATATGAGATGGTGCAGCCTTTGAGGAGGACAGGAGTATATTTGAAATTAAATGATTTCAGTTTTATCGATAATTTGTAATTTTTTACTTTGATCTTTACACGTAATAGGATCTATTATTAAACGACAAGCGTGACATTTTATCATTGATTTCTAACATGATGTTATATTAATAACAATGTTACGTCACTAATAAATTGTTAAACAGACTATTACTGATGAGTTTTGTTCCAAATGGATTTCTTATCACATGTCACATCTCAGGCTTCACATTCTGTGTGATATTGCTACGAGAAATATATTCTAATAAAACCAATCAATGATGGTATATATCTATTATACTAGTAATCAGTTTTATTGGTGGAGGAAACTGTAATACTTACAACCTGTAGCAAATAACGGACAAACTTCATAACATCAAGTTGGAATGGAATATACATGGGCAAGAACAATTTTAGGCGAGGGGATACACCACGTTTTGCGTTGATCTTGTTCTCGTCCTGATTACCTGAATATTGCTGAAATACATGATAATCAATCAGTCACCTAAGCAAGGATTGGAATTAATTAAACTTACAAATCGTATTGGTGACAGTCTTAAGGATGAGCACCAGTCCTTCTGCCCAAGACCAGTAAAACTTTGTTCAGAGCAGTAAATTGTTCAGTTTTTAATTAGAATTATATAAAAGTAAATTCAAATTTTTATTTCGAGGACTGTGATGAATGTTACATAGGTAAATATAGATGTAACTACCATACGATCTCAACGATCCCCCTAGCTGTCTATACAGAAAAATAACAAAATAAATGCACCAGGGATTCAGAAAATTTCTTCAGAATTGTTCAGTTTTTAAATTGTTCAGTTTTTAGTTAGAATTATATAAAAGTAAATTCAAATTTTTATTTCGAGGACTGTGATGAATGTTACATAGGTAAATATAGATGTAACTACCATACGATCTCAACGATCCCCCTAGCTGTCTATACAGAAAAATAACAAAATAAATGCACCAGGGATTCAGAAAATTTCTTCAGAATTTCAGACATTTAGTGATTTCTTATTTCTATATAATAACATATTTTCCATTGTACATATTTATGTAATGGTAGCTAGAGATCCTCTTGTCAGATCATGTTTATAAATGTATCATGTTTTCCATGTCCACAAAATTGACCTATAAAGTTACCACAAGTTATAACTAAATAGTATATAATGTTTTACAGGGACCCCCAGGTACAGGTAAAACAACCAGTATATTATGTTTAGCTAGAGCCCTGTTGGGAGCCTCATTTAGAGATGCTGTGCTAGAATTAAATGCTTCAAATGAAAGGTAAAAATAAAAACAGATATCCAGATTGTAAGACAAAATACACCTGTATAAAGTGGAGACAAAATACACATGTATAAAGTGGAAACAAAATACACATGTATAAAGTGGAGACAAAATACACATGTATAAAGTGGAGACAAAATACACATGTATAAAGTGGAGACAAAATACACATGTATAAAGTGGAGACAAAATACACCTGTATAAAGTGGAGACAAAATACACATGTATAAAATGGAAACAAAATGCACCTGTATAAAGTGGAGACAAAATTCACATGTATAAAGTGGAGACAAAATACACCTGTATAAAGTGGAGACAAAATACACATGTATAAAGTGGAGACAAAATACACATCATACATGTGATAGAGTTGCTATGCTACAACTGGAGATTTGGTCTCGTAACTGGAGATTTTTTATCGATGTATTTGATGCATGTTTTTATTGTTAATTGATGTTTTCCTTTTGTTTGTTTCAGTATTGAACCAACTGCATCCCATTTCAAAATATATTGTTTACATTTCTGTCTTATTAGTAGTGTTTTATATGATGAATGAAGGATAAAAACTGTATTTATAATTTATTCATAATCATTCATAATCATAAGGTTATAACAAAGCAATAACAATGAAGACAGAATGTTCTGAACAATAAAGTCATAGAGCACTAAAATTAAAAAGTCACTTCGCTGCTGGTGCGTTGGGTGATAGCATACATTTTGTACGTTTCAGTATTTTTGTGGTTTATTAATTCCATCCAAGAACTTAGTCCTTAAATAATACTTTGATCGGCTTTGGTCCCAAACAAGCCATAACAACTCAATCCGAGATGAATTCATTGCACGTTTGATCGAAATAAGAAGTTTTTCTCTGCATCAAAGCTAAAGGTTGTTCGACTCCTGTTTGCACAACGGTTTATAGCTATTTTTGATTGCCGCTATCACACTTCTAATCATCTAAGCGTGTGCCACAAACCCACTTCCTTATCCCCAATTAACTGTCAATCAGTGGATAATTGTTGTATAATCATCAACACCTTAATTAATCACCATGACCCAATTTACCTATAAAGGTGTCAAACAGATCAATAACCGGATATCATTAAATATGACATTCACCTTTACCATTCGTATCTCTCGGCGTTTTTCGTCAGCGCGGGAGTTCCAAATGGGGAATTACCAGAAATTGGTCGCAAAATGTAGGTCAAGATTTTATTGTACTTGATTTTTTTCACGGGCAGAAGATTTTGAAAGTTGACGGAAGGGACCTTCAAAATCGGGAGAAAAATGCTCCCGCCGGAAGGTTCACATGTATAAAGTGGAAACAAAATACACATGTATAAAGTGGAGACAAAATACACCTGTATAAAGAGGAGACAAAATACACATGTATAAAGTGGAGACGAAATACACCTGTAAAGTGGAGACAAAATACACCTGTATAAAGTGGTCTACAAATTAGTTTCAAAACCTACATTGTATTTATGACCAAACTTTAAAAAGTCATTTTCAAATTGTTCTCTATCAGTTACATACCCCTTCAGTTTTAATTAATAAGAGAACAGCAAATCTACAGTTGACATGTCCTAACTAAGGGGGCCGTCATGGCCGTGATCGTATGGTAGTTGGATTTACAACTACCTATGCCATCAGTGACTATCGCCACTGATGTTGTGAGTTCGAATCTCTGTGATAAAGTTTGTCAGTGACTTGTGACAGGTCGGTGGTTTTCTTCGGGTCCTCTGGTTTCCTCCACCAATAAGACTGACCGCCACGATACAACTGAAATATTATTGAAAGTAGTGTTAAACACCATCAAACAAACAAATCCTAACTAAGGGTTCTAGTTTCAAGGAACCATCAGATTGAATTCTAAATATCCAACATGTCAATTAATACAATATGACAGAAAGTAAAGGCATCGCCTACTTTTTATTAGTTCACCTGGACCAAAGGTCCATGTGAACTATTGCCATCACTTGGCGTCCGTCGTCTGTTGTCTGTCGTCTGTAAACTTTTCACATTTCAAGCTTCTTCTCCGAAACCACTTGGCCGATTGGAACCGAACTTAGCAGAAATGTTCCTTGGATGGTCCTCGACAAAGTTACTGTTTTTCGTTCCAGTCGGACATTCAATATGGCTGCCAGGGCCAATAATATGCTCTGATTGGCTGAAATTTCAAAGATCTTCTTCTCTGAAACTAATGAACTGACTGAACCCAAACTGTAAAGGAATGATCATTGGAATATCCTTTACCAAGTTACTGTTTTTTATGCCGATCGGAAATCCAAGATGGCCGCCACCGCAATACATAGATTAACATTGGACCCTATGGGAAAATGTTCAAATGCCTTCTTCTCAGAAACTACAAATATTATTAAAGCCAAACTGTACATGAATGTTCATTGGATGGTCCTCTACAAACTATACGTTTTTAGTTCCGATAAGAAATTCAAAATGGCGGCTACGGCAGGACTTAGTTTAACATTGGACCCTATGGGAAAAATGTTTCAAAACGCTTCTTCTCTGAAACCACTTGGATAATTGAAACCAAACTGCCCAGGAATGATCATTGGAAGGTCCTCTACAAAGTTTCTGTTTTTTTATGCCGATCGAAAATTCAAGATGGCCGCCACCGCAGGACATAGATTAACATTGGACCCTATGGGAAAATGTTCAAATGCCTTCTTCTCAGAAACTACAAATATGATTAAAGCCAAACTGTACATGAATGTTCATTGGATGGTCCTCTACAATCTTAAGGTTTTTTGTTCCGATATGAAATTCAAAATGGTGGCTACGGCAGGACTTAGTTTAACATTGGACCCTATGGGAAAAATGTTTCAAAATGCTTCTTCTCTGAAACCACTTGGACAGTTGAAACCAAACTGCCCAGGAATGATCATTGGAAGGTCCTCTACAAAGTTTATGTTTTTTATGCCGATCGGAAATCCAAGATGGCCGCCACCGCAGGACATAGATTAACATTGGACCCTATGAGAAAATATTCAAATGCCTTCTCAGAAACTACAAATATGATTAAAGTCAAACTGTACATGAATGTTCATTAGATGGTCCTCTACAAACTTCACGTTTTTTGTTCCGGTATGAAATTCAAAATGGCGGCTACGGCAGGACTTAGTTTAACATTGGACGCTACGGGGAAAATGTTTCAAAACGCTTCTTCTCTGAAACCACTTGGATAATTGAAACCAAACTGCCCAGGAATGATCATTGGAAGGTCCTCTACAAGGTGTGTGTTTTTTATGCCGATCAGAAATCCAAGATGGCTACCACCGCAGGACATAGATTAACATTGGACCCTATGGGAAAATGTTCAAATGCCTTCTTCTCAGAAACTACAAATATGATTAAAGCCAAACTGTACATGAATGTTCATTGGATGATCCTCTACAAACTGTACGTTTTTTGTTCCAATAGGAAATTCAAAATGGCGGCTACAGCAGGACTTAGTTTAACATTGGACCCTATGGGAAAAATGTTTCAAAATGCTTCTTCTCTGAATCGACAGTTGAAACCAAACTGCCCAGGAATGATCATTGGAAGGTCCTCTACAAATTTTATGTTTTTTATGCCGATCGGAAATCCAAGATGGCCGCCACCACAATACATAGATTAACATTGGACCCTATGGGAAAATGTTCAAATGCCTTCTTCTCAGAAACTACAAATATTATTAAAGCCAAACTGTACATGAATGTTCATTGGTTGGTCCTCTACAAACTGTACGTTTTTAGTTCCGATAAGAAATTCAAAATGGCGGCTACAGCAGGACTTAGTTTAACATTGGACCCTATGGGAAAAATGTTTCAAAACGCTTCTTCTCTGAAACCACTTGGATAATTGAAACCAAACTGCCCAGGAATGATCATTGGAAGGTCCTCTACAAAGTTTCTGTTTTTTTATGCCGATCGAAAATTCAAGATGGCCGCCACCGCAGGACATAGATTAACATTGGACCCTATGGGAAAATGTTCAAATGCCTTCTTCTCAGAAACTACAAATATGATTAAAGCCAAACTGTACATGAATGTTCATTGGATGATCCTCTACAATCTTAAGGTTTTTTGTTCCGATATGAAATTCAAAATGGTGGCTACGGCAGGACTTAGTTTAACATTGGACCCTATGGGAAAAATGTTTCAAAATGCTTCTTCTCTGAAACCACTTGGACAGTTGAAACCAAACTGCCCAGGAATGATCATTGGAAGGTCCTCTACAAAGTTTCTGTTTTTTATGCCGATCGGAAATCCAAGATGGCCGCCACCGCAATACATAGATTAACATTGGACCCTATGGGAAAATATTCAAATGCCTTCTTCTCAGAAACTACAAATATGATTAAAGCCAAACTGTACATGAATGTTCATTAGATGGTCCTCTACAAACTTCACGTTTTTTGTTCCGGTATGAAATTCAAAATGGCGGCTACGGCAGGACTTAGTTTAACATTGGACCCTACGGGGAAAATGTTTCAAAACGCTTCTTCTCTGAAACCACTTGGATAATTGAAACCAAACTGCCCAGGAATGATCATTGGAAGGTCCTCTACAAGGTGTGTGTTTTTTATGCCGATCAGAAATCCAAGATGGCCACCACCGCAGGATATAGATTAACATTGGACCCTATGGGAAAATGTTCAAATGCCTTCTTCTCAGAAACTACAAATATGATTAAAGCCAAACTGTACATGAATGTTCATTAGATGGTCCTCTACAAACTTTACGTTTTTTGTTCCGGTATGAAATTCAAAATGGCGGCTACGGCAGGACTTAGTTTAACATTGGACCCTATGGGAAAAATGTTTCAAAACGCTTCTTCTCTGAAACCACTTGGATAATTGAAACCAAACTGCCCAGGAATGATCATTGGAAGGTCCTCTGTTTTTTATGCCGATCTGAAATCCAAGATGGCTGCCACCACAGGTCATAGTATTAACACAGAACCATATGGGGAAAATACAGAAATATATTCTTCTCTGAAGCTATTGCACTGATTGAACCTAAACTGTGCATCAATCATTGGAAGTTCCTTTACAAACTTTGTGTTTTTTATGTTGATCGTAATTCCAAGATGACTACCACTGCAGGACATAGTTTTTACATAGGACCAATTGGTTTTTTTTATTACCAGGTGAACGATACAGGCTCTTGAGAGCCTCTGGTATAATTTCTTGTTAAATTTTATCTGACATTGAAGCATACATGTTGCGAAATATCGTCCAGTGTTTACATTCTACACTGAACATTTTCATGACGTGAATGTTTCTATGATGTTTATGTGCCAAAGTTATCAACAGTATTTCACAGCATTTTAGTTTTTTGCAATTTTTAGACCCTTTCTTATTAAGTTCAATAGAAATATTTTTGTCTTATCTAAGAATACTGTGACATTTACAAATCAAATATCAATTATGCTTACTACGCTATGCGACCTCAAGGAAAATTGCATTTTTGACTGTCAAATCACCAATGGAGACTGGCAACTTTTCAAATACAATTCTGTAATATCTAAGATTTTTTTCTAGCCACTGGACACAAGTTTAACAAAAAAATTGACTGGACCCCGAAATGGTTTGCTGTACCGCCAAAGGTGGCGAGTTCCCTATCAGCAAGAGTTTTCTAGGAAAAGGTGGTTGTGGACATGTTGCACCACTCGGACACATTATCCTGATTCTGAGCCAGCCGATCTTTGCTCTTACTACTTAATGTCATGTCCTCAGCAGAAAAGCAGCAAATACCAATTTTAAAATCTTTCGTTTGACCCGACCTACTGTATTCGAGGCGACCATGCTAATCATTGCACCACAGATGCGGTTTGTTATAGTAATGTTAAACTGAGTACAATTATTGCACTTTCTATATTTTATGTAATGGGTGTGTTAACATTAATATGTATTACTAATTATTGTCATCATATATTTCAGAGGAATCGATGTCGTCCGAAATAAAATTAAGATGTTTGCCCAACAGAAAGTAACATTACCGAAAAGTCGACATAAAATAATTATCTTAGATGAAGCAGACAGGTAATACTTTATTTAAAATATCGTAACAACTAAAATAAAAATAGTTATCTTGTGGTTTGCATGTTCTAAGATATGCTAAATGTTTTGAAATTAATACACAATGTTTTTTGACCACAATACACAGGTCAGGTACTAATTTGGTTATTATTTCTTATAGTGTTCCAGAGTTATGCCCATTTAATTAATTTATGTTAAATTTGTGGTTTTCATACTCAACAACAGTTTCCAAATGTTTTTAAGATATTACACAATGTTTTTGACCACAATACACAGGTCAAGGTTGATTTTAGTTATAATTTGATTCCTGAGTTATGCCCCTTAATTAATTGTAAAATGACAAGTTTTGATGTTTTAAAATATCTTAACCAGCTGAAGGCTATTTCATTTTGAGAACTGTTAAAGGTATACAATGGATACTTTTTTAGTTATTTTGATATTGGGTTTTTTCAGTATGACAGATGGTGCTCAGCAAGCTTTAAGGAGAACGATGGAAATTTATTCTAAAACAACAAGATTTGCTTTGGCTTGTAATGCTTCAGATAAAATTATAGGTAAGATCAATAAACTGATAAAATTATAGGTAAGATCAATAAACTGATAAAATTATAGGTAAGATCAATAAACTGATAAAATTATAGGTAAGATCAATAAACTGATAAAATTATAGGTAAGATCAATAAACTGATAAAATTATAGGTAAGATCAATAAACTGATTAAATTACAGGTAAGATCAATAAACTGATTAAATTACAGGTAAGATCAATAAACTGATAAAATTATAGGTAAGATCAATAAACTGATTAAATTACAGGTAAGATCAATAAACTGATTAAATTACAGGTAAGATCAATAAACTGATAAAATTATAGGTAAGATCAATAAACTGATAAAATTATAGGTAAGATCAATAAACTGATAAAATTATAGGTAAGATCAATAAACTGATTAAATTATAGGTAAGATCAATAAACTGATTAAATTATAGGTAAGATCAATAAACTGATAAAATTATAGGTAAGATCAATAAACTGATAAAATTATAGGTAAGATCAATAAACTGATAAAATTATAGGTAAGATCAATAAACTGATTAAATTATAGGTAAGATCAATAAACTGATAAAATTATAGGTAAGATCAATAAACTGATAAAATTATAGGTAAGATCAATAAACTGATAAAATTATAGGTAAGATCAATAAACTGATAAAATTATAGGTAAGATCAATAAACTGATAAAATTATAGGTAAGATCAATAAACTGATAAAATTATAGGTAAGATCAATAAACTGATAAAATTATAGGTAAGATCAATAAACTGATAAAATTATAGGTAAGATCAATAAACTGATTAAATTATAGGTAAGATCAATAAATTGATAAAATTATAGGTAAGATCAATAAACTGATAAAATTATAGGTAAGATCAATAAACTGATAAAATTATAGGTAAGATCAATAAACTGATAAAATTATAGGTAAGATCAATAAACTGATTAAATTATAGGTAAGATCAATAAACTGATTAAATTATAGGTAAGATCAATAAACTGATAAAATTATAGGTAAGATCAATAAACTGATAAAATTACAGGTAAGATCAATAAACTGATTAAATTACAGGTAAGATCAATAAACTGATAAAATTATAGGTAAGATCAATAAACTGATTAAATTATAGGTAAGATCAATACACTGATAAAATTATAGGTAAGATCAATAAACTGATAAAATTATAGGTAAGATCAATAAACTGATTAAATTATAGGTAAGATCAATAAACTGATAAAATTATAGGTAAGATCAATAAACTGATAAAATTATAGGTAAGATCAATAAACTGATAAAATTATAGGTAAGATCAATAAACTGATAAAATTATAGGTAAGATCAATAAACTGATTAAATTATAGGTAAGATCAATAAACTGATAAAATTATAGGTAAGATCAATAAACTGATAAAATTATAGGTAAGATCAATAAACTGATAAAATTATAGGTAAGATCAATAAACTGATAAAATTATAGGTAAGATCAATAAACTGATAAAATTATAGGTAAGATCAATAAACTGATTAAATTATAGGTAAGATCAATAAATTGATAAAATTATAGGTAAGATCAATAAACTGATAAAATTATAGGTAAGATCAATAAACTGATAAAATTATAGGTAAGATCAATAAACTGATAAAATTATAGGTAAGATCAATAAACTGATTAAATTATAGGTAAGATCAATAAACTGATTAAATTATAGGTAAGATCAATAAACTGATAAAATTATAGGTAAGATCAATAAACTGATAAAATTACAGGTAAGATCAATAAACTGATTAAATTACAGGTAAGATCAATAAACTGATAAAATTATAGGTAAGATCAATAAACTGATTAAATTATAGGTAAGATCAATAAACTGATTAAATTATAGGTAAGATCAATACACTGATAAAATTATAGGTAAGATCAATAAACTGATAAAATTATAGGTAAGATCAATAAACTGATTAAATTATAGGTAAGATCAATACACTGATTAAATTATAGGTAAGATCAATAAACTGATAAAATTATAGGTAAGATCAATAAACTGATTAAATTATAGGTAAGATCAATAAACTGATAAAATTATAGGTAAGATCAATAAACTGATAAAATTATAGGTAAGATCAATAAACTGATAAAATTATAGGTAAGATCAATAAACTGATAAAATTATAGGTAAGATCAATAAACTGATAAAATTATAGGTAAGATCAATAAACTGATTAAATTATAGGTAAGATCAATAAATTGATAAAATTATAGGTAAGATCAATAAACTGATAAAATTATAGGTAAGATCAATAAACTGATAAAATTATAGGTAAGATCAATAAACTGATAAAATTATAGGTAAGATCAATAAACTGATTAAATTATAGGTAAGATCAATAAACTGATTAAATTATAGGTAAGATCAATAAACTGATAAAATTATAGGTAAGATCAATAAACTGATAAAATTACAGGTAAGATCAATAAACTGATTAAATTACAGGTAAGATCAATAAACTGATAAAATTATAGGTAAGATCAATAAACTGATTAAATTATAGGTAAGATCAATAAACTGATTAAATTATAGGTAAGATCAATACACTGATAAAATTATAGGTAAGATCAATAAACTGATAAAATTATAGGTAAGATCAATAAACTGATTAAATTATAGGTAAGATCAATACACTGATTAAATTATAGGTAAGATCAATAAACTGATAAAATTATAGGTAAGATCAATAAACTGATTAAATTATAGGTAAGATCAATAAACTGATAAAATTATAGGTAAGATCAATAAACTGATAAAATTATAGGTAAGATCAATAAACTGATTAAATTATAGGTAAGATCAATAAACTGATAAAATTATAGGTAAGATCAATAAACTGATAAAATTATAGGTAAGATCAATAAACTGATTAAATTATAGGTAAGATCAATAAACTGATAAAATTATAGGTAAGATCAATAAACTGATTACATTATAGGTAAGATCAATAAACTGATTAAATTATAGGTAAGATCAATAAACTGATAAAATTATAGGTAAGATCAATAAACTGATAAAATTATAGGTAAGATCAATAAACTGATTAAATTATAGGTAAGATCAATAAACTGATAAATTATAGGTAAGATCAATAAACTGATAAAATTATAGGTAAGATCAATAAACTGATAAAATTATAGGTAAGATCAATAAACTGATAAAATTATAGGTAAGATCAATAAACTGATAAAATTATAGGTAAGATCAATAAACTGATTAAATTATAGGTAAGATCAATAAACTGATAAAATTATAGGTAAGATCAATAAACTGATAAAATTATAGGTAAGATCAATAAACTGATAAAATTATAGGTAAGATCAATAAACTGATAAAATTATAGGTAAGATCAATAAACTGATTAAATTATAGGTAAGATCAATAAATTGATAAAATTATAGGTAAGATCAATAAACTGATAAAATTATAGGTAAGATCAATAAACTGATAAAATTATAGGTAAGATCAATAAACTGATAAAATTATAGGTAAGATCAATAAACTGATTAAATTATAGGTAAGATCAATAAACTGATTAAATTATAGGTAAGATCAATAAACTGATAAAATTATAGGTAAGATCAATAAACTGATAAAATTACAGGTAAGATCAATAAACTGATTAAATTACAGGTAAGATCAATAAACTGATAAAATTATAGGTAAGATCAATAAACTGATTAAATTATAGGTAAGATCAATACACTGATAAAATTATAGGTAAGATCAATAAACTGATTAAATTATAGGTAAGATCAATAAACTGATAAAATTATAGGTAAGATCAATAAACTGATAAAATTATAGGTAAGATCAATAAACTGATAAAATTATAGGTAAGATCAATAAACTGATAAAATTATAGGTAAGATCAATAAACTGATTAAATTATAGGTAAGATCAATAAACTGATAAAATTATAGGTAAGATCAATAAACTGATAAAATTATAGGTAAGATCAATAAACTGATAAAATTATAGGTAAGATCAATAAACTGATAAAATTATAGGTAAGATCAATAAACTGATAAAATTATAGGTAAGATCAATAAACTGATTAAATTATAGGTAAGATCAATAAATTGATAAAATTATAGGTAAGATCAATAAACTGATAAAATTATAGGTAAGATCAATAAACTGATAAAATTATAGGTAAGATCAATAAACTGATAAAATTATAGGTAAGATCAATAAACTGATAAAATTATAGGTAAGATCAATAAACTGATTAAATTATAGGTAAGATCAATAAACTGATTAAATTATAGGTAAGATCAATACACTGATAAAATTATAGGTAAGATCAATAAACTGATAAAATTATAGGTAAGATCAATAAACTGATTAAATTATAGGTAAGATCAATACACTGATTAAATTATAGGTAAGATCAATAAACTGATAAAATTATAGGTAAGATCAATAAACTGATTAAATTATAGGTAAGATCAATACACTGATAAAATTATAGGTAAGATCAATAAACTGATAAAATTATAGGTAAGATCAATAAACTGATTAAATTATAGGTAAGATCAATAAACTGATAAAATTATAGGTAAGATCAATAAACTGATAAAATTATAGGTAAGATCAATAAACTGATAAAATTATAGGTAAGATCAATAAACTGATAAAATTATAGGTAAGATCAATAAACTGATTAAATTATAGGTAAGATCAATAAACTGATAAAATTATAGGTAAGATCAATAAACTGATAAAATTATAGGTAAGATCAATAAACTGATAAAATTATAGGTAAGATCAATAAACTGATAAAATTATAGGTAAGATCAATAAACTGATAAAATTATAGGTAAGATCAATAAACTGATTAAATTATAGGTAAGATCAATAAATTGATAAAATTATAGGTAAGATCAATAAACTGATAAAATTATAGGTAAGATCAATAAACTGATAAAATTATAGGTAAGATCAATAAACTGATAAAATTATAGGTAAGATCAATAAACTGATTAAATTATAGGTAAGATCAATAAACTGATAAAATTATAGGTAAGATCAATAAACTGATAAAATTACAGGTAAGATCAATAAACTGATTAAATTACAGGTAAGATCAATAAACTGATAAAATTATAGGTAAGATCAATAAACTGATTAAATTATAGGTAAGATCAATAAACTGATTAAATTATAGGTAAGATCAATACACTGATAAAATTATAGGTAAGATCAATAAACTGATAAAATTATAGGTAAGATCAATAAACTGATTAAATTATAGGTAAGATCAATACACTGATTAAATTACAGGTAAGATCAATAAACTGATAAAATTATAGGTAAGATCAATAAACTGATAAAATTATAGGTAAGATCAATAAACTGATAAAATTATAGGTAAGATCAATAAACTGATTAAATTATAGGTAAGATCAATAAATTGATAAAATTATAGGTAAGATCAATAAACTGATAAAATTATAGGTAAGATCAATAAACTGATAAAATTATAGGTAAGATCAATAAACTGATAAAATTATAGGTAAGATCAATAAACTGATTAAATTATAGGTAAGATCAATAAACTGATTAAATTATAGGTAAGATCAATAAACTGATAAAATTATAGGTAAGATCAATAAACTGATAAAATTACAGGTAAGATCAATAAACTGATTAAATTACAGGTAAGATCAATAAACTGATAAAATTATAGGTAAGATCAATAAACTGATTAAATTATAGGTAAGATCAATAAACTGATTAAATTATAGGTAAGATCAATACACTGATAAAATTATAGGTAAGATCAATAAACTGATAAAATTATAGGTAAGATCAATAAACTGATTAAATTATAGGTAAGATCAATACACTGATTAAATTATAGGTAAGATCAATAAACTGATAAAATTATAGGTAAGATCAATAAACTGATTAAATTATAGGTAAGATCAATAAACTGATAAAATTATAGGTAAGATCAATAAACTGATAAAATTATAGGTAAGATCAATAAACTGATTAAATTATAGGTAAGATCAATAAACTGATAAAATTATAGGTAAGATCAATAAACTGATAAAATTATAGGTAAGATCAATAAACTGATTAAATTATAGGTAAGATCAATAAACTGATAAAATTATAGGTAAGATCAATAAACTGATTACATTATAGGTAAGATCAATAAACTGATTAAATTATAGGTAAGATCAATAAACTGATAAAATTATAGGTAAGATCAATAAACTGATAAAATTATAGGTAAGATCAATAAACTGATTAAATTATAGGTAAGATCAATAAACTGATAAAATTATAGGTAAGATCAATAAACTGATAAAATTATAGGTAAGATCAATAAACTGATAAAATTATAGGTAAGATCAATAAACTGATAAAATTATAGGTAAGATCAATAAACTGATAAAATTATAGGTAAGATCAATAAACTGATTAAATTATAGGTAAGATCAATAAACTGATAAAATTATAGGTAAGATCAATAAACTGATAAAATTATAGGTAAGATCAATAAACTGATAAAATTATAGGTAAGATCAATAAACTGATAAAATTATAGGTAAGATCAATAAACTGATAAAATTATAGGTAAGATCAATAAACTGATTAAATTATAGGTAAGATCAATAAATTGATAAAATTATAGGTAAGATCAATAAACTGATAAAATTATAGGTAAGATCAATAAACTGATAAAATTATAGGTAAGATCAATAAACTGATAAAATTATAGGTAAGATCAATAAACTGATTAAATTATAGGTAAGATCAATAAACTGATTAAATTATAGGTAAGATCAATAAACTGATAAAATTATAGGTAAGATCAATAAACTGATAAAATTACAGGTAAGATCAATAAACTGATTAAATTACAGGTAAGATCAATAAACTGATAAAATTATAGGTAAGATCAATAAACTGATTAAATTATAGGTAAGATCAATACACTGATAAAATTATAGGTAAGATCAATAAACTGATAAAATTATAGGTAAGATCAATAAACTGATTAAATTATAGGTAAGATCAATAAACTGATAAAATTATAGGTAAGATCAATAAACTGATAAAATTATAGGTAAGATCAATAAACTGATAAAATTATAGGTAAGATCAATAAACTGATAAAATTATAGGTAAGATCAATAAACTGATTAAATTATAGGTAAGATCAATAAACTGATAAAATTATAGGTAAGATCAATAAACTGATAAAATTATAGGTAAGATCAATAAACTGATAAAATTATAGGTAAGATCAATAAACTGATAAAATTATAGGTAAGATCAATAAACTGATAAAATTATAGGTAAGATCAATAAACTGATTAAATTATAGGTAAGATCAATAAATTGATAAAATTATAGGTAAGATCAATAAACTGATAAAATTATAGGTAAGATCAATAAACTGATAAAATTATAGGTAAGATCAATAAACTGATAAAATTATAGGTAAGATCAATAAACTGATTAAATTATAGGTAAGATCAATAAACTGATTAAATTATAGGTAAGATCAATAAACTGATAAAATTATAGGTAAGATCAATAAACTGATAAAATTACAGGTAAGATCAATAAACTGATTAAATTACAGGTAAGATCAATAAACTGATAAAATTATAGGTAAGATCAATAAACTGATTAAATTATAGGTAAGATCAATAAACTGATTAAATTATAGGTAAGATCAATACACTGATAAAATTATAGGTAAGATCAATAAACTGATAAAATTATAGGTAAGATCAATAAACTGATTAAATTATAGGTAAGATCAATACACTGATTAAATTATAGGTAAGATCAATAAACTGATAAAATTATAGGTAAGATCAATAAACTGATTAAATTATAGGTAAGATCAATAAACTGATAAAATTATAGGTAAGATCAATAAACTGATAAAATTATAGGTAAGATCAATAAACTGATAAAATTATAGGTAAGATCAATAAACTGATAAAATTATAGGTAAGATCAATAAACTGATAAAATTATAGGTAAGATCAATAAACTGATTAAATTATAGGTAAGATCAATAAATTGATAAAATTATAGGTAAGATCAATAAACTGATAAAATTATAGGTAAGATCAATAAACTGATAAAATTATAGGTAAGATCAATAAACTGATAAAATTATAGGTAAGATCAATAAACTGATTAAATTATAGGTAAGATCAATAAACTGATTAAATTATAGGTAAGATCAATAAACTGATAAAATTATAGGTAAGATCAATAAACTGATAAAATTACAGGTAAGATCAATAAACTGATTAAATTACAGGTAAGATCAATAAACTGATAAAATTATAGGTAAGATCAATAAACTGATTAAATTATAGGTAAGATCAATAAACTGATTAAATTATAGGTAAGATCAATACACTGATAAAATTATAGGTAAGATCAATAAACTGATAAAATTATAGGTAAGATCAATAAACTGATTAAATTATAGGTAAGATCAATACACTGATTAAATTATAGGTAAGATCAATAAACTGATAAAATTATAGGTAAGATCAATAAACTGATTAAATTATAGGTAAGATCAATAAACTGATAAAATTATAGGTAAGATCAATAAACTGATAAAATTATAGGTAAGATCAATAAACTGATTAAATTATAGGTAAGATCAATACACTGATAAAATTATAGGTAAGATCAATAAACTGATAAAATTATAGGTAAGATCAATAAACTGATTAAATTATAGGTAAGATCAATACACTGATTAAATTATAGGTAAGATCAATAAACTGATAAAATTATAGGTAAGATCAATAAACTGATTAAATTATAGGTAAGATCAATACACTGATTAAATTATAGGTAAGATCAATAAACTGATAAAATTATAGGTAAGATCAATAAACTGATTAAATTATAGGTAAGATCAATAAACTGATAAAATTATAGGTAAGATCAATAAACTGATTAAATTATAGGTAAGATCAATAAACTGATAAAATTATAGGTAAGATCAATAAACTGATTAAATTATAGGTAAGATCAATAAACTGGATTCACCGCTGAAAAAGGCATCATTATGGTTTCTTATCTTGTTACTTCCAGGGCTTTTAATATTTGTCAAGTGTACCAGTACTTCACTATTTACAGACGGTGCTTGAAAAAATTTCATGAATATCTTATACAGCACTCTTTAAAATCAGGAGGTTCCAAAGACCATTTTAGGCAGGTGAAAGTACCTGGTACCGTCCCTTATTGAAAGGTCTGCACTGAAAATTTTTGTTTTTCTGTTCATCCTTCAATTTTTACTTGTGTTTTTTGTTTGTTTGTAAATTGTACTGGTTTCGTGTAATATTTAGGATTTTTGAAACCTGAATAACTTCATCAACCCATCATATACAGGGCATTTCACTCAGTAGGAGATGATAATTCTAAAGTAGAAGGTGGAATGCTGCAAAACCAGTATGCGAAAGAAAGCTGTATTTTACAATCACTTTGACATTTTCATTTTTGAAAACAAAGTAGTCGAGGAAAAATGCAATTAGATGGGCAATTCAATTTGCCCGATGCCTGGCTGCTGTGGAATGTCCTGATATAATTTCATGAATAGAAGCTAGGTTCAATTCAAAATATTGAAAATTATATTTGTTTTCGTTTTGCCATAGAACTTTTTAGTTTTTCCTTTTGTATTATTTTACTTGGTTAAAAGGTTGTATGAAATAACACCTAATCAAACCATTGGAATTTGAAAAATTCATCACAAATTAGAATTCCTTTGTTAATAGCTCACCTGACCCAAAGGGTCATGCCAGGTATTGTCATCATTTGATGTCCATCGTCGTCTGTATTCTTTTACAATTTAATCTTCTTCTCTGAAACCACTGGGTCAATAGGAACCAACAGGCCTGTGTTGCTCAACTCGTTCAAGTCTTTCACCAATACGGCGTAGCTTCGTGCCTGGCTTTGTAAATTACAAAAAAGGTGCAATCGACTCGCAGCCATCAGTGGTAAAGTTTAAAAGTTGCTTGCCCATGGTCGGTGGTTCTTTCCTGGTTCTCCTGCTTTTTCCACCACAATAAAAATGGTCACCATGATATAGTTGAAATATTGCTGAAAGTGGCATTAAACACAATAAATCAATTAAATCAAAACAATAGGAACCAAACTTGGAGGAATGTTCATTCATTAGATGCTCCCCTACAAAGTTTATGGTATTTTTTTTTGTTGATTTAAGTACACAAAAGAAATAAGAGGCTGGATAGTGTCAAAAAGGGTGTGTCCATATATATGGGTATAAATTATTTATTGTTCATTTGTTTTTTATGAGGATTCAATCCATTTCAGAAACATGCATAACGTTATTATATAACTATTACTGTTTCAACATAAAAGGGGTATTTAAAAAATGTGAACTTTTTAAATTTTCATCCACTTTTAATGCAGTTTTTAGCAAAATGTTCATCTCTATGATTTATTGATGGGGCATAACATTTATTTTGCTGTTATATTTTGAAAAGGGGTCTAAAGGAGTCCAAATTTCACATATTTGATAGGTATATAGAATTTTTTGTTTTTCATCCATTTTTTATGTGTTTTTTTATTGTTGAATGGATTGTGTTGAGAACTTTCAGTAGCATGTTAACAGATTTCCTCTTTGTTAAGGTTTCTGTGATAAACTTGCCCGAAAGAGGCAGAAAAATGACAATTTCCAAAATTTGAACAAACATGAACACAAATTGCATATGAATAATCACGTGAACGATACAGGCTCAGGAGAGCCTCTAGTCTTAATATAGAACAATCTCCTTTGTCTTAATCCAGAACTATTAACAATTTACGTTTAACAATTAGTAAAACAGTGGAAATGTTTATAACTTGCATCAACAAGTCAAAGTCAAGTCAAATTCTTTATTAGGCCTCAGACAGTTAAGTGTACAAGAGCCTGAAGAGGACGTAAACATGAAGTATTTAAGGATTGTTTGCAATTTTTGTTCGGTTCACGAAGAAATAACCTCAATCAGGTTGTACACATTGGGTATCCCGCATAGCGGGTTATGCAAGGGTGTGTACAATCTGATAGAGGTTAATTCGAATGAACCGAACAAATAATTTCGATCAATCCTTATAAATTAATTCAAACTTTTTTTGTTATGATGTTGAAAAATATATTTTTTTTTTTTTCAAAATAAGGCAATTAATCGGAAATAAATTTAAATAACCCCAAATTTAAAGAAAATCACCTGACAACGGCACACAACTCCTTGAGAACGACGTCTATTTTTAGATTCCGTTCATTGACTTTTTAAACCATTCAAAACACGTATAAAATGTGACTCTAAAGTTAATTTATATACATATAACTGATGGCAGACATTAATTTACACAATACTTATAGTACATACAGTAATCAAGTAGACATTTAACATATATACATAAAAATAATGATACAGGTAAATTGACAATCAGTGGGTGCTTCATGTCAAATACATCTTCATTAATTTTTATGTTCTTAAAGCAAAAATGTACATAAGCTAAGTTTGAAGATACCAAAGGGGTAATCAGAATCTGTATATCGAAGAAGAACAGACAACACAATGGCCAAAAGAAAAAGGATAAACAACAATCTACAAAACATACACATAAAACTAAAGATTGAGTAACACGAACCCTGCTAAAATCCGGGGTAAGCTCCGGAAGGGTAAGCCGTTCCTGCTCCACTAGTGGCACCCGTCGTGTTAATCTAGTTACAAATCTGGTGAAAAGTGATGAATGAGGAAAGGACCGGGAAGTGTTTACGACAAGTGTAACATACCCGTGGTCATTTGTGATACAGTCCATTTGTATTTGTAACAGAGCCAATACAGTCTAGATGTGCAGTACTCAGATACTCTAAACTAACAGATCAACAAGTCCTAAAGAGATTGTTAGAAGTCTGTGAATCAGAGAAAGTCAGTTATACTGATGATGGGCTAGAAGCCATTGTGTTTACAGCTCAGGGAGATATGAGACAGGTAACTTTAATTTGATTTATTGTGTTTAACGCCACTTTCAACAATATTTCAGCTATATCATGACAACCAGTTTTAGTGGTGGAAGAAGCCGCAGAGAACCGCCAAACCACTGACCAATGAACAATATTTCATGGCGAGAACATGTTACATTTCGATGAGAGGTGATGATGATGTCCGCTTTATACTAGACTTTGTACATGCTTCCTTAGTTGGATTTTTTTATAGTGCTAGCTCACTGAAACAACAGTTTGTGTGTAGACATGTCGTGCCACTCAAACACATTATTCTGATTCCGAGCCAACCAGTTTTTGTTTTTGCTCCTCAATGCTGCATGCTTAGTGAATATTTGACAAATACCAATTTTATAGTCTAGCTAAAGGGGTTGATTGGAAGGGGAGTAAGGGATTAAAGAAGATAGGCAACTTGGTCATGTAAGTTTGACAAATTTGGATGCGAACTATTGTTGGCAATCGTTTACGAAATATTCATCATCATTTGTACAGGCACTCAATAATGTAGTTTATATTTTGTTACAGGCACTCAATAATCTACAGTCAACATTTCAAGGATTTGGTCATGTCAACAGTGAAAATGTATTTAAGGTAAATAAAATATCTGATTAAATTTGGAGTCGTCCTGATCGTGATCTCATTAAAGTTTGATTTACAACTACATACGCAATCAGTGCCTATAACCCCTTAAGTTGTGAGTTCGAATCCTGCTCATGGCGAGGTGTTCTCAATATAACAGGGTGCCCACTGAGTTTTGAAACTGGGGGTACAATGGGGTACAATTGCTGTTTTTTCCTTAACTTTGTATCCCTGCATATAGAAACTCCCTACAATTTTGGGGGTAAAAAAACCTCTGCAGAGGGTAAATGGGCATGCTGATATAACCTTAAATTATGTGATGAAATTGTCAGCGACTTGCGGCAGGTCAATGATTTCCTCCACCAATAAAACTGGCCACCACGATATAACTGAAATATCGTTTAAAGTGACGCAGAACAGCAATAGAAGCGTTGTTCCTTTACTTGAATTTATGTCTTATATGTAATGTTGAATAGTCTCTCATGTTCATTTACATCCATATCTTTTCTTACTAATTTATATGAAACTGTTTAATTTGATAGGTGTGTGATAAGCCTCATTCTGTTATAATGTTTAATTATACCCCCGCTCCCCGAAGGGGGAGGGGGGTATACTGTTTTACCTCTGTCCGTCCTTCCGTCCGTCCAAGATATTTTTCGTCGCATTTTTCTCAGTAACTGTTGATGGCAGAAATCTGATATTTGGTCACAAGCATCATATAGGTATACCATATTGTGGGTAGCGTTTTTGGACCTGTCAGATTCCTAATTCCTGTTTGCCGACTTAGTTGGTTTCTATACACATTGAACATATATGCACATTTTTCGTCACATTTTTCTCAGCAACTATTGATGGCAGAGATCTGATATTTGGTCACAAGCTTCATATAGGTACCCCATATTGTGGGAAGCGTTTTTGGACCCATCAGATTCCTACTTCCTGTTTGCCGACTTTGTTGATTTTTATACACATTGAACATATATGCTCATTTTTCTCAGCAACTATTGATGGCAGAAATCTGATATTTGGTCACAAGCTTCATATAGGTACCCCATATTGTGGGAAGCGTTTTTTGACCCGTCAGATTCCTACTTCCTATTTTGCCGAAGAGAGGGGGTATCATAGGTGAGCATTAGCTCACAGTTCATCTTGTTTGATAGGTGTGTGATGAACCTCATCCTGTTCAAATGTTTAATTTGATAGGTGTGTGATAAGCCTCATTCTGTTCTAATGTTTAATTTGATAGGTGTGTAATGAACCTCATTCTGTTGTAATGTTTAATTTGATAGGTGTGTGATGAACCTCATCCTGTTCTAATGTTTAATTTGATAGGTGTGTGATGAACCTCATCCTGTTCTAATAAAAGACATGTTACAACATTGTGTAAATGGTCACATTGACGAGGCCTATAAAACAATGGCTCATCTGTGGAGGCTAGGTTATTCTCCAGAGGATATCATTACCATTGTCTTCAGAGTGTGTAAAAACCACAGCATGCCAGAGTTCCTCAAATTAGAATTTATTAAGGTATGTTAGACAATCTTGTGTAAGTAATTGTCCCTTACCCAGAGTGAACATACTGTATTTGTCATGCCTCGACATTAACGTTTGTCCGATTGTCCAGTACCAGTGAAAACTGACATCGGACAGGTAGATCTTGTATCATGGTTGTCCGACGGGACAAGTGAAAAAATGACTGTCCTACCTTTGGAAGGTTATTTTCTATGATAAACATGTTGCTTTTTCATTATACCCCCCGCAACGAAGTTGTAGGGGGGTATACTGGTTTCACCATGTCCGTCCGTCCGTCTGTAGACAAATCCTATGTTGTACAATAACTTGAGTTGTGTTTCTTAGAATCTTTTAAAAATTTTATCAGCTGTTTACTGGTGAAGAGAGGAGGATCCCTTTCATTATTGATGATTTTCACTTTTGCCGTTCCAGAGTTATTGGACTTGATATGACAGAAAATAGGATTTTTACCCTATGTCGTATGATTACTTGAGTAGTGTTTCTCAGAATGTTTTGAAATTTTATCAGCAGCTTACCGGTGAAGAGAGGAGGATCCCTTTCATTTTTGATGGTTTTCACTTTTGCCATTCCAGAGTTATTACACTTGATATGACAAAAAGTAGGGTATTTTACCCTATATGTCGTACAACAACTTGAGTAAGTGTTTCTCAAAATCGCTTAAAATTTTATTAGTGACTTAATTGTGAAGACAGGGGGATCCCTTCGGAAACTGCAAGGATGCCAACAACCAGATCCGGATTTTTTTCGTGTCCGGTACCGTAATACGGCTTTCAATAATTTTTATCCAGAAGACGCTTGATTTGCAGCACTTAATTTTGTACCATTAAACGATTGCGTGATTCAGACTTTTATAATCGGATACCCTCGGGTGTTTTCTTTACTGTAACACTATCTTCTTTTGATGTAGACAGCGTAATTACCCGAGGTGTGCCGATAAGGCAGACCATGTGAATCATGGCGGACACAGAGACATTTTACATAAAACATTTGAAGATATCAAGGACAAATATCACCGCCATGGATAGAAGAATTAAAAAAAAATACCACAGAGAGCTAAAGACTGAGCAAACATGAACCTCCACCGCTAACTGCCCAACCGTGGTTCTGAATGGTCCTGCTATTTTTTCTTTTTTTTTTCGCTGACAAATTATAGAACTATGGATAATTTTACCCCTGTAAAAAACATTCAGAATAGCGACATCAACACTATAGTCCCCAGGGACCATTCAGAGCTACGGACCGGCAGCTACCTGCCCGTACAATTCCAGAAGGAACAATGTCATAGGAAAATTTAGGTAATGTATGATGGAATCTGGTGAAACTTTACTAAATAATCATTGGCTGGGTAATAGAGGAGGGTTCCTTTCATTTTTAGTTTTTACAGACATAAACTTCGTAAATAATTATTTTAATGTGTTTAAAAAGATCGGTTTCCATTGAAGTACACTATCGCTATTAATTATAACGGTGAACCAAGAGATATTCCGAACATATACTTGAGCCATATCTTTTCAGCAATTTGATTTAACGACAACAGGCATTAAAGGCATATTGTCTACCAAAACCGTAATTTGTTCATACCCAAAATTATTGTCGTTTTCCGTACTGACCTTCATAAAATGAAGATTAAACACCAAATTATTGGCGAATACGCTACGAAACGTTGTTTTTTCTATTTAAAAAAGCTGACCATCGTTACTGGAAGCTAATTAATTATGCACTGACCTGAGCGAGGTCAAATCTATTTTTAGTTGTGTATAAATATATATAATTTGACTTCTGTGGAGTCGAATTCGAATGAGTCGAAATTTCGGTTGTCTCGAATAAAAGTTTTGGTCCCGAGATGTAGAAAGCCATATTATTTACATTCGTTAAGTCGAATTTACCTGTCAAAACATGTGTATTACCTTGGGATTAAAATCGGATCACAGGTGAAACATCTGGTCATTGACTGAGATTTTTACCTTAGGCTATTTCAATTGTTTATTTCACAATCTGTCAAATTAATTAGTGATAATATTTGAATTGGTTTGGTATTATGACACAGGTTAGATGTGTACAATCAAAAATTATCGATTCATAATAAATGTACTTGGGTCGGCATTCATCAATGATTATGAAAAGTACACAAAGGAAGCATTTTATCTATTGAATTATTTGTCGGAAATTAATTTTGATTAAAGAAGAATAGTTTTCTTCTACACTTTATTGAATAATAAAAACACACAATTTATTGTAAATAAACAGTATTGCACAAAGAAAAATCCGTCATGATGGGTGAAGTTTAATGACAATGCAATAGCTGAAAAACATAGCCAAAACAGACAATAGAGACACCACTAAATACTAACTGATATAGTCTATCTAAATATACTTTTCTTGTTTATATTTACTATTTTATAGTATACTCATTATGGGATATTTAAAACAATATGAATGTTTGATCCATCCAAATAATACTTTTGTATATCTGGTACAGTGTTATAGTCCAATTGATTGTTTGCACCAGGCCAGACCATAAAAGTTTTACATATAAATGCCAATATAAAGTACAATCTCACCTTCTCAATGTCTTTTTTTTTTCTTTTTAAAAATACACTAAAATTCTTATCTACTTTTTTTTTCTAATTATACAAAAAAAATATTTATCACATATATCAATAGTAAACAATTTTAAACTCTGCAAAATACCCCTTTTCTCATCTTTTATATTCTATAAAAAAAAAAAAAATCTCCACTGCAATATACATATGATTATATATTGGAAAAGATTGTAAGAAAATTTAATTGTACTTTACTATATAGATTGTATGATGTTTTATATGTTGTTATATTATTGTACTCTATTCTGTATTGATGTATTTTGCAGTTGAGAAAAAAACAAAAAAGCAAAAAAAAAACAAACAGATAAACATATTCATACACACAAAAAAAGATATCTAGAAGTTATCAGTCGTTCCACAAGATTCAAAGGATTTAACAGAGAGGAAAAAACATCAAATATGTTTAAAATCGTTCCGAGAATAGAGACATGCGATGCTGGTTTTAGCTCTTCAAAATTTCGCTCGAGTTGTCTCCCTTTCGTCGTTAAACAAACTACACTTCCGGTATTTTCGTAGATCCTCTTGAGTCGAACTATGGTTGACTCAAATTTTTTCCATGGTCCCATCGAATTCGAGATAACGAGAGTCAACTGTATATTCAAGTTTGGGTGCATTTACCTGTAATTACTGTAATGATTGATTGGTCAGACAAAAACACCTACTTTTCCCAATTTTTGAAACAGTGTCCATTTTTATTGACATTGTTTACTGGTAAAATTATTTTTATAATTATGCCCCTGCGACGAAGATATTCTCAAAATGACAGGTAGTTGGACTTGGTCATTTTTAGCTCACTTGGCGTCCGTCGTCGGTTAACTTTTCACATTTTAATCTTCTCCTCTGAAACCCCTCAGCCAAATGAACTGAAACTTGGTAACAAACATCTATGGAAGGTCCTTTATAAAGATTGCTCATTTTGTCCCGATTCATTAACAAACATGGCCGCCACAGGCAATTCTTGTTTCTGATTGGCTGATTTTTAAAAATCTTCTCCTCTGAAACTGCTCGGCCAAATGCACCGAAACTTGGTAGGAAGCATCCATGGAAGGTTCTCTATAAAGATTGCTAATTTCGTCCCGATCCGTTAACAAACATGGCCACCACAGGACATTCTTGTTTCTGATTGGTTGATTTCTAAAAAAATCTTCTCTGAAACCGCCAGGCCAAATGAATCAAAACTTGGTAGGAAGCATCCTTGGAAGGTTCTCTATCAAGATTGCTCATTTAGTTCCGATCCGTTTACAAACATGGCTGCCACAAGCCATTCTTGTTTCTGATTGGTTGATTTCTTAAAAATCTTCTCCTCTGAAACAGCTTTCCCAAATGAACTGAAATTTGGTAGGAAGCATCTATGGAATGTCCTCTATAAAGAGTGCTCATTTCGTCCCGATCCATTAACAAACATGGCCGCCACAGGCAATTCTTGTTTCTGAAGGGCCGATTTTTAAAAATCTTCTTCTCTGAAACTGCTTGTCCAAATGAACCGAAACTTGGTAGGAAGCATCTATGGAAGGTCCTCTATAAAGATTGTCCATTTTGTCCCGATTGGTTAACAAACATGGCCGCCACAGGCAATTCTTGTTTCTGATTGGTTGATTTCTAAAATATCTTCTCTGTTAAAAGAAAGATAACTCTTGTTTAAATATAGATATCTGTATTCAAAATGCAGTTATCTCTATACAGATTTTTTTAAATCTTCTCCTCTGAAACCGCTAGGTCAAATGATATGAAACTTGGTAGGAAGCATCTATGGAAGGTCCTCTGTAAAGATTGCTCATTTCGTCCCGATCCGTTAACAAACATGGCCACCAAAGGCGACTCTTGTTTCTGATTGGCTGATTTTTTAGATTCTTCTCCTCATAAACCGTTTAGCCAAATAAACGGAAACTTGGTAGGAAGCATCTATGGAACGTCCTCTGCTACGAATGCTCATTTCGTCCCGATCCATTAACAAACATGTCTGCCACAGATAAGTCTTGTTTCTGATTGGTTGATTTCTAAAAAAAAATCTTCTCCTGAAACTGCTTTGCCAAATGAACCGAAACTTGGTAGGAAGCATCTATGGAAGGTTCTCTATAAAGATTGCTTATTTCGTCACGATCCATTAACAAACATGGCCACCACAGACATTTCTTGTTTCTGATTGGTCGATTTCTAAAAATCTTCTACTCTGAAACAGCAAATGGACCGAAACTTGGTAAGAAGCATCTATGGAAGGTCCTCTATAGAATTTGCTCATTTCGTTTTGATCCATTAACAAACATGGCTGCCACAGGCAATTCTTGTTTTAGATTGGTCGATTTCTAAAAATCTTCTTCTCTGAAACTGCTTTGCCAAAATGAGCCGAAATTTGGTGGGAAGCACCTATGGAAGGTTCTGTATTAAGTTTCCTCAAAGCAGAATGAAAGGTGAGCCACACAGGCTCAGCTCAGTGCTGAGCCTCTAGTTTTCGTACTAGCTGCATAAAGGGAACATGGTTTGTCTGGCTAACTCCTACAGTTTTAGAGCTACAGCCCTAATATTTTGCAGGATGTTTATGCACATAATGGAGGTGTGCATATCCACAGAATTTTGATTTTCATCAAATATTCTCAAAATGACAGGTAGTTGGACTTAGTCATTTTGTTCTTCCGTCCGGATATAAATACTTGGTTTGTCCGGCTATCCCCTCCTACAGTTTTGGAGCTACAGCTTTAATATTTTGTATGATGTTTATACACAAATAAAGGAGGTGTGCATGTCCACAGGATTTTGATTTTCATCAAATATTTGATAATGACAGGTAGTTGGACTTTATGCCCCCACGACGAAAAGTCGGAGGGGGGGGGGGGGGAGATTTTTGTCAAATATTCACAAAATGACAGGTAGTAGGACTTCATTTCATTCTTACTAGCTACATAATGGAAACATGGTTTGAATGGCTCCTACTACAGTTTTTGACTTGTTTATAATTTCTTATTTCATATGTGTCTTATAAGAAAATCACTCCTAACAAAACAATTTTGTCCATAATTATCAAGTGCGGGGACATACTTCTTTTCTAGTTTGTTTAATGTTATTTGTTTGAAATATTGTTTTCCCAGCATATTTTTAAATGATAAAATAATTTAAAACAATAATGGGCCGTCATGGCCGTGATCATATAATAGTTGGATTTACAACTACCTATGCAATCAATGCCTATCACCTCTAACCTTGTGAGTTCGAATCCTGCTCATGCTAGGTGTGCTGGATACAACATTATGTGATAAAGTTTGTCAGTGTCTTGCGACAGGTCAGTGGTTTTTCTCCAGGTCTTCCGGTTTCCTCCACAATATAGCTGAAATATTGTTGAAAGTGGTGTTAAACACCATAACCTTTAACCCAATGTAATATAATAAATAGTGTAACGTCCTTAACATGAATTATTTCTGTCTGTTCATTTATATTTGTTGGTATCAATTTTCATGGATTGATTGACTGAGATGTTGATTTTTTATATGATGGTGTTGATACTTGCTAATAAGCTCTCTTGTTGTATATAACTTTGTTGGTGCACGTTTTTGATTTTCATTGTTTGATGGTACCAACAAAAATCATGAAAATTTGTATTCAATGATTAAAAATCAATTCACAGTATCTGGCAAAAAAAACATTATGTCCTATTGTTTACTTTCAGGAGATTGGTTACACACACATGAGAATAGCAGAGGGAGTGAATTCTTTATTACAAATGGCTGCCATGCTGGCTAGATTGTGTAAAAAATCAGGGACACCATCAGCTCTGGGATGAATATATACTGTATTACATGTATCAACTAAAGACAGCTTTTTATGAATGTCGGAAGTGCAAATATTTCCATTTTTAATGGACAAATATTGTTTATGATTAAGATGTCTTATTACCTTATAGACAGTCAAACCTGCTCAAGTCACCTCTTTATTGTCCTGTCATAGATAATTTCATATGAATTGAACCTCTTATAAGAAGTCACCTTTTTTAAAAGACTACTTTTTCTTTGACCCAAAGGTAACCACTTAATACAGGTTTGACTGTATTTGGTTAGTACTGTTTACCAAACCAGATAAATCTGATATTTCCTACATTCAGGACCAAGATGGATGCCGTGATTTTGAGAGTATTGGAAGAGACTATTTGTGGTGTCTACTTTAAAAGATCAGTAGACTTTTGTTATCGAAATAAATATGCAATTGAAAAGAAAAAAATTCTTCTATAGTTTTTTTTAGCTTACCTTGTCAAAGGCAGCTTGAGCTTTTGCCATCAAATGGCATTCTGCTTCTGTTAACTTTTCACATTTGAATCTTCTCCTCTGTAACCGCTTGGCCAAATGAAACTTGATAGGTAGCATCTATGGAAGATCGTCTATAAATATTGCCATTTCTTCCTGATCCGTTATCAAAAATTGCTGCCACAGGCAATTCTTGCTTCTGATAGGCTGAAATTTTTTTAATCTTCTCCTCTGAAACTAGGAAGGACAATAAATTGTTACTTTGTAGGAATGATGTATGGGAGATCCTGTGCAAAATTTCAATATTTCATGCTGATCATACAACTAATGTGGTAGATCACGGGTTCCTGTCATTGTTAGGTCAAACCAAAGACATCAAAACACAGTGATGGTGTAATAGTTAGCATGCCCACCTGGAGTGTGGTAGATCACGGGTTCCTGTCATTGTTAGGTCAAACCAAAGACATCAAAACACAGTGATGGTGTAATAGTTAGCATGCTCACCTGGAGTGTGGTAGATCATGGGTTCCTGTCATTGTTAGGTCAAACCAAAGACATCAAAACACAGTGATGGTGTAATAGTTAGCATGCTCACCTGGAGTGTGGTAGATCACGGGTTCCTGTCATTGTTAGGTCAAACCAAAGACTATAATATTATTATTAGTATTTGCTGCTTCTCTGCCAAGAATGGAGGATTAAAGGATAAAGAGCAAAGACTGGTTAGCTCAGAATCAAGAGTGGAGAAACATGTTCACTCGTAGATTGTTGTTTCAGTAAACCAGTACTATAAAAATCAGTGTGTTAGTCTAGTACAAAACTGACATCATCTTCATTTAATGATAATGCTGAAAAAATTACTCACTTTAGGTTGACCAACAATCTCTACAGACTACTTTTGTTCTAGATAGGGTAAGAAACATGACAGCCAAGTGCAATTCTGTACAACAACCAGAGGCTCTCGAGAGCCTGTATCGTTCACCTGGTTATAAAAAGAACCAATTGGTCCTATGTAAAAACTATGTCCTGCAATGGTAGTCATCTTGGAATTCCGATCAGCATAGAAAACAGAAACTTTGTGGAGGACCTTCCAATGATCATTCCTGGGCAGTTTGGTTTCAATTGTCCAAGTGGTTTCAGAGAAGAAGCATTTTGAAACATTTTTCCCATAGGGTCCAATGTTAAACTAAGTCCTGCTGTAGCCGCCATTTGGAATTTCAAATCAGAACAAAAAACCTAAACTTTGTAGAGGACCATCCAATGAACATTCCTGTCTAGTTTGGATTCAGTCTGATTTGTAATTTCTGAGAAGGCATTTGAACATTTTCCCATAGGGTCCAATGTTAATCTATGTCCTGCGGTGGTGGCCATCTTGGATTTCTGATCGGCATAAAAAACAGAAACTTTGTGGAGGACCTTCCAATGATCATTCCTGGGCAGTTTGGTTTCAATTGTCCAAGTGGTTTCAGAGAAGAAGCATTTTTAAACCATTTTCCCATAGGGTCCAATGTTAAACTAAGTCCTGCCATAGCCACCAGTTTGAATTTCATATCGGAACAAAAAACCTTCAAAATTGTAGAGGACCATCCAATGAACATTCATGTACAGTTCGGCTTTAATCATATTTGTAGTTTCTGAAAAGAAGGCATTTGAACATTTTCCCATAGTGTCCAATCGGCATAAAAAACAGAAACTTGGTAAAGGACATTCCAATGCTCATTCAGTTACCGGTAGTTTGGGTTCAGTCAGTTCATTAGTTTCAGAGAAGAAGATCTTTGAAATTTCAGCCAATCAGAGCATATTATTGACCCTGGCAGCCATGTTGAATATCCGACTGGAACGAAAAACAGAAACTCTGTAGAGGACCATCCAAGGAACATTCCTGCTAAGTTTGGTTCCAATTGGCCCAGTGGTTTCGGAGAAGAATCTTGAAATGTGAAAAGTTTACAGACGACGGACGCCAAGTGATGGCAATAGTTCACACCTTTGGTCCAGGTGAACTAAAAACCAAAATAAAAAACAATGATGCCCAGATACATTGGTATATCTGTTCCTTGACTAATTTGTATCCAAGTGTAAAGTTGGATAGTCTCATGTCCATTTGCATCCATATCCTTTCTTACTAATTATGCCACTGATGTTGTAAGTTCGAATCTCAAGCAGGATGATAAGGGGGAAACGATTCACCGTATGTACCGAAATCGTGATTATTTTGGGGACGGTTCGGTTCACGATACGTGGAGGCCGCTTACGATACAAACGATATGATGCTCATTTTTTGAAAAAAAGTAGTGCTGAACTTCCGTTTTCTTCTTTTGGTGATCATTTAATTAATATTTTGAGAAAAGTGAATCGATAATTTACGCTTTTAAAATTAATTAATCAAATATCAAATATTTTCGCTAGTACGTAAGCGACCTCGTATAAAAAAAAAACATGGCAGCGCCCATGTCGGCCAGCATGGACTTCAAGGAATAGTTAGTTTCCTATAAAACGTATCGTAATACATATATCAAATATCGCGATACGTATCGCTTGTGGAAAAAGTGTATCGTTACACCCCTACAGGATGAGGTGTACAACATTATGTGATAAAGTTTGTCGGTGACTTGCGACATGTTTGATTTTCTCTGGGTCCTCGTGTTTCCTCCACCAATAAAACTGACCATCACAATATATCTTGAAATATTGTTGAAAGTGGCATTAAAGACCATCAAACAAACTTGCTTTATTATGTAGAATTAACCTCTTTTGGGAGACCACCTGCCATAAAAAGACCACATCAGGGTAGCAAAAGGAGTGGTCTCTCAAGATGGCTTTCGGGCATTGTGTTGTCTGGTCTTCTTCCATTTACGGATTCTGATTACCCCTTTGGTATCTTCAAACTCTTTTTATTGTTTTACAAAACAAGAGAGTTTTTAAGGTACATTTTATTTTATTTCTAGAAGCCTTTGGTTCAATAAATAATATAATTTGTGGTGGATTTTTTCAAAGAAATACAAAGATATAAAATTAAACAACAAAATAGAAAAAAAAGAACATTTTCTTATTAAAACATTTTTCAGCATAATTAAAATAACTTTATATTTTGTATTGTACTCATGACATTGGAGAGTAAATGTTCTTCTACAATTTGTAAATAAAATAACAAAATCTTCATATTTTTTAAAAACTTGAAATGATATTTTCTCACATAAACAAATTTTCTTGTTTTTAATACAAGATCTAGTATAATCACTGGGGTAAAGCTGATGACCGTAACTGTAATTACGGTCATCCCAAGATGGCGGACATGAAATTAGGTAAGAATATGTTTTGTCAATTAAATTGTTTCTATAATGTATTTTAAATGACACATGCATTAGTACGATAGTAATCTATGAACTTTTCACAAGGAAATCACAAATTACGACTGAAAAATGTATATGAAAGAGAAAATCTGATTTTAAAAAATCACTAAGATGACCTTAACTGATCATAATTCGGCCGTGCAATTACGGTCATCTCAGTTTTCATTTACGGTCATCTTAGCGATTTTTTTTAATCGTTTTTTTTTCTTTCATATACATTTTTCAGTCATAATTTGTGATTTCCTTGTGATAAGTTCATAGATTACTATCCTACCAATGCATGTGCCATTTAAAATACATTATAGAAACAATTTAATCGACAAAAAAAATTCTTACCCGATTCCACGTCTTGGGATGACCGTAATTACAGTTACGGTCATCAGCTTTATCCCAGTGATAACAATAGAGTATAATACCTGTGATTTACCTGCTAGTAGTAATTTGGTATTGTCTATCCAATCAATATAGTATTTAATATTTTTAACATCTGGGGGAAAACAATGAGATAAAAACCCAAACAAGTTAATGTCTGTATTGGTCAAGTGGTATCAATGGACGGGATATATTGGGGGCGAGACATTAAGACAATATTGTGTTTGTGTAAGTGAATCATGCCTTCTTTTTATTGTTTATGTATGTAATAAAGAAACATAATTTCCAAATCTTGTAAAAACAAAATGTCATAAGAATACAGAAAGAATAATTTACTGAAAAGAAATGATCTTGAGGTAATTTACCTGTTAAAACAATCAAATCAGAATCTGTTGCCAGTTAATACAAATTTGCAGAATATTTCTCAACTCAGATATTCAAATTTTAAATTTCCAATACAATAGTCCACATTTTATAAGGCCATCCTTTTTGCAACAAAATAGTGGCCTCTCTTCAGGGGAACAAAATTTAGTAGTATTTTACTAAGTTAATGCATTCGAAATCTGGCCTTATAAGAGAGGGACTACTGAACAAACCTTGTGTTAGATCTGTCCTGATAAGAGGGGTGGCCTTATTTAGAGGGACTATTGTTGGGTTAAAGGTATTGGTGTTTATTTGCACTTTCAGCAATCTGCTAAATCATGACTAGTAAACTTATTGGGGGAAGGGGATAGACAGGACAGGCACACAGTACTGACCTGTGGCCTTGGGTGTAAGGTTTGTGGTATGAAGTCATTGACCTAACCACTTTGTCATAGAGGCCCCACGACAAGCCTTGATAATGGATTACAATAAATAAATTAAACTGTAGTGAGTTAAGAACTATTTACAATAAATAGATTTTGGAGAGCAAATTTCAATGTTCAGAAGTATATGGCTTTAACCACTCGGCCACAAATAAGTCTATGGTTTTAAACCACTCGGCCACCAAGGCTCTTTCTGTTATTTCAATGAACGGCACCTGATTGAAAACATAAGTAACAAGTATTATAATTATACAAAGATTTACAATAACAAATATTTGTGACAGAATGTGTGAAGTGAAATGCATTGATCTGGTTCTACCAACCAGTGAAGGACATACACAGAACACATGACAATAAATGCAGGGTAAAGGTCAACGTTGACTCATCATTATATACAAAAAAAAAAAATTTTTTTCATTTCAAAAAAAAAAATTTAATTACTAACTTTGTAATTATAATTTTTCAAATATTTATTAACAGACAAGAATATTTATTTAAAAAACACATCTTTTTCTTGAAATTAAAATTTGTTTAAAAGAATTTAATCTTTGTACTGATTAATTGTGTGTAATATAAAGTGCTATGTGTATGTTTTACAAAGTTTCCTCAAAAATTGACATTATAAATCAACAGATAAATTATATTTGTTTAAAAATCCAATATTATAAAGAAGATTTGATGATACATTAACATTCAGTCTCTACTCCGTCATCAAGACTATAGGTCCTACGAAAGATAAACAATGAATTACAGGCTCTCACAACACACACACAGAGTTATCACAGGTAACCAATGACATTATGGTAAAACTTCCTTCCGTAAACGAGCTTTCTGTAAAATCTGTGTTCTTCTCCTTCGTTCTGCAGCCTTGTTACCCACGGTCTGCTTCAAAGCTGGAAGGACTACAGAATCGTGATTTATATAGGCTATATCTGGTCTGTAAATAGATTAATATGTTTAATTTCTATAAGAAGACATTGTTCTATGTCAATATAAATTACAGTAAGGTAAAAAAGATAACCATGGCGATTATTATATGATATTACATCATCATGGTTATTGGTTATGGGTTTTTATGAACCTTATTGGTAGATTGTAGGTTGGAGCCCTGGTCAGTTCAAACAAAGGACTATTAAAATTGATAGTTGATGCTTCTCCACTGAGCATACAACATTAAGGAGTAAGAGCAAAGACTGAGAATCAGGATAAATGTGGTCTGACTGTTGTTTCAGTAAGCTTAAGAACTATAAAAATCCAACTAACTGTGTTGTAAATTAAATAATGTGGTCTGATTGTTGTTTCAGTGTGTGTTGTTCTAATACAAAGTGGACCTCATCATCATCTCATAGAAATAAAATTTGTTCTCGCCAAGATATAGCTGAAAAATTGCTTTCTTGGCATTAAACAACAAACACTCACTCACTTACATAAAGTTGTATAGAAATACACCTAGACAAGGGATATATACATGTACTATATAGTAAGATAGCTACTAAGTATACAAGTTATTTCTCTACACAATTTTACTGGAGTACCTGTAATCAAATAGAGCTATTCCATTATATAGTTTATGGTGGGGTAGAAAGGGATATTAATTGTGGGATGGACCATTCCATTATATACTTTATGGTGGGGTAGGAAGGGATGTTTATTGTGGGTTGGAGTAGTCCATTAAAAAGCCTGATGGGATAGACTGAGTTGTACTATTCCATTTTAAGTAAAATTTCAGGCAGAACTTGATACTTACAATTTTCTGGACGGATTTTTTAATGAGAGTTTTGGTAATGTTTTCTCTTGTTCTTTGGCATCATCTTCTGCAATGTAGGCCTTGGCAAGGAGATAGGCATCAGGGGTCCACTTGTGTGAATACAGAACATCTCTTAAATCTGATTTCAGAGAATCAAGCTGAAATGTACAAGGAATTAGTATAATCTTAGGCCTTGGCAAGGAGATAGGCATCAGGGGTTCACTTGTGTGAATACAGAACATCTCTTAAATCTGACTTCAGAGAATCAAGCTGAAATGTACAAGGAATTAGTATAATCTTGGGCCTTGGCAAGGAGATAGGCATCAGGGGTTCACTTGTGTGAATACAGAACTTCTCTTAAATCTGACTTCAGAGAATCAAGCTGAAATGTACAAGGAATTAGTATAATGTTAGGCCTTGGCAAGGAGATCGGCATCAGGGGTTCACTTGCGTGAATACAGAACATCTCTTAAATCTGACTTCAGAGAATCAAGCTGAAATGTACAAGGAAATAGTATAATCTTAGGCCTTGGCAAGGAGATAGGCATCAGGGGTTCACTTGTGTGAATACAGAACTTCTCTTAAATCTGACTTCGGAGAATCAAGCTGAAATATACAAGGAATCAGTATAATGTTAGGCCTTGGCAAGAAGATAGGACAATATTATATTTCACAAATATTATGACACTCTTAAACACATGACCAACTGCTTGACATTGCATACAAGAACCAGAGATGGGGGAATGCACATTGACTATATCTATTTATTTTTTTTTGTTCTTCAAGTTTAATATAAAAATAATCTCCCTTATTTACAATTGTCTATCACATTATCTTGTGTGTATTCTTTAAAATTTCTTTTATTCAATGAGATATTTGATGAAAATTTTTCAGAGGTCTCTTAAATCTGATTTCAAAGAATCAAGCTGAAATGAACAAGGAATTAGTATAATCTTAGGCCTTGGCAAGGAGATAGGCATCAGGGGTTCACTTGTGTAAATACAGAACATCTCTTAAATCTGACTTCCGAGAATCAAGCTGAAATATACAAGGAATTAGTATAATCTTAGGCTTTGGCAAGGAGATAGGCATCAGGGGTCCACTTGTGTGAATACAGAACATCTCTTAAATCTGATTTCAGAGAATCAAGCTGAAATGTACAAAGAATTAGTATAATCTTAGGCCTTGGAAAGGAGATAGGCATCAGGGGTTCACTTGTGTGAATACAGAACATCTCTTAAATCTGACTTCAAAGAATCAAGCTGAAATGTACAAGGAATTAGTATAATGTTATGCCTTGGCAAGGAGATAGGCATCAGGGGTTCACTTGTGTGAATACAGAACATCTCTTAAATCTGACTTCAAAGAATCAAGCTGAAATGTACAAGGAATTAGTATAATCTTAGGCCTTGGCAAGGAGATAGGCATCAGCGGTTCACTTGTGTGAATACAGAACATCTCTTAAATCTGACTTCAGAGAATCAAGCTGAAATATACAAGGAATTAGTATAATCTTAGGCTTTGGCAAGGAGATAGGCATCAGGGGTCCACTTGTGTGAATACAGAACATCTCTTAAATCTGATTTTAGAGAATCAAGCTGAAATGTACAAAGAATTAGTATAATCTTAGGCCTTGGAAAGGAGATAGGCATCAGGGGTTCACTTGTGTGAATACAGAACATCTCTTAAATCTGACTTCAGAGAATCAAGCTGAAATATACAAGGAATTAGTATAATCTTAGGCTTTGGCAAGGAGATAGGCATCAGGGGTCCACTTGTGTGAATACAGAACATCTCTTAAATCTGATTTCAGAGAATCAAGCTGAAATGTACAAGGAATTAGTATATAATCTTAGGCCTTGGCAAGGAGATAGGCATCAGGGGTTCACTTGTGTGAATACAGAACTTCTCTTAAATCTGACTTCAGAGAATCAAGCTGAAATGTACAAGGAATTAGTATAATGTTAGGCCTTGGCAAGGAGATAGGCATCAGGGGTTCACTTGTGTGAATACAGAACATCTCTTAAATCTGACTTCAGAAAATTTAGCTGAAATGTACAAGGGATTAGTATAATCTTAGGCCTCGGCAAGGAGATAGGCATCAGGGGTTCACTTGTGTGAATACAGAACTTCTCTTAAATCTGATTTCAAAGAATCAAGCTGAAATGTACAAGGAATTAGTATAATGTTAGGCCTTGGCAAGGAGATAGGCATCAGGGGTTCACTTGTGTGAATACAGAACATCTCTTAAATCTGACTTCAAAGAATCAAGCTGAAATGTACAAGGAATTAGTATAATCTTAGGCCTTGCCAAGGAGATAGGCATCAGGGGTTCACTTGTGTAAATACAGAACATCTCTTAAATCTGACTTCAGAGAATCAAGCTGAAATGTACAAAGAATTAGTATAATCTTAGGCCTTGGAAAGGAGATAGGCATCAGGGGTTCACTTGTGTGAATACAGAACATCTCTTAAATCTGACTTCAAAGAATCAAGCTGAAATGTACAAGGAATTAGTATAATGTTAGGCCTTGGCAAGGAGATAGGCATCAGGGGTTCACTTGTGTGAATACAGAACATCTCTTAAATCTGACTTCAAAGAATCAAGCTGAAATGTACAAGGAATTAGTATAATCTTAGGCCTTGGCAAGGAGATAGGCATCAGGGGTTCACTTGTGTGAATACAGAACATCTCTTAAATCTGACTTCAGAGAATCAAGCTGAAATATACAAGGAATTAGTATAATCTTAGGCTTTGGCAAGGAGATAGGCATCAGGGGTCCACTTGTGTGAATACAGAACATCTCTTAAATCTGATTTCAGAGAATCAAGCTGAAATGTACAAAGAATTAGTATAATCTTAGGCCTTGGAAAGGAGATAGGCATCAGGGGTTCACTTGTGTGAATACAGAACATCTCTTAAATCTGACTTCAAAGAATCAAGCTGAAATGTACAAGGAATTAGTATATAATCTTAGGCCTTGGCAAGGAGATAGGCATCAGGGGTTCACTTGTGTGAATACAGAACTTCTCTTAAATCTGACTTCAGAGAATCAAGCTGAAATGTACAAGGAATTAATATAATGTTAGGCCTTGGCAAGGAGATAGGCATCAGGGGTTCACTTGTGTGAATACAGAACATCTCTTAAATCTGACTTCAGAAAATTTAGCTGAAATGTACAAGGGATTAGTATAATCTTAGGCCTCGGCAAGGAGATAGGCATCAGGGGTTCACTTGTGTGAATACAGAACATCTTTTAAATCTGACTTCAGAAAATTGAGCTGAAATGTACAAGGGATTAGTATAATCTTAGGCCTGGGCAAGGAGATAGGCATCAAGGGTCCACTTGTATGAATACAGAACTTCTCTTAAATCTGACTTCGGAGAATCAAGCTGAAATATACAAGGAATCAGTATAATGTTAGGCCTTGGCAAGAAGATAGGACAATATTATATTTCACAAATATTATGACACTCTTAAACACATGACCAACTGCTTGACATTGCATACAAGAACCAGAGATGGGGGAATGCACATTGACTATATCTATTTATTTTTTTTTGTTCTTCAAGTTTAATATAAAAATAATCTCCCTTATTTACAATTGTCTATCACATTATCTTGTGTATTCTTTAAAATTTCTTTTATTCAATGAGATATTTGATGAAAATTTTTCAGAGGTCTCCAAAGATTATTAAACAGAGTTATTCCCCTTTATTTAGAGCTATGTGCCCCTTACCTGATGCTTTAGTTGTTCATTGACGTGTTGTAAATGTCTGATGACTGCTTCACATTCTGATAATGTTGGTGGTCTTTGAGGGTTATTAAGCAGAGTTATTCCCCTTTATTTAGAGTTAGCTGCCCCTTACCTGATGCTTTAGTTGTTCATTGACGTGTTGTAAATGTCTGATGACTGCTGCACATTCTGATAATGTTGGTGGTCTTTGAGGGTTATTAAGCAGAGTTATTCCCCTTTATTTAGAGTTAGCTGCCCCTTACCTCATGATTTTGTTGTTCATTGACGTGTTGTAAATGTCTGATGACTGCTTCACATTCTGATAATGTTGGTGGTCTTTGAGGGTTATTAAGCAGAGTTATTCCCCTTTATTTAGAAATAGCTGCCCCTTACCTGATGCTTTAGTTGTTCAATGACGTGTTGTAAATGTCTGATGACTGCTTCACATTCTGATAATGTTGGTGGTCTTTGAGGGTTATTAAGCAGAGTTATTCCCCTTTATTTAAGTTAGCTGCCCCTTACCTCATGATTTTGTTGTTCATTGACGTGTTGTAAATGTCTGATGACTGCTTCACATTCTGATAATGTTGGTGGTCTTTGAGGGTTATTAAGCAGAGTTATTCCCCTTTATTTAGAGTTAGCTGCCCCTTACCTCATGCTTTTGTTGTTCATTGACGTGTTGTAAATGTCTGATAACTGCTTCACATTCTGATATCGTTGGGGTCTTTGAAGGTTATTAAACAGAGTTATTCCCCTTTATTTAGAGTTAGCTGCCACTTACCTCATGCTTTTGTTGTTCATTGGCATGTTGTAAATGTCTGATTCTGCTTTACATTCTGACAATGTTGGGGATCTTTGAGGGTTATTAAACAGAGTTATTCCCCTTTATATAGTTTTGGCTGTCCCTTACCTCATGCTTTTGTTGTTCATTGACGTGTTGTAAATGTCTGATGACTGCTTCACATTCTGACAATGTTGGGGATCTTTGAGGGCTATTAAACAGAGTTATTCCCCTTTATTTAGAGTTACCGGTCCCTAACCTCATGCTTTTGTTGTTCATTGACGTGTTGTAAATGTTTGATGACTGCTTCATTCTGATAACGTTGGGGGTCTTTGAGGGTTATTAAACAGAGTTATTCACCTTTATTTAGAGTTACAGGCCCCTTATCTCATGCTTTTGTTGTTCATTGACGTGTTGTAAATGTCTGATGACTGCTTCATTCTGATAACGTTGGGGGTCTTTGAGGGTTATTAAACAGTTATTCCCCTTTATTTAGAGTTGGCTGCCCCTTACCTCATGCTTTTGTTGTTCATTGACGTGTTGTAAATGTCTGATGACTGCTTCACATTCTGATAACGTTGGGGGTCTTTGAGGGTTATTAAACAGAGTTATTCACCTTTATTTAGAGTTACTGGCCCCTTATCTCATGCTTTTGTTGTTCATTGACGTGTTATAAATGTCTGATGACTGCTTCACATTCTGACAATGTTGGGGATCTTTGAGGGTTAATAAACAGAGTTATTCCCCTTTATTTAGAGTTGGCTGCCCCTTACCTCATGCTTTTGTTGTTCATTGACGTGTTGTAAATGTCTGATGACTGCTTCACATTCTGATAACGTTGGGGGTCTTTGAGGGTTATTAAACAGAGTTATTCACCTTTACTTAGAGTTACTGGCCCCTTATCTCATGCTTTTGTTGTTCATTGACGTGTTGTAAATGTCTGATGACTGCTTCATTCTGATAACGTTGGGGGTCTTTGAGGGCTATTAAACAGAGTTATTCCCCTTTATTTAGAGTTGGCTGCCCCTTACCTCATGCTTTTGTTGTTCATTGACGTGTTGTAAATGTCTGATGACTGCTTCACATTCTGACAATGTTGGGGATCTTTGAGGGCTATTAAACAGAGTTATTCCCCTTTATTTAGAGTTACCGGTCCCTAACCTCATGCTTTTGTTGTTCATTGACGTGTTGTAAATGTCTGATGACTGCTTCACATTCTGATAACGTTGGGGGTCTTTGAGGGTTATTAAACAGAGTTATTCACCTTTATTTAGAGTTACTGGCCCCTTATCTCATGCTTTTGTTGTTCATTGACGTGTTGTAAATGTCTGATGACTGCTTCAAATTCTGATAACGTTGGGGGTCTTTGAGGGTTATTAAACAGAGTTATTCACCTTTATTTAGAGTTACTGGCCCCTTATCTCATGCTTTTGTTGTTCATTGACGTGTTGTAAATGTCTGATGACTGCTTCACATTCTGACAATGTTGGGGATCTTTGAGGGTTAATAAACAGAGTTATTCCCCTTTATTTAGAGTTGGCTGCCCCTTACCTCATGCTTTTGTTGTTCATTGACGTGTTGTAAATGTCTGATGACTGCTTCACATTCTGATAACGTTGGGGGTCTTTGAGGGTTGTTAAACAGAGTTATACTTCCTGTAGATAGCTGCTCTGCTAGTGGTCCTCCACCCTGTGTGACTTGGTATTGTAATGTCTCTATCTTCTGTACTCTAGACAAATAAAATATTCAATTAATACATTTTTGTATTTTAAGGAGATTTGATGACAATAATCTATTGAATTTCAAATTTCTAATGGATTTCAAACATTCTTAAATCAAGTAAAAATGTAAACTAGTATTACTGTGAGCACAGCTCACTAAGATATACTCTCCGCTCCCCACATCTGTCCAACCTATTTCCATAACCAAAACATTACCGATTGTTCTGACCAAAAATGAAAGGGACCCTCCTCTCTTCACCGGTAAGCTGCCGATAAAATTTCAAAACATTCTGAGAAACACTACTCAAGTTATCATACGACATAGGGTAAAAATCCTATTTTCCGTCATATCAAGTCCAATAACTCTGGAATGGCAAAAGTGAAAATTGTCAAAAATGAAAGGGATCCTCCTCTCTTCACCGGTAAGCTGCTGGTAAAATTTCAAAACATTCTGAAAAACACTACTCAAGCTATCATACGACATAGGGTAAAAATCTTATTTTCTGTCATATCAAGTCCAATAACTCTAGAACGGCAAAAGTGAAAATCGTCAAAAATGAAAGGGATTCTCCTCTCTTCACCAGTAAACACAGCTGATAAAATTTTAAAAGATTCTAAGAAACACAACTCAAGTTATCGTACGACATAGGATTTGTCTACAGACGGACGGATGGACAGACGGACGGACATGGTGAAACCAGTATACCCCCCTACAGCTTCGTTGCGGGGGGTATAATGAACAAATATTTCTATCTTTAGAGAGGATAAAACACTTCTACAGTAATAACCCTCTTATAAGATCACACCATGATCTGCACTGAAAAACGTTGTCTTGATAGAGGACTGACCTCTCTTGATGGAAAACATTTAGTAATATTATACTAGTCAAACCTGCTTTAAGGACACCTCTATACAACAAATCACTGTCTATAAAGGACAGCTTCAGTTTTCCATTTAATGCAGTGCATTTAATTTTAACCTGTATATAAGAGCAACTGCTCATAAAGGGCACATTTTCAGGTTCTCTTGTTGGGTGTCCTTAATATACAGGTTTTACCTTATAAGTGCACCTTAAATCTGGTCTGATAAGACTGGTGGGAGTGGCCTTATAAGATGGGGACTACTGGGGAAAAGGAGGTTTGGTCCAACTGTGATTTAAGGTATATTATATGCTATTACCTATAGGTGTGAAGTCTGTGAAATTTCAATTAAACTAGAAAAGAAGTATGCCCCCACACTTGATAATTATGGACAAAGTTGTTTTGTTAGGAGTGATTTTATAAAAATGAAGTGTGTCTGTAAGACACAAATGATGCCCCCGCCTGACAATAGGAAATTATAAACATGTCAAAAGTTCTTTAACACTATGTATGATGTTCTATCATACTCAACTTGTATACAGATAGTACCTTTAATTTTTCATTCCTGATATGTAAATATAAAGGTATTACCTGTGGCGAAATGGGTATAATTCCCCATACAAACCATGTTTCCATTATGTAGCTAGTGAGAAGGAAATGAAGTCCAACTACCTGTCATTTTGTGAATATTTGACATTCAATTGCACCCTTTTTGCAATTTTATTTACAAAGCCGGGTGCGAACCCACGCCATATTGGTGATAGGCTTGTACGAGTTGTTAGGTAATCCAACTACTGAACTCATTGAGCCACCCTGACTGACAAAGAATTCAGACCAAACATAATATTATCTGAAACTAAAAATAAGTGACTTACTGTTTCTTTTTGACATCCTCAGCTTGTTCTAACAAGTTTGTGAGGTATGTGTTTAAGTGACTTACTGTTTCTTTTTGACATCCTCAGCTTGTTCTAACAAGTTTGTCAGGTATGTGTTTAAGTGACTTACTGTTTCTTTTTGACATCCTCAGCTTGTTCTAACAAGTTTGTGAGGTATGTGTTTAAATGACTTACTGTTTCTTTTTGACATCCTCAGCTTGTTCTAACAAGTTTGTCAGGTATGTGTTTAAGTGACTTACTGTTTCTTTTTGACATCCTCAGCTTGTTCTAACAAGTTTGTGAGGTATGTGTTTAAGTGACTTATTGTTTCTTTTTGACATCCTCAGCTTGTTCTAACAAGTTGGTGAGGTATGTGTTTAAGTGACTTACTGTTTCTTTTTGACGTCCTCAGCTTGTTCTAACAAGTTTGTGAGGTATGTGTTTAAGTGACTTACTGTTTCTTTTTGACGTCCTCAGCTTGTTCTAACAAGTTTGTCAGGTATGTGTTTAAGTGACTTACTGTTTCTTTTTGACGTCCTCGGCTTGTTCTAACAAGTTTGTCAGGTATGTGTTTAAATGACTTACTGTTTCTTTTTGACATCCTCAGCTTGTTCTAACAAGTTTGTCAGGTATGTGTTTAAGTGACTTACTGTTTCTTTTTGACATCCTCAGCTTGTTCTAACAAGTTTGTGAGGTATGTGTTTAAGTGACTTACTGTTTCTTTTTGACGTCCTCAGCTTGTTCTAACAAGTTTGTGAGGTATGTGTTTAAGTGACTTACTGTTTCTTTTTGACGTCCTCAGCTTGTTCTAACAAGTTTGTGAGGTATGTGTTTAAGTGACTTACTGTTTCTTTTTGACGTCCTCAGCTTGTTCTAACAAGTTTGTGAGGTATGTGTTTAAGTGACTTACTGTTTCTTTTTGACATCCTCAGCTTGTTCTAACAAGTTTGTGAGGTATGTGTTTAAGTGACTTACTGTTTCTTTTTGACATCCTCAGCTTGTTCTAACAAGTTTGTCAGGTATGTGTTTAAGTGACTTACTGTTTCTTTTTGACGTCCTCAGCTTGTTCTAACAAGTTTGTGAGGTATGTGTTTAAGTGACTTACTGTTTCTTTTTGATATCCTCAGCTTGTTCTAACAAGTTTGTCAGGTATGTGTTTAAGTGACTTACTGTTTCTTTTTGACATCCTCAGCTTGTTCTAACAAGTTTGTCAGGTATGTGTTTAAGTGACTTACTGTTTCTTTTTGACATCCTCAGCTTGTTCTAACAAGTTTGTCAGGTATGTGTTTAAGTGACTTACTGTTTCTTTTTGACGTCCTCAGCTTGTTCTAACAAGTTTGTGAGGTATGTGTTTAAATGACTTACTGTTTCTTTTTGACATCCTCAGCTTGTTCTAACAAGTTTGTGAGGTATGTGTTTAAGTGACTTACTGTTTCTTTTTGACGTCCTCAGCTTGTTCTAACAAGTTTGTGAGGTATGTGTTTAAGTGACTTACTGTTTCTTTTTGACATCCTCAGCTTGTTCTAACAAGTTTGTCAGGTATGTGTTTAAGTGACTTACTGTTTCTTTTTGACATCCTCAGCTTGTTCTAACAAGTTTGTCAGGTATGTGTTTAAGTGACTTACTGTTTCTTTTTGACATCCTCAGCTTGTTCTAACAAGTTTGTGAGGTATGTGTTTAAGTGACTTACTGTTTCTTTTTGACATCCTCAGCTTGTTCTAACAAGTTTGTCAGGTATGTGTTTAAGTGACTTACTGTTTCTTTTTGACATCCTCAGCTTGTTCTAACAAGTTTGTCAGGTATGTGTTTAAGTGACTTACTGTTTCTTTTTGACGTCCTCGGCTTGTTCTAACAAGTTTGTCAGGTATGTGTTTAAGTGACTTACTGTTTCTTTTTGACATCCTCAGCTTGTTCTAACAAGTTTGTGAGGTATGTGTTTAAGTGACTTACTGTTTCTTTTTGACATCCTCAGCTTGTTCTAACAAGTTTGTGAGGTATGTGTTTAAGTGACTTACTGTTTCTTTTTGACATCCTCAGCTTGTTCTAACAAGTTTGTCAGGTATGTGTTTAAGTGACTTACTGTTTCTTTTTGACATCCTCAGCTTGTTCTAACAAGTTTGTCAGGTATGTGTTTAAGTGACTTACTGTTTCTTTTTGACATCCTCAGCTTGTTCTAACAAGTTTGTCAGGTATGTGTTTAAGTGACTTACTGTTTCTTTTTGACATCCTCAGCTTGTTCTAACAAGTTTGTCAGGTATGTGTTTAAGTGACTTACTGTTTCTTTTTGACATCCTCAGCTTGTTCTAACAAGTTTGTCAGGTATGTGTTTAAGTGACTTACTGTTTCTTTTTGACATCCTCAGTTTGTTCTAACAAGTTTGTGAGGTATGTGTTTAAGTGATTTACTGTTTCTTTTTGACATCCTCGGCTTGTTCTAACAAGTTTGTCAGGTATGTGTTTAAGTGACTTACTGTTTCTTTTTGACATCCTCAGCTTGTTCTAACAAGTTTGTCAGGTATGTGTTTAAGTGACTTACTGTTTCTTTTTGACATCCTCAGCTTGTTCTAACAAGTTTGTCAGGTATGTGTTTAAGTGACTTACTGTTTCTTTTTGACATCCTCGGCTTGTTCTAACAAGTTTGTCAGGTATGTGTTTAAGTGACTTACTGTTTCTTTTTGACATCCTAAGCTTGTTCTAACAAGTTTGTCAGGTATGTGTTTAAGTGACTTACTGTTTCTTTTTGACATCCTCAGCTTGTTCTAACAAGTTTGTCAGGTATGTGTTTAAGTGACTTACTGTTTCTTTTTGACATCCTCAGCTTGTTCTAACAAGTTTGTCAGGTATGTGTTTAAGTGACTTACTGTTTCTTTTTGACATCCTCAGCTTGTTCTAACAAGTTTGTCAGGTATGTGTTTAAGTGACTTACTGTTTCTTTTTGACATCCTCAGCTTGTTCTAACAAGTTTGTGAGGTATGTGTTTAAGTGACTTACTGTTTCTTTTTGACATCCTCAGCTTGTTCTAACAAGTTTGTCAGGTATGTGTTTAAGTGACTTACTGTTTCTTTTTGACATCCTCAGCTTGTTCTAACAAGTTTGTCAGGTATGTGTTTAAGTGACTTACTGTTTCTTTTTGACATCCTCAGCTTGTTCTAACAAGTTTGTCAGGTATGTGTTTAAGTGACTTACTGTTTCTTTTTGACATCCTCAGCTTGTTCTAACAAGTTTGTGAGGTATGTGTTTAAGTGACTTACTGTTTCTTTTTGACATCCTCAGCTTGTTCTAACAAGTTTGTCAGGTATGTGTTTAAGTGACTTACTGTTTCTTTTTGACATCCTCAGCTTGTTCTAACAAGTTTGTCAGGTATGTGTTTAAGTGACTTACTGTTTCTTTTTGACATCCTCAGCTTGTTCTAACAAGTTTGTCAGGTATGTGTTTAAGTGACTTACTGTTTCTTTTTGACATCCTCAGCTTGTTCTAACAAGTTTGTCAGGTATGTGTTTAAGTGACTTACTGTTTCTTTTTGACATCCTCAGCTTGTTCTAACAAGTTTGTCAGGTATGTGTTTAAGTGACTTACTGTTTCTTTTTGACATCCTCAGCTTGTTCTAACAAGTTGGTGAGGTATGTGTTTAAATGACTTACTGTTTCTTTTTGACATCCTCAGCTTGTTCTAACAAGTTTGTCAGGTATGTGTTTAAGTGACTTACTGTTTCTTTTTGACATCCTCAGCTTGTTCTAACAAGTTGGTGAGGTATGTGTTTAAATGACTTACTGTTTCTTTTTGACATCCTCAGCTTGTTCTAACAAGTTTGTCAGGTATGTGTTTAAGTGACTTACTGTTTCTTTTTGACATCCTCAGCTTGTTCTAACAAGTTTGTCAGGTATGTGTTTAAATGACTTACTGTTTCTTTTTGACATCCTCGGCTTGTTCTAACAAGTTTGTCAGGTATGTGTTTAAGTGACTTACTGTTTCTTTTTGACATCCTCAGCTTGTTCTAACAAGTTTGTCAGGTATGTGTTTAAGTGACTTACTGTTTCTTTTTGACATCCTCAGCTTGTTCTAACAAGTTTGTCAGGTATGTGTTTAAGTGACTTACTGTTTCTTTTTGACATCCTCAGCTTGTTCTAACAAGTTTGTCAGGTATGTGTTTAAGTGACTTACTGTTTCTTTTTGACATCCTCAGCTTGTTCTAACAAGTTTGTCAGGTATGTGTTTAAGTGACTTACTGTTTCTTTTTGACATCCTCAGCTTGTTCTAACAAGTTGGTGAGGTATGTGTTTAAATGACTTACTGTTTCTTTTTGACATCCTCAGCTTGTTCTAACAAGTTTGTCAGGTATGTGTTTAAGTGACTTACTGTTTCTTTTTGACATCCTCAGCTTGTTCTAACAAGTTGGTGAGGTATGTGTTTAAATGACTTACTGTTTCTTTTTGACATCCTCAGCTTGTTCTAACAAGTTTGTCAGGTATGTGTTTAAGTGACTTACTGTTTCTTTTTGACATCCTCAGCTTGTTCTAACAAGTTTGTCAGGTATGTGTTTAAATGACTTACTGTTTCTTTTTGACATCCTCAGCTTGTTCTAACAAGTTTGTCAGGTATGTGTTTAAGTGACTTACTGTTTCTTTTTGACATCCTCAGCTTGTTCTAACAAGTTTGTGAGGTATGTGTTTAAGTGACTTACTGTTTCTTTTTGACATCCTCAGCTTGTTCTAACAAGTTTGTCAGGTATGTGTTTAAGTGACTTACTGTTTCTTTTTGACATCCTCAGTTTGTTCTAACAAGTTTGTGAGGTATGTGTTTAAGTGACTTACTGTTTCTTTTTGACATCCTCGGCTTGTTCTAACAAGTTTGTCAGGTATGTGTTTAAGTGACTTACTGTTTCTTTTTGACATCCTCAGCTTGTTCTAACAAGTTTGTCAGGTATGTGTTTAAGTGACTTACTGTTTCTTTTTGACATCCTCAGCTTGTTCTAACAAGTTTGTCAGGTATGTGTTTAAGTGACTTACTGTTTCTTTTTGACATCCTCAGCTTGTTCTAACAAGTTTGTCAGGTATGTGTTTAAGTGACTTACTGTTTCTTTTTGACATCCTCAGCTTGTTCTAACAAGTTTGTCAGGTATGTGTTTAAGTGACTTACTGTTTCTTTTTGACATCCTCAGCTTGTTCTAACAAGTTTGTGAGGTATGTGTTTAAGTGACTTACTGTTTCTTTTTGACGTCCTCAGCTTGTTCTAACAAGTTTGTGAGGTATGTGTTTAAGTGACTTACTGTTTCTTTTTGACATCCTCAGCTTGTTCTAACAAGTTTGTCAGGTATGTGTTTAAGTGACTTACTGTTTCTTTTTGACATCCTCAGCTTGTTCTAACAAGTTTGTCAGGTATGTGTTTAAGTGACTTACTGTTTCTTTTTGACATCCTCAGCTTGTTCTAACAAGTTTGTCAGGTATGTGTTTAAGTGACTTACTGTTTCTTTTTGACATCCTCAGCTTGTTCTAACAAGTTTGTCAGGTATGTGTTTAAGTGACTTACTGTTTCTTTTTGACATCCTCAGCTTGTTCTAACAAGTTTGTGAGGTATGTGTTTAAGTGACTTACTGTTTCTTTTTGACATCCTCAGCTTGTTCTAACAAGTTTGTCAGGTATGTGTTTAAGTGACTTACTGTTTCTTTTTGACATCCTCAGCTTGTTCTAACAAGTTTGTGAGGTATGTGTTTAAGTGACTTACTGTTTCTTTTTGACATCCTCAGCTTGTTCTAACAAGTTTGTGAGGTATGTGTTTAAGTGACTTACTGTTTCTTTTTGACATCCTCAGCTTGTTCTAACAAGTTTGTCAGGTATGTGTTTAAGTGACTTACTGTTTCTTTTTGACATCCTCAGCTTGTTCTAACAAGTTTGTGAGGTATGTGTTTAAGTGACTTACTGTTTCTTTTTGACATCCTCAGCTTGTTCTAACAAGTTTGTGAGGTATGTGTTTAAGTGACTTACTGTTTCTTTTTGACATCCTCAGCTTGTTCTAACAAGTTTGTCAGGTATGTGTTTAAGTGACTTACTGTTTCTTTTTGACATCCTCAGCTTGTTCTAACAAGTTTGTCAGGTATGTGTTTAAGTGACTTACTGTTTCTTTTTGACATCCTCAGCTTGTTCTAACAAGTTTGTCAGGTATGTGTTTAAGTGACTTACTGTTTCTTTTTGACATCCTCAGCTTGTTCTAACAAGTTTGTGAGGTATGTGTTTAAGTGACTTACTGTTTCTTTTTGACATCCTCAGCTTGTTCTAACAAGTTTGTGAGGTATGTGTTTCTATTTCTAGCTTCTCTTAAAGCATGCTTTAATTCTTTTATTTCCTCTTCTAAAAATATGATTTTCAGTTCATCTATTCTTTCTTCTGTAAGATATAATACGAAGGACAGTGTGATTCTGGTAAATAATATAAAATACAACTGGCTTACTAGTATTTGTTTGATGACATTAGGTTACCAGTACAAATGTATGCTAACTGTATTTGTCAGTTTTATTTTTAGATCAAATTCGTCAATAGAACAATGTACCAACATGTCATGATGTGAATCTGATGTATGAAATAAATTTATTTAAAGCATATTTTATTGGGTCACAATGTTCTCTGAGGGAGAAGTCAAGTCTCCCTGGTTTTTTTTGCAAGTGTGGTGAGCCCTGCACATAATACAATTTTCATAAAAGATGTACTAATGATTACAATATATGGAAAATTTCATCTTCAAATGCAATACAATCACACATCCATGTAAAGATATATCTTAAAGTCACTGTTTTCCTCGCATGAAAAAAAATATCTTGGGATAAAAAAACTTTATTTGATGCCAATTTAGCTCTCAGATGAATAAAATATTTCTTGAGATGAAATTTTGTAATATGAGTAGTTTACATTTGAAGTCACTCTACCTACCAATTGAACAAAACATTTAAAGATGATTGTTTCAAAGGTGTGTTTTTGATTGGTTTACATTAAATTGTGATTTGCATTTTAATTTAAAAAAATGCATTTCTTGTTTCTGATTGGCTCTGAAATATTTTCCATTAGGTTCTACGTTTATGATTGGCTAATCGTTAATATCTATTTGTGTTTCTTGTTTCTTATTAGATTAATTGACAGAAAGAGCTCTTTTCGTTTATAGTGAGTCGAGAATCAATTTCCAATCACACAGAAATCCAAAATTATGTTTAAATAGAAAATTAATATTGGAAACCAGAGTTTTCCTGCCAAATACAAGTATTTCCTACAGAAACTGCAGTTTCCATGCAAGAAACGTGGGATTTTTTTATCTTTGTGAATATCATGTGCCATATATATCAGCTGCACAAAAACTAGGTACAAAGTATAAATAGTGCACTGTCACCTGCACAAAACACTTAATTACAAAATAAATATATGGGACACAGTCAGCTGCATAAAACATGAGGCACAAATTATACATAGGACCTTGTCAGCTGCATAAAACATTATGTATCAAGTATATATTTAAATGGGGACCCATCAGCTATACAAGACACTAGTTACAAAGTATAAATGGGGCCCTGTCAGCTGTACAAGACACTACAAAAGTATAAATCGGGCACTGTCAGCTGTACAAAGTACAAGTTACAATATATATGACTGACTGAATTTTTGCTTTACCTCTCTTTCAACAATTTTTTCTACTATACATGTACCATATATATATAGTGAACAGAATAAAATTTTAGAACATGTCACAACGTGAGACATATTTAATAGGGCTAGAATGTGTTGTAGTCACTTTCAATAACACCACCTCAGGTACATTTTCTCAAAGCACTGTCCTGCTCATCTGGTGTTGATATGTCATCAATGAGAGGCTAGAGATTATCATAGACAATTCATTGTCTTAACCAATAAACCACAGCACCTACTTACTATGTAAATAAGACACATGTTTTCCATAAAACCCTACATGTAAATGTAAACATTCTACAAATGTATTTATATCAACAATGTCTTGGACAAAGGCCAAGTCTTACAGTCATTACACTTGATGTTGTATACTCAATATTTAATATCAACCAATCAGAACATTGGATTGAGAGGTACTCAATATTTAAAGCAACCAATCAGATCACTAGATTGAGAAGTACTTAATATTTAATATCAACCAATCAGAAAGCTGGATTGAAAGGTACTCAATATTTAATATCAACCAATCAGAAAGTTGGATTGAGAGGTAAGATACCTTAAATTGCACCTCAGATTATTTCTAATCAAAATGACCTCTATATAATAAGTCTAAAATTTGTGTGTCTTTTAAGGGTTGCAGTTGATTGGTTGAAATTAATTGAATATTAATTATCATTAAAATATTACACTGAAACGATTGATGCTGCTAAGACCAGAAATCAAACAAACAATAAATCCTTACCCCGTGATCTTCCAGCGGAGCTAGTAATTTCTATAGTTTGTGAGATCAGAGAATTTGAGGAATATTCTGAAAATCAAATAATTAGTTTGTAAATCACAACAGTTAGATGAAAAAGAGATCATTCTACTGTTTATTTGTTTGGGGTTTTTTTTCTTTTGGAATATTTCAATTTCAAATTTCAATTTTTGAATTTTTACAACAAAAAAGAAATAAAAAAAACTTTGAATAAAATATTTGAATGATACAACTACAGTAGAATAACCTCTAATGCAAAGAGCTTTAGTTAAATAAACAATATAACAACAGAAAAATCTCATGTTAAAACAGAAGAAATTAATTATTAGCTAGTTATATAAAAAAATAAAAAGAGCATTCACAAAGAATAAAGTATTAAATAAAATACAAATAAAACTTTCTCCTATGTTGATTATAAACCCGCTTAAATCAAATTCCTGCCTGAATAAATAATAATACCTGAATAATCAGACCACCTTTCTATCCCAAATATCTATATCTGATAATGTTCACAATAGACAGGTTTCACAATATTTATTTGTCTTTACAATTTTAGATTTATTTTATTAACATGTTTTGTTTTCTGTAACTTCTAATTATACCTTATATAGGGGTTAGGGTTATGGTGTTTAACACCACTTTCAACAATATTTCAGTTGTATCGTGGCTGTCATTTTTATTGGGTGAGGAAACCAGTGTGCCCGGTCAAAACCACTGACCTGCCACAAGTCACAGACAAACTTTATCACATAATGCTGTATTGAGTACACCTCACCATGAGGGGGATTTGAGATCACAACTTTAGTGGTCATAGGCACTGATTGCATAAGTAGTTGTAAATCCAACTACCATACGATCACGACCATGACGGCCCCTTACCTTATATAGAAGCAGATAGCAAAATCAAATATATTAAACTATAAGACTATGGAAATTGGGGGTCTATAATGCCACTTTCAATCACATATCAATCGCATCATGGCAGCAAGTTTAATTGGTGAAAGGATATTGATGTACATCAATCTTCTGTAGTTACCAAATAAACATATGTTGATATCAGTGGAATTGTTGACCATCACTTTTTAAACTTTCTTTTCATAATATACAGTTGTGATCAAGTATATCAGTGTTTCTCAAGGAAAATTGAAGTTGAATGGACATTCGATCTAGTAAAGGAGTATGAATTACTAGACTCCACATACTCCACAGAAGAGGTGCTCAGATTCCTACTGCTCATTTGGTCCTGTAATGAACAACCATTTACTGGACCAAACCAATTTTTACTGGACATTGACATATGTCCGACGAACCTTGTGAATGACTGGTATATCTCAGCCAGGGCATGATTCAAACTCCCAACCTTTAATTTGAAATGTACTGCTTACCTGTACACAGGTAGATGTACATTGAATTTTGGTCATGTAGTTTTCTAATGTAATATTAGATTGAACACTTTATAAAGCAGTAAGTTAAAACCACATAGGAGAAATAACAAGTTCACTTTGATATTTCCTAAAAAAAAATAGATTTGAAACATTCCTGAAGCATTTAAAGAATATTTCAAAAAGTTTCTATTTTTTTAAGAAATAACTTATGCAATAAAATAAACATGCAAAGAATATTAGAATTTAAATAAAAACAGACAATTTGAGTTAAGAAAACTTCAGATATATCACACATATAAAAATATTAAAACATGTTATTTCTGAAAAAAATAAAATTTTCTTTGCATTTGGGCAGAATTTGATTTATTTATTTTATTTGGGCAGATATTCATATTGCATTTAGGCAGAATTATATTACAGGGACAGTATGTAAATTAATTTAAAATAAATATCAAAATATTGCCTTAAAAGAACAAAGAAATATGATAGATATAGTTTTTTATACCTATTTTTATTTAACATCTTCAAACAAAAAATTGCCTTTTGTGAATAAGATTTGTCATACATGTGTGTTTAAACAGTGACTCTGTGGTGGTTACCATAATCATGAACTCTGCTCATGAGTGTGTCTCTAACAGAGTTAGTATAATAACTGGTAGAGTTGAACACCAGTCCTGAAATATTTTAAATGTATTATTGTGCTTCAGTGAGTAAACTTTTTATTTGATTATACTTGGTCATTTGTCAAAAGTCAGTGTTTCAGCTAGACTTTGGAATCTTCAGGACAATTGCTAGTTTTATCAAAATAGTTACATAATTCGGGACATTTTTTAATAAGTACAAGTAAACTAATTTTTATAAAGTTCTCCAAGACAATTTGAGAAATATGTTGGAAAATATTCTGAGACCGGTGCCTAGCTGAATCACTGAAAGTAATCACAAACTTCAAACTTTCCCTAAAGTACATATTTCAAATAAAACTACAATTTAAATTTTTTTTTATCCTGAAGTCAATTAATGTCTGGTTTTGATCATTTTTTCATCAACAAAGCAGAAACTAATTTTTCAAAGCATGTTTTAGAAATCCTCACAATTTAAACATCACATTTAATTATTTGTTTACACAAGTACTATCATTGCACTGCTTTTTGAGCAAAATTCATTCAGTTATGTGTTTAACTTGTAGTGTATTCTCAAAATTCTTAGTTAACAAACTTGCAGTGAAATAATAGAGTAAAACTATAAATAATTCTGCTCTTGTTGATAATAAAATAAAAATGATAAAAATCAGACATGAATTGAATTCAGGATATTTTTTTGAAAAATCGTAGTTTTATTTGAAATATATTGTGAAATTGACAGTTTGTGAATACTTTTGACAACTGACTGTAGCTTTAAAACATCATAAATGTAGACATGTTTTATACTTTTAAATTATACTACACTGACAATATTCCTTTATTGTAAAATGCTTTTTTTGAATATTAAATGTTTTATTTTAAATTTCTGTTTTCAAGTTCAGACAAAGGTTAATATTTTTAATTTCCTCCGAAATTCAATGTATGTTTTCACCAAAATAAAAGAATATTTCCTCACAAATAAAAAACACTGATATTAAGGTTATTAAGCAGTAGTTCCTCTCTTAAAGGCAAAACATTCTTGAATGAAAAAGTGGTCTGATAAAAGGGGTGGTCTCTCTTGATGGTAATTAAGTAGTATTTTACTATCTCAGTGTATCTGAAATCTAAAAAAAAAAGAGGAGGCCTTCAATGAGAGTGGCCTTATAAAGGGGTGGGGACTACTATAGAGATTAATTTTCATGATATCCTTTATAATTGTTTAACAGGTGCCATTTTAATGATATTCAGAATATTATATTTACATAAAATAGGCAACAGTTAATATTTTTTTTCATAAAAACCTATGACCTTTCTGTTAGTACTTACTTTGTTACTCGATCTTTAGTTTTATATGTATATTTTGTCGATCGTTGTTTGTCCTTTTGTATTTTTTCTTTTGGCCATTGTGTTGTCTGTTCTTCTTTGATATACAGTTTCTGATTACCTCCCTTTGATATCTTCAAACTCTTCTTAATAACAATGTCTAATTGATATTTGACAACTTTATTTCAACATTATGGCAAAAAATGTCAAAATATCAACTCCAAGAAAAAATAACATGAAGGCCATCATTTCAAGTTTTTATTTAAAAAATACAATAATTAGAGGAACAGTAGAACAAGTTTAGAGAGACCAGCCTTATACCACCCATATATGGTTTATCAAGATGGGTGGCCTCTTAAATAAGGTTTATTCTAAATAGTTAATGAAGAGTTATGACATTTTAAAATGGCCTCTAAAGACCGGTTTAATTGTCCTTTTTTAATTTTTTTTTAATTTATTTATCTTGTATGTCCTAGAGTTTTATTAATAACTGTTAGTAACCATGGTAATAATTTATAACAACATCAAACAGGTGGTGATTATAGATGGAAGATATAAAAAACATAATTAAACAGTTTTCTAAAATATTTAATTTGTATGTGAAAGTTTCAAATAAAAATCTCTAAAAAGAATACGACAGTTTAAAGATTGATATTGTACCTTTATCTATACCACCAGCTCCTCTAGAACGTGATTCATCCTTCCTACTTCTATGACTGTTAGTGCTGGCACTACGTTTCTCTGACTGTTGTTGTTGATTCTTCTGACTCATTATAATCTTAAACTGTAGATCTGTTGTAACAAGTAATACATTAATGTGAAGTGAATTTGAATTTGAATTTTGGTGTTTAATGCCACTTTCAGCAATATTTCAGCTATATCATGGCGACCAGTTTTAGTGGTGGAGGAAGCCGGAGTACCCGGAGAGAACCACCGACCCTGGAAAAGCAATTGGTAAACTTTATCACTTGCGGCTGCGAGTCGAGTGCACACTTTTGTAATTTACAAAGTCGGGCGCAAACCCACGCTGTATTGGTGATAGGCTTGTATGAGTTGCTAGGTAATCCAACTACCTAAATCATTGAGCCACCCGGGCCCCTTAATGTGAAGTGAATTAATCTTAATATACATGTAATATTTATACATGTACCATGATTTTAGCCTACATGATACACGTTATTCCAGAAATGTGTCATGTGCACTAATTTAGATACCTACATTTCCTATATCATTTTTAAAGTGTAAATGGTATGACTTACACAATCTTTTGTGTGCATCCTTTTTATCAACAGCTTTGAGAAAAAAAAACTCCACGTTGCTCGTGGTTTACGTTTCATTAAAGTTTCTTCTATTATTTCCCTTCTATACATTGTTATTCTATAAGATTTAAGTTTAATATGAGAATGGTTTCTAATCAAACAGTTAAACAAACGTAAGATTGTTTAACTGCTTAACTCAGAAAATCATGGTATAAATGATTTGCAACATGAAGCCATGCAATATCACATCTAGGTCGTTGATTATTGCACAGCTTTTTAAGAATAATAAAACTACAGCCCAGATTTAAAGTGTGCAATATTTCGTATCTGCATGTATTATGCCATAGTTCTTAGCTGTTGCTTACATTCTGGTATACAACCATTAAAAGATCAAAAGAAATGATTACATTCATGTTACAAGTAGCATGTTAACAACATTATGTAATGGGTACATCATGTATTTGATGTTAGCTTGTACAAGGTCAGTTTTACAGTCATCAAACTTGAGCATGAGTTTTCTACTCATACTCCAAAACATCCAATTAAAATGTCAGAAATACAGTGTTCTGATTGGACAATTTTGTAGTCAAACTTGTACCCAAAAAGTTTTATTGGCCATGACTTGTCACCTTAAAAAACAAATACAGTTTTAATAGTAATCAGTCAAAAAAATGCAACCGTATCAGTGGTGTAATGGTTAACGTGCCCGCCTCAAGTGTGGTAGATCGTGGGTTCGAGTCCTGATCGGGTCAAACCTAAGATTATAAAATTGTTATTTGTTACTTCTCCACTAAACATTCAGCATTAAGGAGAAAGAGCAAAGACTGGTTGGTTCTGAATCATGATAATGTGTCTGAGTGGGGCGACATGTCTTATCTACAGACTGTTGTTTCAGTGAGCTAGCATGTTGGTCTAGTACAAAGCGTACATCATCATCATCTCATTGAAATACAACTTGTTCTCACCATGATATGGCTGAAAAGTTGCTGAGTTAGCTTAAACAACAATCACTCACTCACTCAAAATAATGCAACACCAAAAACTTATTTTAAAGGCAGGCACAGGGCACAAAGGCGGGCACAGGACACAAAGGCAGACAAAGGGCACAAAGGCAGACAGCCCATTATTATGTTGGATGTAGGTTAGGTTAGATATTACATGCGAGACTACGTATGAATTGTAGTGCCTTAAATGCACACCTCTTTATCAGAAACCTTGTTGAATCGCTAAATTGTATCTGTAGAATAACTGAAACTGTATCTCATTTCTTATTAGATTGTCCGCGTCACACGACTCTAAGACAACAACTTTTCTTCTCACTTTTGGATATTCCTGAAACAATTACACTGAATCTACTTATTTTTGGCTCATTTAATCTAAATGACGAAGAAAACAAAGCAGTATTTAAATCAGTCCAAACCTTTATCATAAAAAGTAAAAGATTTACACCTTGACATGCTCACATAATATTTTTCACCTTTTCAATCTCTTTGTATTATTCTTTTCAAGTAAATTGTGTAGCTTTCACCTACATGCTTACATACATTTTTGTTTTTTTCCTCCCTCAATGTATAAATAATTCTCACAAGTTAAAAATTTAAATCAGCATTCATATATATATTTTTTGTCATATTTGTAAGTTCTTCATAGGAAACAGATTTAAAAAAAGCATTTGCCTGTTTCTGAATCCTATTGTACAATTGCTATTGTTCTGTTTATAAATGTCAGTTATACCAATAAAATATGTTTATACCAAGGCAGACAGAGTCCCTCCTCTGACAGGGTTATCTCCCCTGTTATCATTTACCTTTGTTTTCCTTTTTAAGTCCCTCTATTTCTTCATGTAAACACCTAAGAACTTCCTGATGTTGTTGTTTCAGGAATCCTATACTTCTCTCTAAATGATGGATCCTTTGTGTAGGATTCATGTCTGATACATCCTTGTCTTCTTCCTCTTCTTCTTTCTTTCCATCAATGGAAGGATTGTGTTTGTCCTTGAAAAAAGATAGCAAATCATATTTAAATTCATACATTTAAACCAACAATAATCGACTCTACAACATTAGAACCTCGTTCTGTTGTAGTGTCAGAGGGTCTGATGAATTTTCAAGTGAAATAAAAAACAGTATTTCACGTATGTGACGTCATAGCATAACATCACAATCAAACTCAAAGATATCATTGAGCGTCCACAACTGAACAACTAAAATAAATCACTAGTAACTGAACATCGACTGTAATTCACTCATGCTCATTAGCACATCCGTGAATCACTGTGTTGTTTGATTTCTTGTAATTTATTTTCGATATTCAGAATATAAGAGTGGTTATATAGCAATAAATCTGACAACTACTACATTATAGTTCACACACTGTACAGGGCTCACGATGGAGGGCGATTCCGGCGAAGAAGTCGCCTTGTGGCTGCTCACTTCGCTTTGTACTAGTGCCAAAAGAGAAGTGGAAGTCGCCCTGTGATCTTACCAAGTCGCTTTGCTAATTTCAACTGTTAAAAAACATCGGTATATTTTTACTACAAAATTTCCGTTTTTAAAACCGCCATTGTAGAGGGACGTAATCGAAACAGTTACAAAGATAAAACCTGTACTACGGATCCGAACTTAGGAAAATAACGTCGGTATTGTTTCATTTCATTTATTTGGGATTTGATGGTGGCTATCCAAAGGGATTGTTAACTTTGTGGATATGATTAGTTTCTTAATTAATATCAATCAGTGATTAAAGAGAAGCAATGTAAATAATATACACTCATTAAAATTTGATTAAATAATTAGCAATTTCACAGCTTGTGTTGTTTTTTTTTTGGCATATATTTATCTTATCTAATGTTTTGTCATTTTATCTATGTGTGACTTGTTTGAAACAATGCTGATGTCAAAATAAATTTCATTATTCAATTGTATTTATTTATTATTTATTGGACAATAGTTGACTATCATATATGTGCCTTTATCATCTGTGCAAGACAAAACAAAGAATCTGAAAAGGGTTTACTTAATACAAACAAACAAAAAACAAAGAAAAGGTCATATGCAAATCAGAGAGATGATATGCTAACAAAAACATGGAATTAAACAACTACTGAATATACCTTAATGCATAACAAGTACATTATAACATATGAATGCCACGATAATGCCCCGCGAATGTGAAAAGTGGTACAATTAATTATAGAAATATTTTGACTTCTCCCTGTACTCTCACCACTTCTCCCTGTTGTCTCTCACTTCTCTTTTGTCAGCACCTGAAAGAGAAGTCACTTCTCCCTCTGATTTCAAAGTTGTGGGAGCCCTGACACATATCTTTCTGCAGTATCTATGTTTGAGATAACGAGTTTTGACTGTACATGCATCTTCATAAGTCATTATGACATATCAGTAATTCCTTTATTTATATTAAGATAAATTAAAAGTAGGGAAGGGAGATAATTGAAGAAAATTCCATCAAAAATTATCAAATTATCTCCCTTCAATCGCAGTAAATTAATTGTGAAGATTTGATTTGATTTGATTTTTGGTGTTTAACGCCACTTTCAGCAATATTTCAGCTATATCATGGCGACCAGTTTTAGCGGTGGAAGAAGCCGGAGTACCCGGAGAGAACCACCGACCATGGGCAAGCAACTGGTAAATTTTATCACTTGTGGCTGCGAGTCGAGTGCACCCTTTTTTGTAATTTACAAAGCCGGACGCAAACCCACGACGTATTGGTGATAGGCTTGTATGAGTTGTTAGGTAATCCAACTATCTAATTCATTGAGCCACCTGGGCCTTTAATTCTGAAGAAAAATAGAGCACTCAGACAAATTTAATTAATACACTTTACAGGTTCTGAACTTAAGACTATAGGTCTAGGCTTATTTATAAGGTAAAATGTCATTCAATGCAACAGCCTGTCATGTTACCAGTACTGTGTACTCGGGGTAACTCTATAATAGGTTAGATATACCAGTGTACTAAGGGTCACTCTATTATAGGGTAGACATACTAGTGTACTGACAATAGCTTTAAGATTGAGTACCACTGTACTCAGGGGGGGAAGGGTTACTCTAAAATAGGGTAGACATACCAGTGTATTGTGTTCTGTTTCAATCTCACACAAGATGTTGTCAAAAACTATTTCATCCATTAGTATTTTTTTTTTCTCACTTTGTTTTATTTTTCCCTAAGAATCACACAATAATGGGGTCATTATCTAGAACGCATACATCCATAACAATACAAAATATGACCACTGAATAAATTACACATAGTTAGCCACAAGTAATGTTTGACACAATTTTCTTCATTTATAGAGTTCTAAAGACATATATACACCCTGTCAACCTATCCTATGTCAACATTAAAAGTTTATAATGTGAGTTCAAGTATCAGTTCAATGAAATTAAAGATTAAAACAGATTAATTCCTAGGTATATGTGGCAATGATATCTCAACCATATGTATATAGAAAAAGCTGCCAATTATAGGATTTAAAATTAACACATTGAATTTGTTTTAAAATTTAATATGCATAATTGCAATTTCATGTCTTATATACATGTATGTAACACATGATAGTCACGAAAGTGCAAAATATCTGGTAATTTGTGTGAAAATTATTATTGGAAAAATAATGTACAGGAATTTCGTGGAACACCAGGTTTTTCGTGCAAAGAACTGCGTATCACAGAATATGCAACTTCTGATCAGAATGTGTGGTTTGGTAGATGATATAGTCACAAAAATCTGAAATACCAAACTATTCACTTGATGGTTAATTTTACATAATCGTTATTGTTTTCCAGTTCAATACATACATTGAAAACTTTTCACATGGAGGTTACTTTTTGCACATATTTGGTAAAATGCAAACTAAAGTGAAAAAATGTTGCATGTTTTCTTTTATTTTGGAATGGAAAGGTTAGGGTTATGGTGTTTAATGCCACTTTTAACAGTATTTCAGTTTTATTGTGGTGGTTTATTTATGTGTAGCATTTCCAAACAAGGGTTACTCATTAACATCTATTTCTCTTGACCAGTTGTGTCTTTGATATATCCAACATAATCTGTAGAGCATCCCTTTTAGAGGTGTACTCTGCAGTGAAGATACAAGGTGTTATAAACTCCTTGGGTTGCTTCGGGAGACGGATCTGTGTGTGTGTGGAGGTGGGTTAATGAATGATAACAAATGGGAAGATGGCAGTACATTGTACTTAAGTGGTTCTTACCTTGAGAAACGGCTTTGGGTATCGTCCTCTGTCCAGCGTGTTGATATTATGTAGCTCTTACCTTGACAAACGGCTTTGGGTATCGTCCTCTGTTCAGAGTGTTGATATTATGTAGCTCTTACCTTGACAAATGGCTTTGGGTATCGTCCTCTGTCCAGAGTGTTGATATTATGTAGCTCTTACCTTGACAAACGGCTTTGGGTATCGTCCTCTGTTCAGAGTGTTGATATTATGTAGCTCTTACCTTGACAAATGGCTTTGGGTATCGTCCTCTGTCCAGAGTGTTGATATTATGTAGCTCTTACCTTGACAAACGGCTTTGGGTATCGTCCTCTGTCCAGAGTGTTGATATTATGTAGCTCTTACCTTGACAAATGGCTTTGGGTATCGTCCTCTGTCCAGAGTGTTGATATTATGTAGCTCTTACCTTGACAAACGGCTTTGGGTATCGTCCTCTGTCCAGAGTGTTGATATTATGTAGCTCTTACCTTGACAAACGGCTTTGGGTATCGTCCTCTGTTCAGAGTGTTGATATTATGTAGCTCTTACCTTGACAAACGGCTTTGGGTATCGTCCTCTGTCCAGAGTGTTGATATTATGTAGCTCTTACCTTGACAAACGGCTTTGGGTATCGTCCTCTGTCCAGAGTGTTGATATTATGTAGCTCTTACCTTGACAAACGGCTTTGGGTATCGTCCTCTGTCCAGAGTGTTGATATTATGTAGCTCTTACCTTGACAAACGGCTTTGGGTATCGTCCTCTGTCCAGCGTGTTGATATTATTTAGCTCTTACCTTGACAAACGGCTTTGGGTATCGTCCTTTGTTCAGAGTGTTGATATTATGTAGCTCTTACCTGGACAAATGGCTTTGGGTATCGTCCTCTGTCCAGCGTGTTGATATTATGTAGCTCTTACCTTGACAAACGGCTTTGGGTATCGTCCTCTGTCCAGAGTGTTGATATTATGTAGCTCTTACCTTGACAAATGGCTTTGGGTATCGTCCTCTGTCCAGAGTGTTGATATTATGTAGCTCTTACCTTGACAAACGGCTTTGGGTATCGTCCTCTGTCCAGAGTGTTGATATTATGTAGCTCTTACCTTGACAAATGGCTTTGGTTATCGTCCTCTGTCCAGCGTGTTGATATTATGTGGTTCTTACCTTGACAAACGGCTTTGGGTATCGTCCTCTGTTCAGAGTGTTGATATTATGTAGCTCTTACCTTGACAAATGGCTTTGGTTATCGTCCTCTGTCCAGCGTGTTGATATTATGTGGTTCTTACCTTGACAAACGGCTTTGGGTATCGTCCTCTGTCCAGCGTGTTGATATTATGTAGCTCTTACCTTGACAAACGGCTTTGGGTATCGTCCTCTGTCCAGCGTGTTGATTCTTGACCACTGTGGAAGTGTACTAAGGGGAGGCAACTGGTTCATGGATAGATCCGCTATCTTCTCCTGGACTACTCCCTGTTTAATCATACTCCAGGTCTAGCATCAGTCATTGTGGTAGATTATAAATGCCAATAATTATCTACAAATAACAGACACAGTTTTTAGGAACTAAACACATTGATGTAAAATATTGAATTAATGAGCAAATACTCCCACTTTGAAAAAATCAATTGTCCCTTTTGATAGGAACTTCAATGTCATGAAAAGAAAATTATATGTATACATTGCGAAAAGTGAATCGATTCATTGAAATAAATATTCAAAGGGAGACAATACAAAAAATTGAACATGATTTAAGTTGGATTATCTTATACACATTGCATTCTAATGCAATTTGTTTGTATCGTTGGATTTGATTGGTTACTATTCTATGTAAAATTCGCAATATACAAGTTGTAACTAAGGGGTCCACCTGGAAGGATTCGCCATCTTGAAAACGTGAAATCCTACATGCCATAATTACAACAATACACAAAAATAATTAGAATGACAACCTTACAAACTTATTTTAGTTAATTCTTATCAAAATTGAAGTGCACACAAAGCCAAAAAATGTCTGATCATTACATTTTAAACTGGAAGTCTTCATATGATGTCATGTTGTTTATCTACCAAAGACATCAACAACGTTTCACAGAATTTTAATTTGTGTGAATTTTAGACTCAGGTAAAAGGAAGAATCCTGTTTTATGTTTAGCATTGCATTAGATTGGATATAACTATTGTATTTTAAGCTTTGTGGACATAAATCTTGCGTTTTCTATCGCAATTATCCGTCGTCGCTAGGTAAACTCAATTTGCGACCGTAAAACCTAAAAATAATTTGACATGACCAGGTTGTTATCATATTCAACATTTACAATAAATAAAGCATGTTCAACTCAAACAAAATTTCAGTCAAACGTCATCTTAAGTATTGTGAATGGAGCAACAAACAGAGGGATTATTTCATTTTTTATGTACAAATGAGAGAATTGGTCAAAAATTGATCAGTAGTCTAGTAAGGTAGATGCTGCCTTACAAAACATTCCATCTGCCTTCAAAAGTTTATTTCTCTAATATTTTTTTGGCACAAAAATTAACATGTCATGTACATGTAATACATTTAGTGATTATTAAACAATAATAATTATCATAATTATAAATATAATATTTTAAACTAGAAAATAATGATTATTGTCCTTCATCTCACAGTATACAGTATGGTATTAGAGGGTTAGAGTTATGGGAGTTTAACACCATTTTCAACGATATTTCAGTTATATATTAGATGTCAGTCTTATTGGAGGAGAAAACCAGAGTACCAAGAGAAAACCATCTACATTTTTATTTATTTTTTGACCTGTGATAACTCAGTGATCAAACTTTACCACATTAAGTTGTGACAAGTACATCTCATCTCTGCTGGGTTGGAATCAAACTCACAACTTAAGTGGTAATACACATGGCTTAGGGGTTATGGTGTTTAATGCCACTTTCAACAATATTTCAGCTATATCATTGTGGTCAATTTTATTAGAGGAGGAAACCGAAGTACCCAGAGAAAACCACTGATCTGCCACAAGTCACTGACAAACTTTATCACATAATGTTGTATCGAGTACACCTCGCCTGAATGGGATTTGAACTCACAACTTCAGTGGTGATAGGCACTGATTGCATAGGTACCGTTAGTTGTAAATCAAATTACCATACAATCACGACAACGATGGCCCTGTTACACATGGACTGCATATATAGATGTAAATACAGCTATCATATAAAATCACAGCCATTACATGGCCGTAGTGCAATGGAGGCAAATGAGGCAAATGCCTCACTTTTTGAAACGGCAAGTATAACCTTTGAAAACAAAATCATTTTTTTCAAAATTTGTCTAATTTCACCCATAAATCCATTGCTATAATATCACGGATTATAAATTCATTGGACGTAATATTCGATTAACAGTTGTTAGACAGTGACAGTGTTATTCGGCAGCTGTATGTCATAAATTCAGATGAAAAACGATGAGAATAATAATAATAATAATAATAATAATAATAATTTTATTGTTCCAATTAAGGGTCCCCGAAGAGGCAGAGAGTTACATATAAAACAAATATTGATTCAATGTACATATAACAATACAATATCCAAAGTTGCTCCCGCGAAAAAACATTGCAGAAGATGTTGGAAAGTCATCATGTCACTTCACAATTGGTTGAAGACAGGGTCTTTAAAACGAAAATTAGATGAAGGTAACTTTTAAAACATCAGTGTGGATTTGCATATTCCGATATCTGTCACTTTGTTATCATAACAAAGTGACAGATAACGGATTAATAGAAATTACATTGAAACATATTTATTCACTGAATGATGTGTGATAGTCGATATTTTAACCCCGTTTAAAATTTGAATTGAAATCTTATTATGATCCCATGCTTTAGACCATATTCAATTGTCACACATGGGATTGAATAATAATCAATACATTATACACATGGCATAACAGCAAAAACAATAAACAGAAAACAAATATAACGGGGTAATCCATTTATTTTAGAAGTCTGAGATTTTGTGTGAATGTTTGCAAGTTAGTAGTTCAAACAACATTTTAAGTCTAGAATGCTTTATTCGGACAGTAGTGGTCGTCACCTATTCTATTTGACTAAAATAGAACGTGTCTATCACCATATATGAGGGGTCAGACATATAATACAGAAAATATTATGAATGAAATAACACATTTACCAGATTCCCAGAAAAAATATGCCTAGAAAATCCAACTAATTGGCAATATCTAGAATATCGCTCAAACAGGTCTGAGGAGGTACAATATGCAGTAAACAGTTATATTTCTGACTTTTAAAAGGCATTTTCAATTTAGAATTTAGTCTAAAAATTACAAAAAGGTGTCAGCTTCCGGGGGCATTGCCCCCAGACTCCTTTTACCTAAAAGGGGTCCCTGCCCCCAAACCCCCTTTACCTAAAAGATGTCCCTGCCCCCAAATCCACGCTGGGGGAATATCCCCCAAGACTTCTCTTTGCCTCACTTTATTCAGACCCGGCCTATGGCCGTGCATTATAGTTACCTAGTAAATAATTTAAAAATATATGTTTCCATGTGTTTCCTACCTTATGGCATTTATAATTGTTGAAATTGGAATATTTAAAAATGCTTTAAATAAATAAAATGTCTTTCTAACTATAAAACTATAGATTTTTTAATGGATCCCAAATTGTTCTTTAACTCCCACGACAAAACAGTTCACAGACTGTATATTATATCCATTCTAAATTGTAATGCCAGTATATATCTATAGAATAACCCTTTATATACAAGTACACTGAAGTCGCAATTATATCTGTACAATCAAATTTAGTCTCAATAATACCAACATGATCTTTCAATGTTTAAACAAGAGTAGAAGTGATCACGATAAAGTTTCTTTATGACATGGATCACTAATGTCAATCACCAATCAATAATTAATTGAGGAATACCTGTAATAACCTCATCAATTATTGGTCAGAGTCAGTCTCTGTAGCATTTTTATCCTCACTTTTATTTACCTGGTTAACCAAACATAAACAACATGTGATAATAAAGATATTGAAAGTTGGATCAAATAAACATCAGGTATTGTAATCAAAACAACATATGGAATCATTTCAGATAATAACTTTATTGAGGAATAAAGATAAAGATATATTATACAAATATATCCTGTTAGTGATGGTTATTTGTGAAAAATGCCGGTTGAGAGGAGATGCAAATATCCCGAGCCGCTTTAGCGGCGAGGGACATTTGACTGTCCTCGAAACCGGTATTTTCCACAAATAATCCTCACTAACAGGATATATTTGTTTAATTCCGCCGAATATTTAACAGCAAGTAGAACAGTGGCATGCAAACAGATTCAGAACTTCAGACCACTTCGTTCATTTGATTTTCAAGACTTTTATCAATCTACGAAAACAGGAATTTTTTTTTCAAAGAAGTGCATTTCTGGAACAAAATCAAAAATAGAATAAACTAGTATTACTGCGAGCACAGCTCACTAAGATATACCCCCCGCTTCCCACATCTGTCCAACCTATTTCCATAACCAAAACATTACTGATTGTTCTGACCAAAAATGAAAGGGACCCTCCTCTCTTCACCGGTAAGCTGCATTTAAAATTTCAAAACATTTTGAGAAACACTACTCAAGTTATCATATGACATTAAGGGTAAAAATCCTATTTTCCTTCATATCAAGTCCAATAACTCTGGAATGGCAAAAGTGAAAATCGTCAAAAATGAAAGGGATCCTTCTCTCTTCACTGGTAAGATGCTGATAAAATTTCAAAACATTCTGAGAAACACTACTCAAGTTATCATACGACATTTAGGGTAAAAATCCTATTTTCCGTCATATCAAGTCCAATAACTCTGGAACGGCAAAAATGAAAATCGTCAAAAAAGAAAGGGATCCTCCTCTCTTCACCAGTAAACAGCTGATAAAATTTTAAAAGATTCTAAGAAACACAACTCAGTTATCGTACGACATAGGATTTGTCTACAGACGGACGGACATGGTGAAACCAGTATACCCCCCTACAACTTTGTTGCGGGGGGTATAATCACTTTGCTTTAATATACAACATATAAAAAAAATAATGCAAATAAATTTGAAAAATATACATTTCAACGATTTCAAACATAACGGATGACACTGTCGTCTGGTTTTTTTTTACTTTAGCGTTGGTTGAAAGAAGAAACCTGAGTAATTCGAATTACATCCATGACGTCATAAACTATTTAAAGACAGGATTTCCCCTAGAGCGGGGTATTGGCCTATAATACCGTGGTATTTGCTTGCCTAAGCAAATACCATGCTATAGGGAATTACCAAGGGCAAATACCCTGGTGATGGGGATAAAGCGGAAAAAACTAAGGATTGGTAAAAAAAATACCCCTTCCATCAACCAATCAGAAGACAGCATTCATATATAAGGTGGAATTAAACCTATAGCACTATGATGTAAGGTTAAGTCAGGACTCTAATGTAAATATTACTGTCCAAATAAAGATTTAAATCTACAAATGTAATTAGATTCCTTGTTGATAACATGTCACCGTCTATCGTTATTTAGACGGTCAGTAAATCGTTGAAGGGTGACCGCTCCAGCGCGAACCCTTCAACTATTTACTTACCGTCTAAATAACCATAGTCGGTCACGGGAGCTAATAACATTTTTGTACGATGTTGCTGATCTATAACTTGAAACAGTAACTAAGTTTTTTCCACGAACTATGTTTGACGGACTTTCTTGGAAGTTCTAGGGCTAAAGACGTAATGGTCAATACACAAAATTAAGCACTGCCCACTAACCTTCTGTAATTTTCCATCTGCATCATTTCATAACTGCACGTTATTTTAGAAGAAAATATAAATCATCATCTTTCTTGCAGTTGTGTTTAATTATGCTAAATCAAAATACACACACATATATATAGAGAGCCTGGTCAAATACATCGTCTCAGTTATCTATTACAATATTTCTTTATTTCGGACAGCGACAAGGTCAAATTATGCAATATTAGATTACACAATGCTACAGTCTGCTTCTATCGTTATTTTTAGGAATGGAATTTTCCACTGGCCAGTAAAGCGTATTAATCTTATTCTCTAGATTTCCATATATGGCTCTGCCTTCATCATTATTTTTAGGAATGATTTTATCCAATCATAGGTTGTCAAATAAATGCAACATCGTACAAATGTAATTAGATTCCTTGCTGATAACAAGTCAATATTATTAAAATATTTCTTGTTCCCCAATACCTAAGGCACATAACTTTCTTTAAGTGAGTGGGCTATTAACCCAGGAAAATTTAATCAGTTAATATTTAATAATATTGCTGAAATTTGAAAACCAACAAAAAATCTATTATGATATATTTTCTGTCTGCAGTATAGCTAGTTGATATACAATTTGACCTTGAAGAATGGTGCCTGCGTGGTCAAGGTCATTAACTTCTGACAACAAACCTGACCTTGAAGAATGGTGCATGGATGGCCAAGGTCATTGATTTCTGACAAGCCTGACCTTGAAGAATGGCGCCTGGATGGCCAAGGTCATTAACTTCTGACAACAAGCCTGATCTTGAAGAATGGTGCCTGGATGGCCAAGGTCATTAATTTCTGACAACAAGCCTGACCTTGAAGAATGGCACCTGGATGGCCAAGGTCATTAACTTCTGACAACAAGCCTGATCTTGAAGAATGGTGCCTGGATGGCCAAGGTCATTAATTTCTGACAAGCCTGACCTAGAAGAATGGTGCCTGGATGGCCAAGGTCATTAACTTGACAACAAGCCTGACCTTGAAGAATGGTGACTGGATGGTCAAGGTCATTAACTTCTGACAACAATCCTGACCTTGAAGAATGGTGCCTGGAATCCCTGGATGGCCAAGGTCATTAACTTCTGACAACAAGCCTGACCTTGAAGAATGGTGCCTGGATGGCCAAGGTCATTAACTTCTGAAAACAAGCCTGACCTTGAAGAATGGTGCCTGGATGGCCAAGGTCATCAACTTCTAACAACAAGCCTGACCTTGAAGAATGGTGCCTGGATGGCTAAGGTCATTAACTTCTGACAACAAGCCTAACACCACTGATGTGAGTTTGTGCCCCGATATCCATCTCCAGTGATGAAGTTTCAAAATACCCACATGTACCCTTGGCAGAGATCCTTGTAGGATAAAATTTTGATGAGTCCAAATCAAAATCTCACGAGTCCTAATAGAGTATTCTTAGTTATCCTTGGTCAAAAATGGTGAGTCTCAAACACAAGTGACATGTCCAAGACCGAGACGAGTTACAAGTATCTCTGCCCTAGAGGTTTAACATGTCAGTCATTTATAGTTATCCAGGCCAAATTCAATGGGTACCGTAATCAAGACATTAGCTGAAAAATTGCTAAAAATAATGATACATGTATTGCAAAATGTCTAAATAAAGAAATATACTTTAACTTATTGGTTATGGATTGTATTTGACTATTGCTGTCATTTGATTGGAAGGGAAATTAACTTGGATCTTCAATTGACAAAAACAACTTTGTAGAGTGCCATGTTAGGAACATTCCAATCAAAAAGCAATTCCTGATCCAACATGTGGTTTCTGAGAAGACAAAATATTTGAAATATCAGCCAACCAGATATCACAATAGGCCCTAGCAGCCAAACCCAGCCATGTTAAATTTCTCAATGTTACATAAATCACAAACAATTTTGAGGTCCATCCAAGTAACATATCTGCCAAGTTTGGTAGTAGTACCAATTGGTCTAATGGTTTCTGATAGAAAGATTGAAATATGAAAAAGTTAACAGAGGCAGATGGCAACTAAGACACGAAAATCAGTTATGACAATGCCTCGCATGAGCATTTGGGCCAGGTGACCTACAAATGTATATATGCACGAAATATGAAAAAGTTAACAGAGGCAGATGGCAACTAAGACACGAAAATCAGTTATGACAATGCCTCGCATGAGCATTTGGGCCAGGTGACCTACAAATGTATATATGCACAATTCTATATCAGATTCAGGAGAGATAACTCTCCAAAACATTCAGCAATATTTCAATTATATCATGGGAGTCAGTTTTATTTGTGGAGGAAGACATAAGAAAAGCACCAAGCTACTCATTAACAAATTATTACACTGGGTAGCATCAATTAGTAAGAAAGAATATGGATGTAAATAAACATCAGAAACCATCCAATTTTACACTTGGACACAAATTAATGAGATTGTATTGCTGTTCTACATTTCACAGTCACAGTAGGGTCTTCAATAATGAACATAACACATATCCTTAAGTGAATGTGAAACGGCCCCTAGTCTGCACTTGAGTGATACCCTTTACTTTTGTTTATAAATGCTACATCTTCAGCGTTTAAATGTCATTTGGTGTGTAGAATTTACTTTCCCAGATGCAGGGTTATGAACAAGAAAACAAAATACGGGTGAAGTAACATTATAAATACATTTCACCGTCCATGGGTGGTAGTCTTAGCAGCGATATGCACTGATTGCACAGAGCTAGATGTTAATTCAATTACCATACAATCACAGCCACAGAGACCCCTCATACAAAAAGTATTAACTAAAACACCTGCAGCTTGTTAACAATGCAGTTAATTTATTAAAACACACAAAAGGCTTTAAATCCTGTTGTAAAAGCTACTAATATGTTTCATTTAAAGAGATTAATCACATGATTTGACATACATGTACTGGTATACATGTATATTATAGTGTTTACTTTTATATAGGAAACAATGTACCTGTAAAAATTGTTTCATAAAGTAAAACCTTTTATTTTCCTGTCTGATCAAGCATAAACTTTAATACAAGATATCAATATTGTGTCTAATTTCTTGTAATTATGACATCTTATACATAACTGAAACAGTCTGTCTCAAAACAGATTTTGATGAACTAGCCTGAAAGTCATTTTTGAAGATTTTTTACCCATTTGATTAAACAAATTTTATGTAATTTTTCACTAGCCCAAACCAATTTTTACTACATATAATTAGCTTATAGGGCAAGTGATATTTGGCACAGACTGCTCAAAATCTATATTTATGCTATTTTGAAGATTAAATATTATTACCCTTGCCTAAAAGAAGAGCTTAAAGATACCAAAGGGGTAATCAGAATCTGTATATGAATAACACAAACATAAAACATAAACAAAAACATATTTTATTAACTAATTTGGGGCCCTTGAGGGGCATACAGTTTACATATAAAGAAAGAAGATCCAAGAACAAACAACACTATGGCCAAAAGAAAAAGTACAAAAGGACAAAAAACGATCTACAAAAACTACACATAAAACTAAAGATTGAGCAACACGAACCCCACTAAAAACCAGGTGTGAACTCAGGTACTCCGGAAGGGTAAGCAGTTCCTTGTTCACTAGTGACACCCGTCGTGTTAATCTAGTTACAAATCTGGTGATAAGTCATGCATGAGGAAAGGACCAGGAAGTGTTTGCGACAAATGGAACATAACCATGGTCATTTGTGACACAGATATTCCATAACAGTCAACCAAGTCATTTTGACTATAGATCATACAATATAATAATGCAGTAGGATCAATATTACTCACAAAACAAATCACCAATTAAAATTAAAACAATTTACACATGTAATAATAGTTTGAAATTAATCAGGAAGAAAGGGATGTACCATGAGACACTATGTTTACTCTTACATACAGATTAAAGTCAATGAACAGCACTTCTATTGCTGTTTTACATCTTGGAATTCTGATCCACATCAAAATGACATTTTTGTAAGGGGCCATCCAATAACCATTAATGCATTGTTTGTGTTCAGTCATGTTTGTAGTTTATATGAAAAAGTTTTTATTCATTTACCCATAGGGTCCTATCTTAAAAACTAAGTTTGTGACGGTGGCCATTTTGAATTTCCTTTCTACATATAACTTTGTAAGGTATCACCCAATAACCATTCCTGTACAACTTATTATAATAATTATATTTGCAGTTTCTAAGAAAAAGCTTTTATTCATTTCCCCATAGCTAAAAATGAATTCCTGCCAAATTGGCAGACATCTTGATTGACTGATAGACACAAAAGTAACAAAACTTTGGAAGGACATTTTGTACATTGTTTCTAGTATTATCTTAGGATTGTTGAGCAAGCATGTTTGTTTTGTGAAAGATAGGGGGCTCCCGGGACATGCAGAAGCGAGGAAAGAAACATTAAAATATCTGCAAGCTCCTAGAAGTTTCCCGGATTTTCCTTCACTTTGCCACTTTCTAAGCTTTTATGGTCCCTGGCAGCCATGTTTGATCATCAACTGGCACATGTAACAACACTTCGTCAAGAATTTGCAAAATAGCATTTCTGTCAAGTTTGGTTGCAATCCCTTCAATGCTTCTTGAAAAGATGATAGAAATATGACGGACAGATTGACGACGGACACCAATGATGACAAAAGTAAGTACATGTAATTCTATGCTTATTGTAAGTACATTTTGTACCTGTATTTTTACTTCAAATTCATCAAGGCCGAAGGGCACATAATTATATATTACAGGGCCCTGTCTATAGACAAGAGAAAGCTAAAATGATCTCTACAAAGGGTCCTTTATCAATTTATTACCAGTCAATAATACCTACAGATAAATAATCTTATATATCAGTTCTGTTAAAATAAGGTGGTATCCAAGTCAATGACATAAAAATCCAGCAGTTTTTGGCCATTGTGTTGTCTGTTCTTCTTTGATTTACAGATTCTGATTAACCCTTTGGTATCTTCAAACTCATCTTTTTATTAATTTTTTTTAAACATAATCATCAAAATTCATACTGAATAGGTACAAACCTTGCAGCTGATTCTTCCATCTCTCAATACGAGTTTATATTAAATGTGTGTAAACTTAAATGAATTCTTAATCAGTTTGTTGTAAAGATATTTTAAACCAATAAATCAAAATCTATGTTATATTGTAGTACATTTAACATTGCCTTGACTTTACATTGATTTCAGACCAAACTATTAGAAGTTTATGACAAAACAAATCACCATGCACCATCAAATCTCACTTAACTCATTATATCAACACTTTAATACATTATTGGCACTTATTTAAGTCATGAAATCAACACTTCAAAGCAGAGCTATTATACTTAGACTAAATATAAATACCAGATCTTTATCATGTATCCAACAATATAAAGTAAAATGTGAAAATCTATAATATAAAACAATTTAATTCAAAATCTTACATGCCATGAATGAAAGAAATGCACCCATGTTAAAAACAAGGCTGTCATGGTCATGAACGCATGGTAATTGAATTTACAACTTAACCAATGAAATTAGTGCCTATCCCCACTGAAGTTGTGAGTTCTAATCCCACTCATGACGAGGTGTACTAGATACAACATTAAGTGATAAAGTTTGTCAGTGACTTGAGGCAGGTCAGTGGTTTTCTCTGGATACTCCTGTCTGCTCCACCAATAAAACTTACCACCACGATATAACTGATTGTTGAAAGTGGCATTAAACACCCCCCCTCCCTCCTAGGGAACAAAATATTCATGTATATAAAATTTACAGACTTACCATTTTTTTTTACAAGAAACACAGGTATATTTTATTTCGGACAACACAAGACACAAGATTGCTCATTGCTTATTTTGTAGCAATTAACATTGTTTATAAAAATAATCAAATACATGTATAACTGTATCATCATGAGTGGCATTAAACACCATAAACCAAACCGTATCAGCATGGTCAACATGATTTAAAAACTATTATGTTTAAAATATTGGATTTAAAATAAATTTTAAAAGTTTTTTAACTTTAATTTAACACCAATATATCATTAGCTATTTTATTAAGAGGTTGACAGAACGGTAAATAAACCCATCAGCCTTGACATGACAAAAACCATAAATAAAATGGCAGATATTAAGTACAAAGTACCTGATGATACTATTCTGTCACAAATCACTACCTTTTTACAAGTGTTAAAGTTTGGCCATTATCCAGTGTCAATTATATTTAGACAAAATATCTTTGTCAGGGAAAAAAGATAAAAAAATGTAAAGGGAACTCATAAACTGAATGAACTTTGTTTAGATATTTTTAAAGTAAAATGTTTACTGTTTACTGTCATACACATTGTACTGTAAAACAAAATCATTTATTTGTGTGTTGGTGTTTAAATGCATGTTTGTTTGGAAGGCAAACAAAGTTAAATTTTAATTACTAAATTATTTCCCAAAATGAATTGAGATCTAAAATTAGAATGTCAAATTGATGGCTATATTTTACACAAATGACCACATAATATAGTGCAGTTCGTGTTGCTTGATCTTTAGTTTTCTGTGCAGTGTTTTGTACATCACTGTTTGTCTTTTTGTAGGCTTTTGTATTGTCTAGACAGACATTGATGGTTCAAGTAATATGTCTTACTGACACTGGCTTGAAAAGGCATATTTTAATCATAATATTTTATTCCTCAGCCAAAATTGACATCAGTTTTTCACTACAAACAAGTCCTGTGGTTATGCTACTAAACAATCTTTCCCCAGTGTGATACTTGCCCTCATGTCCAAAAGAACAAACATTTCACAACAAACTTACAACAGATTATTAAATTTATTTTTTCTTTGTAAATAATATTCATTTAAAATGTTGGCATCACAGTAGAATTGTAATTTTATAATAATCACAATAATCTGTCACGTATATAAATTTTGTCTAGCCAATGTTTGGACAGTTTATACATATCAAAGATGAAGTAGTTTAGTAGTTTTCAAATAAAACTAATTAGACACATGTATTACAAATACATCTTAATTAAACACTTGTGTTATAAAAATATCTCAACATTTAAACAAGAATAGATTTGGAATGAAGTTAATACACCTGAAACAGGTAAAAATCAATAAAGGGCTATGCTAGGCACAGTATGATATGACGAAACCAAGTCAACTTTCAGAATTCCTCCTGCAACAGTTTTATTGCATTCAAGTTTAACTTGAAAAGCATAACTGATAGAGGAAATGTGCAGGAACACTGCCTGAAGTTCTTGTCACATTCAATTCAAAGGAAAAATCACTTGTAATTTCTCATAAACTGTGAGAAATAGAGGAAATTTTTCGACATATACCAAAAGCTCTCAACACAACACAATCAAGTCAAAGAACAAACTAAAATTCGATGAAAAATAAAATTTCTATAAGCCATTCAAATATATGTGAATTTAAAGAATTTTGACCTCTTCTTTATGAAACAAAATAGATAAAAAATTTGATGGCAATCATATCACTAAGCCATGAAGATGAACATTTTTCAGAGAACAACATCAAAATTGGATGAAAAACTAGAGGCTCACCTGTTTTTCAATTTCAACTTCTATAAAGTTTATAGGAAATGGGAGTGTCACAAATAATTTTGAAAGTTTGCCAACCAATATCATTTCAGCTCAACTTTTTTTAGCAGAAGATTTTAAGTGGTTTTTTTCCTCATAATATGCCTAATCGGTATGAATTTGCTGGGGAAAAAACCTACTCAATGCCATGTAACTGCAGTTAAAATTTGAGCTCATTTTGACTTATAATAAAGCAGCAATAGACAATTAAAGAAATTTATATTTTTAATATTGCAATGGCCGCCATCTTGAATGGAGAGTTGGATTGTCGACCAGATTTTTAAATGGGACCACCCAAGGACAATACCAGCCAAATTTGGTTTAATATGGCTCAGCGGTTTCACAGGAAAAGATTTAAATGTGACCTTATATCAAAATATGCATAATTTGCAAAATCAGTATAAATCGACTGAAACAAAAGTTTCACAAAAAACCCTGAATATATGTTAAACTACTCATTGCCATGTAGCTGTAATTAAAGTTTGTACCCATTTTGATTTATAATACAGCTCAGCAATACACAATTGAAGAAATTTCTATTTTTAGTAACATCAACCATCTTGAATGGAGGGCACCGTGTCAGACACAATTTTGAAAGGGGTCCACCCAGGACAATCCCTGCAAGGTGGTTTGGTTTAATTTGGTTCAGTGGTTTCAGGGGAGAAGATTTAAATGTAAAGTTTACAACGTACGACCAACTCCAACTGCTGGCAAAAGCTCACATGGCCTTTAACAAGGTAAGCTAATAACAAATAGGCTTCGGAGAGCCTGTGGTCGTTCACTAGAGATGTTAGGTGATATATTGTCTTTTAAAAGGATATTGTAAGAACAAACTTAACCTGTATATTATACATTTAAAGCTACTTTTAACATTCTAAATGGATTCACAGGGCATTCCTCATTTTCAAATCGGAGGTGATAATCCTAAAGTGGAAGGGCAGGAATTTTTCTAGTCTTCCCCAGGATCCTGTAAAAGGATCCTTTCCCAACGAAAAATATTCTTAAATCATACAAAATTCCCAAAATGTTCATTCTTACCCCTTTATTTTGATTCACAATACATGTATGAGCAATTTAGAGAGCAAAGGATGTATGCGAAACAAAGCCATATATTACTTTCACTTTGACATTTTAATTTTTGAAAACAAAGTAGCCGGGTGAAAAATGCAATAAGACTGGCTGCTGTGAAATTCCTCGATTCAATAACCAGCTGGAATTAAGATAAAACAGAACCCAACAAGTGTAGACACAGATCTATGTCTCACCTGCCCCCTGAAAATCATGTGTGCAAAATTTTGTCAGATAATGAACTATATCAAAGTACCATGAAATGAAAGTGAAACACGAACATAAACTGAAATTGAACTAAGGTGACATGCATAAATATGTACACTCCATCATCAATGTGGGACAAAGTATGACTACCTTACCGTAACCTAGATTGTATAGCAATATGGAGACACTGATCTAATCACAGAAATATAAATTTAAGTCATTAGACCATGAAAATGAGGTCAAAGTCAGGTGACATATGCCTGGTTGACATGTACCCTCTGATATTAATGTGTGAACCAAATATGGTGAGTCTAGGTAGCATTTTGTATGGTAATGGGGAAACAGACATAATCACAACATTTTATGTAAATATAGCAGTCAGTAGACCATAAAAATGAGGTTGTCAGGTGACACATGTCTGGCTGACATGTACTCTCTGTGATCAATGTGTGAACCAAATATAGTGAGCCTAGGTTGTATGGCAATGGGAAAACTTACCTAATCACAAAAACTTGACATTGTTAACACATAACAAGTATTACTGTGAGCTGAGCTCACTAAGATATACCCCCCGCTCCCCACATCTGTCCAACCTATTTCCATAACCAAAACATTACGGATTGTTCTGACCAAAAATGAAAGGGGCCCTCCTCTCTTCACCGGTAAGCTGCTGATAAAATTTCAAAACATTCTGAGAAACACTACTCAAGTTATCATACGACATAGGGTAAAAATCCTATTTTCCGTCATATCAAGTACAATAACTCTGGAACGGCAAAAGTGAAAATCGTCAATAATGAAAGGGATCCTCCTCTCTTCACCGGTAAGCTGCTGATAAAATTTCAAAACATTCTGAGAAACACTACTCAAATTTAAGCTTGACCTGTATTTCATCAATCTAAATGCAATCCCAAAATTTTAGCTAAATCTGATGTTACAAGTTATACAATCAGCCGTGAAAGGATAGTTTAAAACTGCATAGGCCTTTTTGTGGAGAATTTTCATTTTTACACACATAAACTGCATTGAAAATCAAGCAGCTTGTCGATGAAAACATTGTGATCTATGTTGTCAAGGGGCAGTTGTGGTCGTGACAATATGGTAGTTGGATTTACAACTATCTATGCAATCAGTGCCTTTCACCGTTGTCAGTTTGAATCCATGGTGAGGTGTACTCGATACAACATTATGTGATAGTTTGTCAGTGACTTGCGGCAGGTCAGTGTTGTTTTTGTTTTTTTACAGTACTCCAGTTTCTTCCATTAATAAAACTGACCGTCACCAAATAACTGAAATATTGTTGAAAGCGGTGTTAAACATCCTAACCTATACTATCAATGGTGTCATTTACTTTTCCTGAATAAAATAAAACATTGATGAAAATAACAATATATTTTAAAAACATCATACATGTGAACCTTCCGGCGGGAGCATTTTTCTCCCGATTTTGAGGGTCCCTTCCGTCCCTCCCGTCAACTTTCAAAATCTTCCGCCTGTGAAAAAAATCAAGTACAATAAACTCTTGACCTACATTTTGCGATCAATATTTCTGGAAATTCCCCATTTGGAGCTCCCGCGTTGACGAAAAATGCCGAGAGATATGAATGGTAAAGGTGAATGTCATATTTAATGATATCTGGTTATTGATCTGTTTGACACCTTTACAGGTAAATTGGGTCATGGTGATTAATTAAGGTGTTGATGATTATACAACAATTATCCACTGATTGACAGTTAATTGGGGATAAGGAAGAGGGTTTGTGGCACACGCTTAGAGGATTAGAAGTGTGATAGCGGCAATTAAAAATAGTTATAAACCGTTGTGCAAACAGGAGTCGGACAACCTTTGATGCCGAGGAAAACTTCTTATTTCGATCAAACGTGCAATGAATTCATCTCGGATTGAGTTATTATGGCTTGTTTGGGACCAAAGCCGATCAAAGTATTATTTAAGGACTAAGTTCCAGGATGGAATTGATAAACCACAAAAATGCCGAAACGTATGCTACCACCCAACGCACCAGCAGCAAAGTGACTTTTTAATTTTAGTGCTCTATGACTTTATTGTTCAGAACATTCTGTCTTCATTGTTATTGCTTTGTTATAACCTTATGATTATGAATGATTATGAATAAATTATAAATACAGTTTTTATCCTTCATTCATCATATGAAACACTACTAATAAGACAGAAATGTAAACAATATATATTGAAATGGGATGCAGTTGGTTCAATACTGAAATAAACAAAAGGAAAACATCAATAAGCAATAAAAACACGCATCAAATACGTCGATAAAAAATCTCCAGTTATGAGACCAAATCTCCAGCCAAAAATTTGCAAATCTCCAGTTGTAACATAGCAACTCTATCACATGTATGAAACATTAACAAAAAATATGTACATTCCCGAATATTCCTTGAATGTTTGATTGCAGAAAGCTTGGTCATTGCTTTGACAATGATAAATCATACATAATAATTATAGAAGCTTGTAAAAAATATTTATTGAACCGAGTGTGGCGAACAGTATCAATGCACTTATTTGATGAACTTGACAAATGATATTATGGGACTCAAAAGGTCCTGACCTCAGTTGGAGCTAAATTCTGCAAGTTTACAAATGAAATGCCAAATGGATGAAATCTGTAACTCTATGACCACAAAAAAAAAAAAAAAAGTAAAATAAATAAGAGCTACGGTTCAGCAGTTTAAGCCACCTGGCTAATTCCAACAGATTCAACTACCAAGTTGACACTTCTTCTTCATCTTGAAAAGTTATGACTTTAGTAGATGATAATCAAGGTTATTATCCTAAAGAAACTGACAGTGCGAACTGTGAAATCTTGTTTCAGTGAAGTTTGTATGTTTCCATTAGCCCACATGACCATTAAGATAATAAGAGGACCAGGGCATGGGTCTCTTGATTTCTACTTTGTAAACAATAAAACACTTGTAAACAAATATTTGTATAAAAACAGCATAAAAACTGCTACAATTACTGCCATACTGGATGAACAATATGATGAATATCATGAAAATACAATGCTGTCATGTTTATGTAAATGTCTAAATGATGAATACACAGTACAAAGTCAAATAACTTATACCCATAAACCCAATTTATTCAATATAAATCACTATTTTTCAACGTAGTAAATAGGATTACTCTAATCTGTTTTTGTATCTAGAACAAACATGGGACAAGTTGAACTTACCAAAACACAATATCAAATTTATATTCCAAATATTTAATGCATTTTAGCCTGCTGAAAACATTTTGTCCATCTATATTGTCAATGTATATAAATAAGTATGTGTTACTGAATACTAAATCACTGTCATCAACTTCCCATCAAAGCGTACAATGGCATGTGGTATTTCATATGCAAATTTGACAGGTACGCCGTATCTATAGAAAATATTTGACCTCGAAAGTATTTCCGGTTTCAGAATTGTGGGTTAAAAATACTAAATATGTATTGGATATATCTGTTTTATGTGTAAATATATACTTAAAGTAGGGTTCATAAGATCATACTTGTGCATTCATCAGGAAATCATGGCGAAAGTCAAACTTGAACGTGTTGATGGAGCTGAAAACTGGTTGCTACCCAAAAGATGAACAGGGGAGTTAATCAAGTTTCTGAACTATCCAATAACCAAAAATATTAACCACAACGGACATTTATAGTATGTGACAATAAATATTTCGAGCAAAGAGATGACACTGATGTATTATTAAACCTATAACAAGGTGTTATAAAACATATATTAAATTCGATACATTCGTAAAATTAACCAACTAACAAAAAATTAAGCATACAAAAAAGTTTAGACTTGCTACAAGTTCCTTCATACTCAATAAGTCCTTACTGAAGGGTAGTGTCATTGTGCTTAACGCCAAATAAATTGTTGTTACAAACAATTTATTAAAGTTCAAATCTTGACTGACAACTTTAATTTACTAATAACATTTCCTTTACTGATTACATATGGCCGGATAGTAAATATAAGTGTACACTTCAATTTCGGATAAAATCCAACAAAAATATTTCAAAGGTGGGTGATGTCTAATTTTTCCTATCATATTGTTTTAATTGACATGATACACTTCAAGAATTCAGCATTGCTGTTCGTTTGCGCTAGAATCCTTAGTTACGACATGTCAACTGTGGATTTTACGTCGGCAGTAATGAGTATTAGCAGGGAATTATAAAACATAATAATTCCCCGCGCAGGATGGTTAAATGTACATAATGGATATATTTTACTCTTTTTGATTATTGATATGGGGTGAAGCCACTTGCAATAATATTGATAAACTATGTAAATTGTAAAAAAAAAGTCTACAATGTTAATTTAAAAATTTAAATTCTACTTTTAATAACCTTCTAAACAATTATGTAAAACATTAGGTTGGCTATCCATCAAAAACCGCATTCAATACCATAAAGGTGTATTGGTTGATTTTTTTTAATTTTTGGTGTTTTAACGCCACTTTCAACAATATTTCAGCTATATCATGGCGACCAGTTTTAGTGGTGGAGGAATCCGGAGTACCCGGAGAGAACCACCGACCATGGGCAAGCAACTGGTAAACTTTATCACTTGCGGCTGCGAGTCGAGTGCACCCTTTTACAAAGCCGGGCGCGAACCCACGCCGTATTGGTGATAGGCTTGTACGAGTTGTTAGATCCAACGACATAACTCATTGAGCCACCCGGGCACCTTGGGTATATTGGTGTATAAATGTATCCATAAATGTACCCCCGAATACGTATGCAATCCATTTAATTCTTGCATGTTATCAATTGGTTATTCTTTAAGAGCTACCGATACTAGCATTTTATTTGTACCTAGACCAAATTCAAATTACACGAAAAGGACTTTGCATTATTCAGATACTATTTTATGGAATGCATTACCTTCAAACTTAAACAGGGCCCGGGTGGCTCAATGAGTTAGGTAGTTGGATTACCTAACAACTCATATACATGTAAGCCTAGTCCGAGATTCCTCTGTCGTTTAACGGCTTTTATGGAGTTGCTGTAGCCGTTGAACGTCAGAGGGCAATACATACGGAAAACAGCGGATTTGCTTCTCCAACTCTGGGTCAGCACATTTCCACGTTTCGTGGCTATCGGATTTTATTTTCTATCAGAAACCCTTATATAAATCGCTTCACCAATCATTTTTCTATTCATTCATAACCATCTTACCCTCAGAAAGTGGTGCTACACTCCATTACAGCACGATTTTGCCTTAGATCCTATGATTCCGCCATTTGTCTTCCATTTTTCAAACATTTGTCACGTGACTACGAGAAAACCACGATTACCGCAATGTATCATGGGAGATGATTTGCATATAAACAAACAAACAAATATTTGTATTGCCAATCATACATGCCTGTTAAGGCAGAACAATTAACATAAAATTTAATACAGTTGATTATATTGATTGGTAATGATTTTAACAGCAATAGTGAATTACAGATAACCATAAGAAGAACAAAATGATGTAGTACCTTGTCCAAAAAAGGGGGACGTAACACATGCTTTTTCCGAAGCCCATTGGCAACACTCTGCCATTGAATTTTTTCTTTCCAACACATTCTGTATTATTTCCTTCTGCTCTGCTTTGATCTATAGATGGACTGTTTGTCCTGCAGAATACGCTTAAATGTATGGTCTTCCATGTGATTTGAATGTTGTTTACGTATGCAAATAATGCTCAAATAATTTGGTGCGCTGAATTAAGTAGCTCCCATCATGCAATGCGTTACTGTTATCATTTAGTTAGTATCGCGAGATCACGTTTGTAGATTCGAAAATGGAAGTCAAATGGCGGAATAATAGGATCTAAGGCAAAATCGTGCTGTAATGGAGTGTAACACCACTTTCTGAGGGTAAGATGGTTATGAATAAATAGAAAAATGATTGGTGAAGCGATTTATATAAGGGTTTATGATAGAAAATAAAATCTGATAGCCACGAAACGTGGAAATGTGCCGACCAAGAGCTGGAGAGGCAAATCCGCTGTAATCCATATATATTACCCTCTGACGTTCAACGGCTACAGCAACTCCATAAAAGCCGTTAAACGACAGAGGAATCTCGGACTAATGTAAGCCTAAATGTTCTTCGTAAAATTGAAATTTACTTTATCTATAAACAAACATTGTCAAATAATATCTATCTTACATTTATCAGACAAGTATATATATACGTACTAGAATATGCATGCGAAGTGTGGGATGGGTGCTATGAACGGGACATTGAAGAATTGGAAAAAATACAATTAGAAGCGGCAAGAATTGCAACAGGTCTGACAAAATTTGCTAGTAAGGATTCATTATATTTTGAGACTGGATTGGAAACTTTAGCCAATCGGCGAAAAAATCGTAAATTAACTATTTTCTATAAAATTCATAACAAATTATGCCCTCCATATTTAATTAACTGTTTACCTCCAGTGACATCAGATGTAAGTAATTATAACCTTAGAAATAATCAGAATTATGTTCCACCCAGATGCAGACTGAGAACATCAGCATGCTCATTTATTCCATCTACCGTTTCGCTTTGGAACAATCTAGACATATCAATAAGAAATTCCCCTACAATATCTTTGTTTAAAAATAGAGTGAAAGGTGATATCTATAAACCCCCAGAGTATTATAATGAAGGCTCCCGGAAACTAAATATATTACATACTAGACTTAGACACCAATGCAGCTCACTCAATGCCGATCTGTCAAGAATACATGTAATAAATAATTATAAATGTAGTTGCGGTGCTTCTTTTGAAGATGCTATATATTATTTTCTTGAATGTCCTTTATACTTAAACGAAAGAACACTTCTTAGTGATTGTGACGATATCAATATCAATATTGAAATTTTACTCTTTGGGAACGACGACTATAGTTATGACGTCAACTCTAAAAAAAATTGGAAAAGTTCGAACTTTTATAAACCAATCTAAACGATTTTAGGACTAAGTCAGCAATTTTTCACCTGTACTTCTTACTTTCTTCTTATCAGTGTAAAAATTCTAAATATCTGTTGTTAAGTGTTTTTGTCTTGCTGTCATTAATTCATGTGTATATTTTGTAAGGAGAGGACTTCATATAAGTTGGTATAACTTGCTGTCCAATCCTATTGTTTATGTACAATAAAATATTATTTAACTAAAACCTATCACCAATACGGCGTGGGTTCGCGCCCGGCTTTGTAAATTCAAATCAAGCTTAAACACAGTAAAAAATGTAAACATCTTCAAAAAGAAATATTCTTAATGTTTGTTATTACACCAAGAACATTATTAAATATATTTTAGTATAGCATATACAATATGTTGTGTGTCCATGGGGCGCGTTCACAATTCTCCCGATGGTGACTATTGGTACATTTATTTACCAATGGCATACCATCAACACCAATGATTGCCATTGGTACTTTCTATTGATAACCAATTCTGCAGACAAACCACAGTCAAGTTAGAATTACCAACGCGGGCTTTTCATAAAACAAAATGGTAACCGCAAGTGTTAAAAGAAGAGTTTGAAGATACCAATTCAATTCAATTCAATTCAAAGCTTTATTTAGTCAATATAAATCATACATACATTACAAGCTCTAATGAGCTTTTAAAATTGACTATGGTATATAACAACACATACAACTTGATCATGCATACAAACATATTAAATAAAAACATACATCAATTTAAATTATGCAATTCAATATAGACACAAGTTACAGAAGCAGATATCAACTGAACAAAAGCAAGCTAAAAATAAGAGGCCCATGCATTTAAGCAACAACAAAAAATAATAAAATAATAAAAATATTTAAAAGCATGAAAATTGAGAAATAAAAATTTACCAAAGGGGTAACAAGAATCCGTAAATAGAAGCAGGACAGACAACACAATGGCTATATAAGAAAAAGAAATGTCCGAAACAATTTTACCGATACTATTGAAGCTGAATGGGGTTGTTTACAAATTTATAGTAAAGGGAAATGATTTTTATCTGACCATTTAAGCTTAATAGTTTTTCTCAGTAAATATCCATGTTACATGAAGGGCACTGACCAAAGACGTTACAATCGTGGGATGCAAATACAGTACATCTCAAGACATTTCCTAATAAATCACATGCATGTCTCATGTCTGACATCCAATGCCAGGTTTTTATTGCTGTCGTAAAATTTATCTGGATAGCCCAACCATAGCTATACCCTTGCTGAGCCATTAAAGAACATGGTGTCCACCTCTAATGCCTGGGAGATACCTGTACAGGTAAACTGATCGTGGTATTACAGTTAAAACGAGCTCCGTGAGTTTTGACTTTGATGGGAAAAGGGAGCAGACTTGATTGTTTTGGTCTTTGTCTTCAATAAATCATAAATTTGTGTTATTACATTTAATTAATTACCAATGATGATTTACTCTAAGTCGCTAACGTAAAAAGTATATAAGTCTTGACATAATTTAACATTGCCAGTAATTATTTAATGAAGAGAAACTTATAATTTGTTTAAACAAAAATCTTCTTTTTTTGGCTTTATATAATTAAATATATGGAATCAAATAGGTACAGATGGTTACCAAAGGTACAGATGGTCACCAATGTTACCAATAGTGAATATCTAGCCATTGGCAAACACATAGCTGTACACAGTTTAAAGACTACCAATGGAACCTTTGGCTAACAATAGTAGCGGGTAACCAATGGCAAGATCAACATTTTCACCACTGGTACAATTGTGAACGCACCCATTATTACACAATAATATAATACATCAATGATTGCTATCACTTGTCATGCGTCATCTATTTTAATTACACTTAATTACACCGTCTTCTTTGACATTTAAAAAAAATCTGCAAAAAATAAACCATGGCACTGGGCAAATTAAAAAAAGAGTAAATTTCCCTGAATTCTTTATTTCCACTTGATTCGGACCCAATTTGTTCCAAACCCAGTCAATCTGTCCCCTAGTCATTCCAACCCTAAATTGAAAGTCTTTACTATTAAATATTACATAAATGAACTTTTTTTTAAAGGATTTTGAATGGTAAAAACTAATGTAGACTCCCATGACCAGTGCTCAATAACTGGTTTAAAGGCTAACAATAGTACCGTTGGTAACCAATTGTAAGATCAACATTTTCACCACTGGTACAATTGTGTGTAGTTTGAATGCAAGTTACCATGTACACTTGTAACTTATTGACATTTGTATTATTGTACTTCGGGGGACGCATGGAAGATTAACTTTATGTTAACTGTGTTACCCTCTTAAAATAAAGTTATTATTATTATTATTAAAACTGACATATCAGGCCGTCAAATACTCAATTTCGAGGTACGGGTTTACTTCGGATCCTATCCGAAAGAGGTAAAATATTATATTATCTTTTTTATTTCCGATGTAAACACGTGCACTTGACACTTTTATTAAATTTTCTTAAAAACCTTAATTGGTAAGAATGTTTATACCACATGTACATTCAATCATTTATTACGGATTATTAAAAAATTCCAATAAACTAGAGGCACAGTCTCTATGTCGATCTCTACAAACATCGAAATTTTTACCGTTATCAACATGCATTTTTATACAATTTTTTTTTCAACCTGAAAAATGAAACACTGCTCTTTTACTGAAAATTATCATCACTTTTTTAAAAATTCTAATAAAGTTATATTATAGGCTATACAATATATCGTTCATACATACATAAAATGTACATTACATGATTTTGAGAAAAATAAGTTCGTTTTATGAGGAGAAAAAAATTCATGATATACAACAAAAATACAAATACAAAAAGTTTTATTTTAAGTCGGGCATATATAAAACAATAAACATTATATAAGCTCTAATAAAGCAATATGTCACATTTCATGGAAGGGAAGACATAATTAACTTTCACATAAGGTTCAACGTTCATCTTTACCCAATAAAATAAGACTAAATAAAACTTTATAAATTTTCAGAGTTGATCCCTTTTAGTTGGTATCAGGTTGATCTGGCCCCAAGTCGTTTCGGCCCTACTCTAAATATTACGTTATAAACTAGCAAACCTGAACGTCGAACAGAAAGTGTGTTCCGAATGATAAGCGGGAGATAACTAGTTTCCACAGGAGTCGCACTCTAGAGCTTGCTGCCGCAGTCTGACAGGTCTGGAACACACTACACATGGGTTTTTTAAATACATCATGGAAGGAATGAATGAAAGCTATAGTCATAGTTCCTTTTTTATAGCCACAGCATGGCAGAACAAAGACTTTCAAATTTCTCACACCCTAAAATTAGCTTGGGTTTTGAGTTCTTGTATGTTTTTACTACACTTGATTTTATAAATTGTTCAAATTAATTGGCGATATCAAACAATAAAATTAGCTTGGGTGTAGCTTAATTTAAGAGTAGTTCAGAGTACAATCAAAGATAAGGAGTACATTGATTTCTTGATTTGATAACTTGCAAAAAATTCTAATGTTTGAATTTTTTAAATTTAAATCGATCAAAAACATTTTGAAATGATAAACACTTGTGTATTTCAGTTCAAAAGTATTTAATTTCAAATGGGGCCGAATTGACTTTTAATTTAGGGCCGGATCGACTTGGGCCGATTCGACTTGGGGCAGGAACGACCTGAAACCCTTTTAGTTTTGGTCCTTTCATATTAGCAGACTTCCCGAAACTTGCTGAGAAGTTGTCAGTCATTCGGACTGACAGATATGAAAATCTTGTCAGTCCGAAAAATATTTAGCCGGTCCGAAAAAAAAGTCCCAAAAAATTCACTGTCACATACATAATGTTTAGTTTGGCCTTTTTAGAGTGATTTACCCTAGTATTAGCAATTGGGCACCTGATTTCACCTCTGGTTTTTATAGAGGTTAAAGTAATTCAATTTTCAGTTTTCAGTGTTGTTCAAAATTGTATATGTTATGTCTTTTATAGTGTGTGTCTCGAGTTTTGTTGTTTTGATAACCTTGTACTATAGGTCAATGGTTGTATGAAAGACGTCATGTCATTGGCTAATATATATACAAATAACCAATCGTGTCGTGATCGTCTTCACAAATGGGTTTGATTGAAACCGGAAATGTATAAAAGGGGTGAAAACAATGAAAATTGTGTAATTTAAAAATAAAATTAAACACTGATCAATGCCTTTCGGACAAAATCTGAGGTAACTATTATACCAAACATTCGGTATTACAGAGTTGGCGAAAACTTTTTTTTTCAGTCTGACATTGGGTCAGACAGGAACTGGGGTTCTGTCTTACCCATGGGCTTTGTGTCTGTCCCACCATTTTTTTGTAATATTGTATATAACCTGTCAAATTTTTGTTATACAGAACTGAATGCAAGATTACCTATAGTCATGATCATTAAACAACTCAATTAAATGTTTTTCTGTATACATATTTTTATCTAAAAAGATAAGGCAGATGTAGCCAACAATCCGTATCTAGTGGTCCGATCACGTTCCGAATATTATACATCAATGTCAGTTTCCGGTTTACCTACATTTTTAATTTCAGTTAAGAATATGAATCTGCTGTCATCTTCAATATATAAATATCTCAAAACATATTTAATTAAACACAAACAATCTTTGATACTTGGGGAGTGTGGAAGTCAACTTATTTCTGTGCTCAGTAATATATTTCAGTTTTAATGTTCCACGTTTTGCAGGTGCTGGTTCCTACTAAAAGGATGTTTACATTTACGTACATTTGTATAGGAGTTTCGATTACAACGAGGAACGTGTCGGTCTGACAGAATAAATAAACAAATTTCAAGTCTCTGTCTGACATTTTAATAAAACTGAAAACGGAATTTAATGCCATTGGCAGTGGAAACTGGGAGGGAATAAATTTCAATCGCCGGTCCTTTCAAATATCTATGTTTTACCGGACATTTGGTCCCATATATATTTTGAAATCGTCGGTCCTACTGCATTTCTGTCGGTCAGGACCGACGGTTTTCGGGAAGTCTGTATTAGTGGTGCAGTGATCATCGGAAACATCGACTGATCAGTCAGTATCCAATCCGACGATAGATTCTTAAATTAAACCTTGTCAATTCAGATTCCTAATGTTGAAATATTCTATATGTTTAACTTTATTCTTTGTTTTTGTTCACATATTGACAAACATCTTGCAGTTTATCCCACTGTACTTCTGATACTTAATACACAAATATGGACTAATACAAATTTTCAGAAATAGACTAATATTCAAAATCTTTGGTGTTGACTCTCTTGAGGAGACAATTTAATAGAAGTTCACGATCTCAAAGTATATGCAATCTGGCCTGATAAGAGGGGTGAACTTTGGTGAAAAACAATTGAGATATGTTTTGCCTAAATGTGAAAACATAACTGAGATTACTAGATAATACCAGTTTTAATGGGAACTTAATTATAAATTACATTTGTCTGTTTCAGAAATGACAGGAAATAGCACAGAAGAACTTGAGAAGGAGTTTGCCCCCTTTCTGAACCCAGCAGCAAGAGGAGATGTGAAAAATATTGCAATAGATTACTTCCTTGGAATGACGGGGAAAGAAGACGGAAAACAGATGATTGCCAGCAGTCAGATATTCCTGGAAGGAATTGTCTCCCTTACTGAGGATTCAGATTCTGTGGTGTATAGCAAAGCATACAAAACTCTCACAAATATAGCCACAGACTCAAATTTATGTTTGAAAATCACCAAAATGTATACATTTCCAGAATTTGCTGTGAGTTCATTTAAAAAGATAATCTGTCCTGACTATGATCAAGCCGATAGTGTGTGTAAATTTCTGTCAAATCTATCACGTCCAGAGGAATGTGCAAATACTATTGCAACAATTATTTTATCTAACAAAGAAGTTAGTATTTCAAAAATGGTGAACACTTTGTGCAACCTGAAGTACAATCCTAAAGCTAATTTAAACTTTTTAGCTCCTTTATTAGCTAATTTGGCTCAGGTGTCTTCTGTCAGGAAGGAGTTAATGACAGACAAAGAATATATCATTCAAAGATGCTTACCATTCCTTAGCTATGAAGAGTCTAAGGTTAGACGAGGGGGCGTGGCCAGCCTAATTAAAAACTGCTGCTTTGAGACAGGTATATATAAATATTTTCTTTTCCTGGTATAACACTATCAGATAAGTTGCATAGTATCAACATGAGTGGGATTCCAGCTCACAATTTAAGTGATATGCACACTGATTGCATTGGTAGGTAGATCACTAGATGTAAACACAACTACCTGTACAATACAGTCACAACCCAATCAGAATAATATTTCAGAGGATCAAGATATCCTCCTGCAATGATTTAGCACCATAAATTATTAGGGTGATCGTCTAGTACAAAGCGGACATCATCATAATCATCATTTCATTGAATGTAACTTGTTCTCGCCATAATATAGCTGAAAGATTTTTCTTGGACATAGAAATGTTTAGATCTACAAAGTGAGTGAGTGATTATTGTTTAATGCCAAACGAGCAAAGTTTCAGCTATATCATGGCGAGAACAAGTTACATTCAATGAGATGATGATGACATGTTTGCTTTCTAATAGACCAACACATTTAATTGGATCTTTATAGTGCTAGCTTATTGAAACAACAGTCGGTGAGTAGATATGTTGCTCCACTGAGTCTCAAACAAATTATCCTGATTTAGAGTCAACCAATCCTTGCTCTTACTCCTTAATTCTGTATGCTTAGTGGAGAAGCTGCAAATACCACTATAATTCTCTGATCTATATATGGGAAGTTTTTAAAAAAAATGGCTCCTACTACTATAGCTGTCTAATTTACTCATTTTTATGATTTTATTGGATCTAAATAGTTCAAAAGATCTGTAATGATTTGATGTTTGTTACTGCAAAAAATCTTTAAGATATCTAGAATAGCACCAAAAATAATGTCCAAAAAACATGTCAAAATTGTCAGAAGTGCAACACTTTTTTGTGACACTTTAAAAAATCCTTAATTTTCAACAACCTACCACAGCCTAAATCAAACAATATGTTATCAAAATATATTTCATCACAAACTTTGATATGTTGACATACTTTAAGATAGCAATAGATCATGCTTCACATTTATTATTGCATAAAAATATGTCTTTTTTTAAAAGATGTACAACAAACATTTATGCAAGTTTTCCTAAATTACATTGTAGAAATGTTGTCTTTTAGTTTTCAAAGATATGGGGTATAAATAAATCTTAATACATCATTGCTGCTTCAAAACCATAGTTAAGGATACACTAAAATCAGTAGTAAGGCAAAGCATGTCACATTAAAGGCAGCACCCTCAAATGTCAGGAGTGCAACATTTGATATTTTCTTAGACATATTTTCTTTTAAATGTAACTAAAATCACATTTGTCTTTCTATTTCAACAGAGACTGACCAAGAGAACAGATAAAACCCATTTACCTGTTTGAGATACATAAAATATCTCTCACAGAAGCATTTGATTCATGTCAGGAGTGCTACTAGTTTTAAGTGATCTTCTACACAGTCAATTAAATTATAGCTTTTTATATGGATGATTTAAATAAAATGAGATTCTGTCAAGTTTAGAATAATGTTTGAAAAAATTAAAAGTGCCAATAGTATTTTATGTGCTTTTAATTTTATGTAATAAAGCATTTTTGTTCATTTTAAATGGTCTCATGCTTTAATATCTATTAGGTATTAATACTAGAGACATTCTCTGACAAGGGAATATGTTTTCTAGGTTCATTAGCTATTGGAGATTAATTGACTTGATAAAGTTTATGATAAATGCATTTATCTATTTTCTTATAGATAATTTATGGTTAACCATGTAAATGTTGCACTCCTGACATAAATATTTAAAAATCATTGAAATTTGATATAATTAATTTTCTAAGTATCCAAAAAATACTTGTAATTGTACATTAAACATCTATTTTCAATATTAATTTAGATTAATACATGTTTTAAATGTTTTTGTATAATATATTTCAAAAATAAGCTGGAATTTTCGAGAAGTATGGCTGTAAACAAGTTACAAATAACTAGAAAAATATTACTTTAAGAAACAATTATCATTAAAACTTGGTAAAACTAATGCTTGAAAGAACACCAAATGATTTTTTCCCCTGTGAATTGTTTTTAAGTTAATAACTCTTCTTTTTCTTGATGGCAATATAATGTCAGGAGTGCAACATATCCTGATAAAATAGTACCATTGATAAAATAATGATAATTTATAATAAATTGCCTTTTCTAGCCTATAAGAATATTCTAATTAATTATTTATGATTTATCTAATATATTAGAGTGGTATAATACAAATTTTCAAATGTACATAATTAAAAATATTGCTGCTAAAACTGGGTATTAAAGAAGTGGTATGGCAAAAAATTGTTACAAATTTCCAAATACTGTCATTTCTGTACAAATATGTCATTGAAAACAGGTAAAAATTATTGTATGAGTTAACAGTAACATCACTGTTCAATGTTGGCATTTTAAAATGTGATATTTTCGTCTTTTTTTTCTTTATATTATAAATATATAAAATGTCAGGAGTGCAACAAAAATAGACAAAATGTTTTTTCTACAACCAATTATTTTGCGATCGTTCAAAGAATCAATGTTATTTTTTTTTACAAATGGCTACTTATCTTTAAAGTTTGAAAATTTTGCTGTCTTAAGTAAAAATATTCATTATTATTTTGATAATAAAAACTTTATCAGCTAGATTGGACAAAAATATTGAGAATTTTTCATAAAAAATAGCTTTTAAGAAAAACTACAACTATCAATAACCCAATATTTTGCACAAAAAGTCATTTATATCAGTTGCATTGTTTGAGAAACCATTATACAAAATAAGAGACTACAGATTGTTTAACTGATATAGAATAAGTATGTGTTTTACATGGTTTTTATGCCAATTTGTGTTCAATAAAAGGTTCTTAAAAATTTATTGCTTATCTGTTTGTAGTTTCTTTCTTGTTTCATTTACTTCAATGTATACAACATTGAAAATTATCAGCAGAAAGTTTTTAGGAGTGAGATTGATTTGGACATTTTTTACACATGTTGGAGCCATTTTTTATGAAACAGCCCATATAGATTGTATATATACACTTGACATGAGCATGCTAACCATTACATCACCAATGTGCTCTTTTATATCTACAAAATCTATTACCTTTGTATATGTCTATCTAGGCCAAATAAAAAAATGTGTGGTTCCGGTTACCCTACCTACCCTAATTTTTAACCCATACCCTAAAGATTTTTTTGCCATTTTGCAATAAGCACCGTTAAAAGTCACAATGTCTCTCCCATAGAATCAATGTTAAAAAAAATATATAAAATAAAATAAAATCCCTTCCTACCTACCCTGTTTTTTTATTTTAATGTAACTGGAACCACATATATATTTTTATTTGGCCTTATCAATAAATAAACTATATTAGTACATTTACAATATTATATGTACATCAGTTTAAACAGTTGTTAGAAAAGGGAAAAATATTCGAGATACATGATACAGAGTTGTTAGGAGACATAGATTAACTTTCATGTTAATTAGTGTTAACAATGTTTTAGTCTATATTTTTTTGTTATAGGATATCATGAATGGTTGATAGGAGACAAAGTAGATTTACTTCCTCGTTTGTTGCTACCTCTGGCAGGTCCAGAGGAATTTGACGATGATGACATGGAGAAATTACCAGAAGACTTGCAGTATCTACCTCCAGATAAAAAGAGGGAAGCAGATCCTGACATTAGGAAAATTATTGTACAAAGTATATTTCAGGTATGGTTTTTCCAGTTCAAAAATAGGGGTGGTTGTTGCCGTGATCATATGGTAGTTGAATTTACAACTACCTATGCAATCGGTGCCTATCACCACTGATGTTGTGAATTCGAATCTCGATCAGGGCAAGGTGTACAACATGATTTTCTCCAGTTTCCTCCGCCACGATACAACTGAAATATTGTTGAAAGAGGCATTAAACACCATCAAAGAAACAAACAGTTCAAAAATATTTTGCATTACACGTTGTCAAAGAGGAAATAATAAAACATGAGGAAAACACTTACACCTAATTACAAATAAATATGTAGAGTGAAATCTGCTTTAGTGACCACCTCTATTAAGGATCAGGTGAGCCTCTAGTTTCTTTTGGCCATTGCACTGTCTGTCCTTCTTTGATTTACATTTGCTGATTACCGCTTTGGTATCTTCAAACTTTTGTTCACATAGGATCATATTGGAAAATAAAAATTTCACACTTGATTGAACTCATACAGTACATGAATTAATATAAGATGAGTTGTAACAACATTCTTATGTGGATCAAACATCCAAGATGGCCACCATTGTAGAACAAAGTTTGAAAAATATTTTAAAATCTGCTATGAAACAATTGAAGCTTTCTGGAATGCTCATTAGATGATCCTCTACCAAACTGTAGTTATGGAATCCACCAAAGGACATAGTTTATTTCAACATTGGGGCAAACTTATGGGAAAATGAATATTGGAAATATATATATGGAGTGTCACATATAAGAATGAGGTCACTGTGACCTTGACTTTTGTCCACAAGCTCAAATAATTGATTTTTTATCATACAACTTTGTCCAAGGCAAACCTTTCTGTCTTAAATCCCAGTGCCTCTATATTTTGTATAAACATGTATTAGAACGTGATGAAGTGTTTAGTATAACAATTAGTTCACTATGACTTTGACCTTTGATTACATTGTCAAATTTTGTTTAATTATTCAACTTCATATTTTGTATGTATACATTTGTACGTATTAGGAAATGACAGTGTTGTGTATAAACTAGAGGCTCCCAGGAGCTTGTATAGCTCACCTGGGTATAACAACATCAGTCAATAATACTTGATAACTTCGGTCAAAAAATAACAAATATAGCCCTTGTCATTGCAGACCCCCTCTCCAAAAAAAATTTGGGCAGAGATTCTCCCATTAATGTATGTTATCAACATTGCTGTAAAAAAACATAAATGTCAATGATTCTCAAAATTTAGCTTTTGCTACTTCACATTTTGTAATAGAGTTGCTTCCCTTTGATTATTTGAGTAACCAAAAGCAGTCAGTCAACAAAAAAATGCATTTCAAGAGGAACTAGGAAGAACTGTTTTAGATACCTAAAACTTATGTCTCCTCTTAATGCGGCCATCTGTACAACCTATCTCGAAAGACAAAAATGTTATGGCCCGGACAAGAAAATACTATTTAAAAAACAATTATTTGACCTTGAGGTCAAAGTCCTACAAATGTCATTATGGTATGGGACACACCGCATTATGGTCATGCACCCACATACCAAATAAATACTATTTAAAAAACAATTATTTGACCTTGAGGTCAAAGGTCAAGGCCCCATGAAGGTCATTACGGTACGCGACACACCGCCTTATGGTCATGCACCCACATACCGAATATCATTGACCTATCTCGAAAGACAAAAATGTTATGGTCTGGACAAGAAAATATTATTTAAAAAACAATTATTTGACCTTGAAGTCAAAGGTCAAGGTCCCACAAAGGTCATTACGGTATGCGACACACCACCTTATGGTCATGCACCCACATAACAAATAAATACTATTTAAAAAACAATTATTTGACCTTGAGGTCAAAGGTCATTACGATACGTGACACCGTCTTAGTCATGCACCCACATACCAAATATCATTGACCTATCTCGAAAGACAAAAATGTTATGGCCTGGACAAGAAAATACTATTTAAAAAACAATTATTTGACCTTGAGGTCAAATGTCAAGGTCCCATGAAGGTCATTACGGTATGTGACACACCGCCTTATGGTCATGCACCCACATACCAAATAAATACTATTTAAAAAACAATTATTTGACCTTGAAGTCAAAGGTCAAGGTCCCACAAAGGTCATTATGGTACGCGACACACCGTCTTATGATCATGCACCCACATACCAAATGTCATTGATCTATCTCGAAAGACAAAAATGTTATGGCCCAGACAAGAAAATACTATTTAAAAAACAATTATTTAACCTTGAGGTCAAAGGTCATTATGGTATGTGACACACCGCCTTATGGTCATGCACCCACATACCAAATAAAATTGACCTATCTGGAAAGACAAAAGTTTTGGTCCGGACAAGCTTCGCTGAGAAGCAGAAGAAAAAATCAGACTAAAACAATGTCTCCCTTCGTTCGAAGGGGAGACATAATAACTCTTCACACAGTTGTCGGACATTTTCAACTGTGGAACTTTTTTGTATATCTTGACATGCTGAACATTTTTGCAGTTTAAACTTTCCCTCTATCTCTTATAGTTTTTGAGATATAAGATGAAAGTATTAAAATTTAGAACATTTGATGAAAAAAGGGCAATAACTCCAAAATGGGTAATGGGATTTACTTACAAATTGTAGGGTATGTAGATCTTGACATGCTGCACATTTTTGCAATTTAAACTTAACCTTTATTATCTCTTATAGTTTTTGAAATATAAGACAAAAAGTATTAAAATTGTAAAAATTTGATGAAAAAAAGGCAATAACTCCAAGATCAAAATTGCAGGGTAGGTAGATCTTGACATGCTGAACATGTTTGCAGTTTAAATTTAACATCTATCTCTTATAGTTTTTGAAATAAAGGACGAAAAGTATTAAAATTTTGAAAATTTGATGAAAAAAGGACAATAACTCCAAAATGGGTAATGGGATTTACTGAAAAATTGCAGGGTAGGTAGATCTTGACATGCTGCACATTTTTGCAATTTAAACTTGACCTTTATCTCTTATAGTTATCGAAATACAAGACGAAAAATATTAAAATTTTGAAAATTTGATGAAAAAAGGGCAATAACTCCAAGATGGGTAATCAGATTTTCTTCAAAATTGCAGGGTAGTTAGATCTTGCTGTGCTGATCATTTTTAGCTTGTCAGATTTCTGATATTATTAATTTTTAGTAACAGTGGCCATGTTGATTGGTGCACGGCATCACCGGACACAATTTTGAAACTAGACACCCTAGTGATGATTCAGACCAAGTTTGGTTCCAATAGGTGTAGTAGTTTCAGAGGTGAAGACCTTTGGGCCACGTGAGCTAAAAATTAGGTCACTGTGACGTTTTTACATGTTTCATAAATTGCATGTATATATGTACAAGGACATGAAGGAGTGTCACAAATAATTATTAGGTCACAGTGACCTTGACTTTTGAGCAGTCAAATAATTGATTTTTATGACATATTTACTAATGTCAAGGTAAAAAAAAGATATATTTTTTTAAATGGTTTCAAGGGCTAAATTGAAGATGAGACATATGTTTTATTTCACTAAAACAACAGTCTTCACGTAAACCCACTTGCCTGAAGCCTGTGACAAGTGAAACTGGATTCGGACAAGTGAAAATTATGAAAGAATTTGTTTGAATAAATAGAACTTTTTTTTCTAAATTTGGTTTTCGTGCAAGTAGGTGAAAAAATTAAGACAAAGACTGACAATTTGTGTGTTCAACTGAATACAAAGTGGTAGGGGTATATCATTGTCCTCTAGTTTTGCCAGTACAACAAATAAATAAATAATTAAACAGTCTATGACAATTTCTCAAGATTCATGTCTTCATTTTTCAGCTTTGTGCAACAAAGAAAGGGAGACAATTTGTTAAAGAGAAGAATACTTATGTTATCATGAGAGAATATCATAAATGGGAACCAGATCGAATGAACTACCCTACCATAATGAACTTGATAGATGTATTAATAGGAGACGAACCAGCACAACATCATGAGAATTTACACGAAGTAGAAGTACCTGAACATTTACAACAAAAATTTACTGAAGATGACGATGAGGAAATCAGACAAATTAAAGATGAAATAAATACTGAATGAACTATTCTTGTGTATTTAATTAATCATTAGGATTATTTACGATTTAAGAAAAGTTTGAAGATACCGAAGGAGTAATGTGAAGTCAGAAATTGAAGGGCAGACATTACACTGGCAAAATGAAAAGGAACAAACAATGATCTATAAAACAGTTAGGTACATAGAAAGATTGAGCAACACAAACACTACTAAAAACCATGTGTGAATTGAGATGCTAAGGAAGGATAAACAGCTCCTGCTCCACTACTGGCACCCGTCATGTTACTCTTGGTTGCAAAGATCACTTTCATGAATATTTCAGTTTTATCATGGTGGTAATTTCTAATTGGTGGAGGAAACACGAGAAACTCACCAAACCATAAAAAGTCACCAACACATGTACTTCTATGAAATAATGTTGTATCAAGTCCACCTCATCACAGCCGGTAAATCAAACTCACAACTATCGGTAGTGGTGATAGACAGGTGTAAATCCAACTACTATACAATCACATCCATAGTGGCCCCTCATATACAGTTAGACATTTTAGGTGGACCTTAACTGATTTTGTCTTCTATTTGGTACTCTTGCTTCCAAAGACTTGTAAACTATTTCACTTTTTGACTTTGCATGAGTACCTGATGAAGGTTGTTCATATACATTGTGTATTTTATAACTATTTATTATTATTATGTTCTATTGTGGCAGTTGTCATATACATTTTGTATTTAAAATTACCACAAATAACACAAATGTTGGCACATGCAGTGCATATCCATTTACAGCATGAGGTGAAAAAGTTGAGTAGTCTACGATTTTTATTTTTTAAATTCAATCTTCAAAATGTTCAGTGGTGGCTATCGTCATGGATTTTCATTTGGTACAAAATGATAAAATGGTAGAAGACCATTCAACGATCATTCTTGTAAAGTTTGTCTTCAAATGGTTCAGCAATTCTTTAGAAGAAGATTTAAAAAATGTTTCAATTAACCAGATTGTTACAGTAAACTATTTTCTTGAATTTCGAGAAATATTACTTATTAGAGTGCCATCAAATCATTTGTGTACTGATTGGGTTTAAACAGTTCCATGGATTCAACTGTTTTAAGTGCAGTGACAGCCATCTTGGATATCAACATTTGCTCCGACAATCATTCATGTTGCCCCACTCGGACACAGTATCCTGATTCCAAGCCAAGCAGTCTTTGCTCTTTCTCCTTAATGCTGCATCCTTAGCAGAGAAGCAACAAATACCAATTGTATAGTCTTTGGTTTGACCTGTTTGGGGTTCAAACCCATGATCTACCAAATTCGAGGCGAGCATGCTAACCATTACTACACCAATGCAAAGAAACGGAATGAAAACTGTACAGCAATCTGAATAATGGAAGGCTGATTACGACAAGCAAATTAAAGAAGTCGTATACGAGTTGGATAAAAAATTTGAATCTTCAATATCCCTTCAGAGAAATAAGTTCAATGAAGAATGGAACTGGACACTAGAATTTCTGAAGTAACAATATCGTATCTGAATTTCTTTATTTTTTGTGTACATCATTAAAATAATAACAAAGATTTGCCTTAAAAGATCAAACTTTTTGTATGCATCTCATTACTTGTAATAAGGAATATATTTTGTTATTCAGTGTTACACAGTATTTATCACAGATTAAGTGAGTCACATGATCACCTCACGTGACAGGAAGCCGTGTCCTTTCCATGACCAAGTTTCCAGACAGGGATTCATTCATTGACAAATTGCTTTTAATAGCTCTATTAATACACCAAAGTCACATGATTGTGTCATGTGACTGGTGGCCATGTCATCTCTACTTCCATGTGTTTAGACTGAGGTATCCATTGACAAAATGCTTTCAGTAGATCTGCAAATAAATAATTTATTTTTTACACAAGATCAAAAAATAATGCATGACTTTTCCCCCTAAATCATGAAATTGTCATTGGTAAATTTAAAATGTAATATAAAACAATATGATTGATGAATGTTTCAACATTATAAGATATTGTTAACAGAATCAAAAGTAAATACCCCATCAATAATTTACACATTTTTCCATTCATCTCCCAGTGTGATATTGTCGGTACTAACGAACTGACGATGATACTGTAAATTATGATGTTACTGATAAAAACAATGTCAAAGGACTCAACATGCATTATCACTAGTATAGCAGCTCTTTCTATTGGACTCGCTGCGATACCAGAGAAAATGTCCATCTTGACCTTCATAAGTGCCGTTATTCTATATATTGCTCTTCGAGTAGATATTCTCCTATCTGTGCTATAATCTGACCTGTTGATGTTTTTATCACTGGTTGAAACAGAACTATAATGTTTTTTTTATTATATAATACCATGCAGACTTGAATAATATTTCCAGAATAAAAAGCTCATAATGATATAACTAAGAACAACAGATGTGTACTGTTATATAATTATGTTTAGATGACAGTGATATCAGAAGTGACTTACATGTTTTATCTATTCCCCATTTTTTGACTAGATTTGTTTAGATGACGGTGATATCAGAAGTGACTTACATGTTTTATCTGTTCCCCATTTCTTGACTAGAGATTCTTTATTATCCACACCAGACGACACCAACTCCTTCAATAAAGTTTCTGTTCTTGGCTGTAGTCTACAACAATGAATTATCACAGCATTATTGGTGGTAAACACCATTTTACACAATACATGTACATTGTATTTGAATTATATCAAGGTGATTCTGTAACAATCTCCATGCAAAGGATTCTGGGTATCATACATCAATCACAATCACCTCTACCACACCATTGGTTGACGCTATGAGAGATATCTCTCAGTGTATTAGCCAAGCCTACATACTCTGTGTTTGTCTTCAAATATCACAGGCAGAAAACAAAGTAGTCCAGTCAAATGACATAAAAATAGTCCTGCAGTAAAGGGGAGGAGCTTGTTTACTGATGGATGACAGAGTGATCCTGGAATATCTAGGGGAAACCACTGGTCTTCCAGGAGTAACTGACATCAAGTTTGATCAAATACAGCTTGCTATGGGAAGAATCAAGCTACCTTAATTTATAGGTGATAGACAATAATTAAGTACAGACATGTAAATCAAACAATCACTGCTACAGCATCCTTTACACTTTTTACAAAAGTTTGAATTAAAATGTTTTGACACTTCATCTACTGAAGCATATATACCTCAACTAAAATGAGGCTAGTACTAAACCACAACAAAGTTTGGGCATGAATGACATACAAGGTATAAAATTAACTTATTTAACCCTGATAACAAAGGTCAATGTCACAATGATGCCATTCCTCTACTTGACACTTGGCACTGTCTTAATATTACATTTACATACATAATATGAATGCAGTGTGTCTTAAGACAAAAACATTCTGTCATTTTTGTTTAAAGTTTGTCCATTTAAGCAATGTTCAACTTTGTACCCTCAAGACTCTTACCCTTTTGAACCTAGTGTTTTCCTTTGTACTGGATTGAATTTCCGCTTGAAAAGGATAGTTCATGCCATTTATAATTACACTTCTATTCCTAGTTCTTAAGAATTCTACTTTATAATTTATTCTGATGCAGCCTATGTACAATGTTAGACCCAAAAGGCTAGAACTCCACATCTTGGGGTATTCATTTGTGCAATCTTGACTCTATTTATCAAAATGATTATACCGGAAATTTAAACTTGTATTTCAATAACTAGTTCTTTCATTGTTTTAAAAAATTGTCCATGTTCAACTTTGGACCCCAAGGGCTTGAACCCCATAGACCCTGGAACATTCATTTGTATAAATTCAAATCTACATATCATAATGATGCTATACACTGGAAACAATGTAGATTTTTGTTGTTGATTCTTAAAGAAGAATTTACTTTTTAGAGATTTACTTAATTTATCCCTTTTAGTCCAAAGTAGGGATTAACTTCACTTGTACAAATCCAAATCTCCACTTCTCAATTTGGCACTTTTGCAGAAGACAAACAAACAACGGATGCCAAAAGATGGCAAAACTTCACATGGCCATTGGCCAGGTGAGCAAAAAATACAGGTTGACCCTCAAAAGAAGCCAAAGTACTCCTTCTTAACTTCTTTGTCTGAACTGCCTAATAACATATGACCTGAACTTACTTTGCCCAAGATTTAATCATAGTTGAAGGTGATGACATCAACACAGGAACATATTTCTTTAAATCAGGAACCACAACTCCTTCCAGTAAGAATCGTGCAAACCATCGATATCTGTCTAAATCAGCTGGATACTCCAATTCTACACTCGGTACTTTCCAGCAACATCGACTGAAGGTACTGCTCATATGACATCGTACTTGGTCTTTAGATGGATCATAAAATGGTGCTGGATCTTCTTGTGGTTTTGAAAATCTACAAAAACTTGGTGCATACACAGGTAACCATTCTGAGTCAATTGAACTTATACCTAAAACAAAGTCATTTTTATGGTTAATCTTGAAGCAACAATTAATTTTACATTCTACAGTCTTATGGTATTCCTTATCTGTTTATCAATAATATTTCACAAGTGACTAAACTATGAATGTCAATAGAAGTGGCTAGGGTTAGGGTTAGGGTGTTTAACGTCACATTCAACAATATTTCAGCTATATTGTGGCACACATTCAACAATATTTCAGTTATATTGTGGCAGTCAGTTTTATTGGTGGAGGAAACCACCGACCTGTCAAGAGTAGTTCAGATACTACTGGCATAGCATTGATAATCAATGTGACTAAAGTTGTGAGTTTGAATCCCGCTCATGGCAAGGTGTACTCGATACAACATTATATGATAAAGTGTGACAGGTCGATGGTTTACTCCGGTTTCCTCCACCGATAAAACTGACAGCTACGATTTAACTGAAATATTGTGTGGCATTAAACACCATAACCCTAAATCAATGTGATTGATGGTCTATCCTGTTTATTATATACATTTATTAAATTTAAAGCAAACCCTACATGGAAAACAAATGTACAGTCCAACCTGTCTATGTGGTCACCTCTATTAAGCAGTCACCTGTGTTAAAAGGTCACATTTTTCTTGTCCTGTCATAGAAAATTTCATATGAATTTAACCTCCATTAAGTGGTCAACTGTTTTAGAAGGCCACTTTTTCTTTGCCCCAAATTTGATCCTCTTAATACAGGTTTGACTGTACTTATTTGACACAAAAGATATTCTTTATTGTTGAAAACAAACATTGTGGCATAACTTCAGTGAGTAAATATAATTTCGATTTTCAATGTGAAATTTTCATTTTCATCTCATAGAGAAATGACGGCATTTCACTTCCATCTAAATGATGAATAAATTTATTTGTCCAGTACATTTTTTTAATAAGTCATTAGCATAATAATCTTGCAAATATTTAAGAGATAAATCATGGAAGCCAGAATGTGTTGGGAGTTTTAACATGGATTGGCGGATATTAGTATTTTATCCCGAGCCAGAAGCGAGGGATAACATTTACTAATATCCACCAATCCATGTTAAAACTCAAAACACATTCTGGCTTCCATGATTTATTTCGATTCTGATATGTCTAAGAGTACAAATACGGTAGTATACTTTGATTGGAAGATGGTAATTTATATTTACGCTTGCGGAAAATGTCGCACACAATTTATGTAACTCGAATAATACTGTGCCCTTTATCGGCATTATTCGGGTTACAATTTATGCTGCCAATGGAAAAGTCAGTCACATTCACCAGCGCATGTGCTAATGAGATTATAACCGAATGGATAACTCACTCGTTTGTTAACAAAGCGAAAGAAGGAGGTCATGTTAGAATATCAAATAGTCCTCAAATGTATAACAATACCTTTCATATATAATTTGGATGTTTCCTGTATGTGTTGATAAACAATAAATTCTGGTTTCTGTTTATATAATACAGAGTAAGGATGGATAAAGACTGGTTCATCTAGCTCTGTACACTGGAAACAGAAGACAATGATAAACAATAAATTCTGGTTTCTGTTTATATAATACAGAGTAAGGATGGATAAAGACTGGTTCATCTAGCTCTGTACACTGGAAACAGAAGACAATGATAAACAATAAATTCTGGTTTCTGTTTATATAATACAGAGTAAGGATGGATAGAGACTGGTTCATCTAACTCTGTACACTGGAAACAGAAAAAAAACTAGAGACTCAGTGGGCTGAGACTGTGTCGCTCACCTTTCATTCTGTTTTGAGGAACAAGCGGTTTCAGAAGAGGAGATTTTTTAGAAATCGACCAATCAGAAACAAGAATTGCCTGTGGCGGCCATGTTTGTTAACGGATCGGGACAAAATGAGCAATTTTTTTAGATGATCTTCAATAGATGCGTCCTACCAAATTTCGGTTATTTGGCCAAGCGGTTTCAGAGGGGAAGATTTTTTTAGAAATCAACCAATCAGAAATAAGAATTTCCTGTGGTGGCCATGTTTGTGAACGGATCGGGATGAAATGAGCATCATTTTTAGAGGACCTTCAATATATGCTTTCTACCAAGTTTCGGTTCATTTGGACATGGAATTTCAGTGGAGAAGATTTTTTTTAGAAATCGGCCAATTAGAAACAAGAATTGCCTGTGGCGGCCAGTTTTGGTGATAGATCGGGACGAAATGAGCAATCTTTATAGAGGACCTTAAATAGATGCTTCCTACCAAGTTTCAGTTCATTTGGCCATGCAGTTTCAGAGGAGAAGATATTTTAGAAATCTGCCAATCAGAAACAAGAATTGCCTATGGTGGCCATGTTTGTTAATGTTTCCGCATGAAATGAACAATCTTTACATAGATGCTTCCTACCAAGTTTCAGTTCATTTGGCTAAGGGGTTTCAGAGGAGAAGATTAAAATGTGAAAAGTTTACAGAAGGACGACAATGACGAACCAAGTAATGGCAATAGCTCACGTTGCCTAAATGGCAAGGTGAGCTGATGATAAACAATACATTCTGGTTTCTGTAAACATAATACAGCTTTACTTTAAAGAGTATGAACAACAGACAAGACTGATACAGTATATGTCCTGTATGTAAAATGATGATGCATGGATCAGTCACGTAAAACTACAACGTAGACTGAAGCACAACCCCCACACAGCACTAGCACAACAATGTTTTCCGTGCAAAACAGTGATTTCTTACTCTTACATTTGCTGTATCTTTTAAGGCACTCATGAAAAACTGAAGAAAATAAATATCCTAATAACATGCAAACTGTTGGCATATATATATGTACAAATATCAATTGAAATAAAAAGCTTTCAGCTTGAAACCTGTAAGAGGAGTTAGGTGGACAAAACATACAGCCTATATGTGTAAAGACAAATGGACATAGGTAAAATATGCTGCCGACTTTTAGTCATGAGCATTTAAAAAAACATATCTACTTACACTAGGGAAATATCTACACAAAACAAGATAATTGCAGATGGTGAAATACATTTTATAGAAGTTTTAAAGGGTAAAACCAACATAAATTTACAACATATATTTTGTTTTTGGTTGTTCATTACATGTGTATTTTATACAATTTGATCAACGAGTTGTCAACAGACCTGATAAGCATTTTTTCTCTTCTTTAAATCATCATCAGCATCAGGAGGAGGGTCTGGATATCTCCTAAAACATATCAATGTATAATATGTCAAACTCTTGTTATTTAAAACTTCAATTAACAGTATGTAGCAACTGATTGGTCAGTTTATTAACAGTATGTAGCAACTGATTGGTCGGTTTATTAACAGTATGTAGCAACTGATTGGTCGGTTTATTAACAGTATGTAGCAACTGATTGGTAAGTTTATTAACAGTATGTAGCAACTGATTGGTCAGTTTATTAACAGTATGTAGCAACTGATTGGTCGGTTTATTAACAGTATGTAGCATCTGATTGGTCGGTTTATCAAATGACAGTCAAAAGTTTTTGTTAAAGAAGTTAAGTGTCTTAATATGTCCAAAAAAAAGAGTAGTTAAAAGTAAAAGTCATTTTAACACAAAAACATATGTCTCGTCTCCCCCCCTCCCCCAATTTCTTCATTTTTGGGAAAGCTTTGTACAATCTATAGGAAGTTGACAAAATGTACATTACAACATATTAAACTGATACAATAAAACTTGCCTTTCCTTTTGGAAGATTGCTCGGTGTTCGGTAATTTTGTTATTACCCTTATTTAAAACATAGGAGTTTCCTGTATAAAGGCAGCTTCTATCTTTGTTATGACAGATTTAAAGAGGTTAACAACTCCTTAAAAACTTATTCTATTAACCTGCCAATACAATATCCTTTTATTCATTCGGAATTCAGACAGCCTGCAAAGTTTTACACAGAATTCCCATATAAATAGTAGGAGGAATTGCAATTACAATCTTTTTTTTATATAAAATTTTAGTCAAAAAGGGAAATAACTCCTTCAATATTAGTACTACCAAACTCCTGTAACGATATGCGAATCTCCATATGGTAAGAAGTAAGCACACAAAGCTTTGTGACAGACAGGACATTAATGTCTCAGTATTTAGCCTGTATGTACTGTGAAAGTACTTTTCTTCGTGGATATCTGGCAACATGATCAGCCAGTCCCGACACATCAATAATGTGTGACAAAGGTTAAAGGTTTAATTAAACTGTTACCTAGCAACATGATCAGCCAGTCCAGACAAGATAATCTGTCTCAGTAATGTGTAACAAAGGTTAAAGGTTTAATTAAACTGTTACCTGGCAACATGATCAGCCAGTCCAGAAAAGATAATCTGTCTCAGTAATGTGTGACAAAGGTTAAAGGTTTAATTAAACTGTTACCTGGCAACATGATCAGCCAGTCCAGAAAAGATAATCTGTCTCAGTAATGTGTAACAAAGGTTAAAGGTTTAATTAAACTGTTACCTGGCAACATGATCAGCCAGTCCAGACAAGATAATCTGTCTCAGTAATGTGTGACAAAGGTTAAAGGTTTAATTAAACTGTTACATCAGCCAGTCCAGACACAATGATCTGTCTCAGTAATGTGTGACAAAGGTTAAAGGTTAAATGAAACTGTTACCTAGCAACATGATCAGCCAGTCCTGACAATATAATCTGTCTCAGTAATTTTGCCTGTATATCAGTAGGAGGCTCTAGTTTGGGATCTAAGCAGATGTTGGCATCAGGTATCACCATGTTTACTGTAAGTACAATGTATATTTATTTTACTAGAATAAAATTGTAATCATAAGGTAACAATGTGATTGAGTGTTTGTTGTTTAACCCCAAGTAAGCAATATGTCTAGTTACATTTCAATGAGATAATGACAATGTCCACTTTGTACTAGACAAATATCCTCACTTGGTTGGATTTTTATAGTGCTAGCTAACTGAAACAACAGTCTAGGACACATTATCCTGATTCCGAGCCAACCAGTCTTTGCTCTTTCTCCTTAATAATGTGTGCCTAGCGGAGAAGCAACAAATACCAATTCTATAGTCGTTGGTTGGACCTGTTCGGGGCTTGAACTCATAATCTACCACACTCGAGACGAGCATGTTAACCATAACACCATCAGTGCAACGAGTGGCATGGACAAGGTAGCTGAAGTCATGAGACAACATCAAATATTAGTTTATCAGGCCTCGACATTAACGTTTGTCCGATACCAGTGAAAACTGACATCGAACAAGTAGATCTTGTATTACGGTTGTTCGACGGGACAAGTGAAAAAAAAAACAGATTCCCAAACGTGTCGGTACGACGGACAAATCTATTTCCACTGATATAAAATATTGGGTTTGTTGTATGAAAGAGCCCTGTTTGATCTCCAATTTGTCCATAATTTATTTTGATTAAAACTAAAGTGAAACGCCAGATCAAAACTATTTTATTGTATCATTTATCGTTCCTTCATGCTTTGATGAAGTTAAAGGACATTGACAAAATTAAAATCGCAATCTCATAAACGCTTTAATGAACAGAAATATTAATATCTGAAATGACTCCGGAACGGACACGTTAATATTATCGGATATCAATTTGGCACCAAATTTAAACTTATCTTTTGTGCAAAATACGATAGAGGACTTGATTTAGGCTTTTGGGAAATATTGAAACCTTTGAAATGGACAAATATTACAAGCTTTTTCCTGATCTGGTTGAAAAGATCCACTAAAATATTTATATCTCTGTGAATTTAAATAAAATACTTTGCTTTATTTATATCACAGGCACTTGTTTCTGGTAAAAAAAATATATACCTAGATACTGGTATATATAGTATCTAGGTATATTTTTTTTTACCATAAACAAGGATTTATATAAAACAAATATGAGTTATTACAATTTGTGTGGTATTGGATCACAACACAGTAATATTTCAAAAGGAAAAAAAAAGGGGGGGCGCATATAAAAATCACTGGTATGCAAAACTCCAATCAAGGTAGACAGAAATAAAAATGTGACATTGAATATGAATAAAAAAAAAAAAACCCAGAACAAATCAGTTCAGGCAGCTTTAACTATTTACTAAATTTGGGCAGGGTAACATCAGAGGGGTCACGAAACAATGTTTCAATTAATCGCAATTGACTTCTCCCAGAAGTCTCCCCACTTCTCTCTGTTGTCTCCCACTTCTCCCTGAAAGAGAAGTCACTTCTCCCTCTAATTTGAAAGTAGTGGGAGCCCTTGATAATTATTCTCTAGTTTTTGTAATTTTTATTAATTTTTTCGGACAACTAAAAGATTGAGTCGGACAAGTACTTTTTTTAGTTAGTTGTCCGAAGGGACAAGTTGAAAAATATGTTAATGTAGAGGCCTGTGTATCCAATCATTATTTGTGAACAGTTTGATGTAATTGTAAATATCCACAGGAGTCTCAAAGGAGATGATAAAATATGAAATGTTAATGACATACAACAGCTGGTGATGGCTAAAGCTCACATGGCCTTTGACCAGTGGATATAAACAAATATGCTGTATCAAAACATTTTTGCCTGTCCTAATCCAGGACCTGGATATCTAATGGTATATGTCAGTCTTTTTTGTGTTAAATGGTTTGAGGTGAGAGGTGATTGTTCATTTTGTTGATATTAGTAGAATAGTTGACCATCACTTTTCAAACCTTCTTTTGTAGAAATATGAAAACAGAGATGATATAAAAATCTAGAAAAAAAACTTCCACCTTCTCATACTGTTAATAAGCAAAGGGCAAAGGTTAGTGTGAAAATTTCTCGTATTTCTGTAAACTGACATATCTTCATTTACAAAAATATTTACCTGTGTTTGTAAAATATTTATCTGTGTTTGTAAAATATTTACCTGTGTTTGTAAGTTGAGCCCTTAATTTTCTGACTTCTTTCATAGCTTTGTATCTTAGTCCATGTTTTTGACAGAATTCAGGGGTACATCCCTGGTATTCAGCTGAACCTATGGCTTTTAATAATACCATAAGGTCTCCTAGCAACATAGAATGGCCCTGTAAAATACAATGATAGAATCATAATACAATTAAAATACTTACCTAACCACCTGTAGCTGTATTATAAATCTTAACTCCTATTTCTCATTTAGACTTATAAGGTCTTTTCAATAATTTTTTCCACCCAATGTAAGTGTTAATATATTCTTAAACCTGATTTCACTTATAGACCTTTCATGTATTTCTTTGTTTTGATAAAAATCCACAGCTACATTTTCCTGAATTTTGATATAAAATCATTATTCCAAATACGCTGACAAAAATGTTGGCCAGGACGCTTAAGTCAGAGCATAGAAACATACAGTTGCTAAATATTATTTCCTTTTTTAATACTTTCAAATATTTCATTTCTTACTAAATTCCATTCATATAATATACTGTGTTTCAACATATCATAAACTTACTGATCCGGCCCATAGTCTTCTAATCTGTGTAATGTACTGTAACCTACTTCTGAAATCATCTTTCTACAAAAAACAAAATTTATTAATTAAAAAAATATATATATCGTGTCATGACATCTGCTCGGCCATGCAATAAAGTCGGTCACTTGTTTTGATTTACAATTCTCGTGCAGCACGAGACCGATGACGTCATTCTGTATATTCATAGCATTCATAAACACAGAGGGAATTCTTTTAAACTTCAAAATTACAAGATGAGATTAATACAGATAAGATTGAATTGAATAAATTCCATGCAAGTAAAAAAAGATCCTTTTTACTAATGTCTTTTTTTCCTGATCATTATGCTTGTTAGCTCACCTGGCCATAGGCCATGTGAGCTTTTGTCATGGCTAGACATCTGTCGTCTGTCCGTCGTCCGTCCGTTAGCTTTTCACATTTAAATCTTCTTCTCTGAAACCACTGAACAGATTTGAACCAACTTATCAGAAATGTTCATTGGATAGTTCTCTACCAGATTTGTGTTTTTGGTGCCGATTTGAAATCCAACATGGCTGCCAAGGTCCATAATGTGTTCTCATTGGCTGAAATTTAAAAAATCTTCTTGTCAGAAACCACCATGCCAATTGAATTGTTACCATGACTCGACTTAGTTTTAACATAGGACCCTATGGAAGAAATGTTTAAGTCTTCTCCTCTGAAACCAGTAAGTCAATTTAAAGCAAACATGGCATTGAATGGTCCTTAGGTGGTCAACTTTCAAAATTATGTCCTGTGACCCCGACCTCCATACAAGATGGCCACCATCAGCGGACATAGTTTTAACATAGGACCAATATGGGAAAACTGTTTAAAAAAAATTTCCTCTGAAACCAGTAAGCCAATTTAAAGCAAACATGGCATGAATGGTTCTTAAATGGTCAACTTTCAAAATTATATCCAGTGACCCAGACCTCCATCCAAGATGGCCACCATCAGTGGACACAGGGTGCCCACTGAGTTTTGAAACTGGGGGTACAATGGGGTACAATTGCTGTTTTTTCCTTAACTTTGTACCCCTGCATATAGAAAGTCCCTACAATTTTAGGGATACAGGGCCTATTTTGGGGGTAAAAAACCCTCTGCAGAGGGTAAATGGGCATGCTGGGACATAGTTTTAACATAGGACCCTATGGGAAATATGCTTAAAAATCTTCTCCTCTGAAACCAGTAAGCCAATTTAAAGCAAACATGGCATGGATGGTCCTTAAGTGGTCAATTTTCAAAATTGTGTCCGATGACCCTGACCTCCATCCAAGATGGCCACCTTCAGCGGACATAGTATTAACATAGGACCCTATGGGAAAAAATATTTTAAAATCTTCTCCTCTGAAATCAGTAAGCCAATATAGCAAACATGTCATCGATGGTTCTTAGGTGGTCAACTTTCAAAATTGTGTTCAGTGACCCCGATCTCGGTCCAAAATGGTCACCGTCAGCGAACATAGTTTTAACATAGGACCCTATGGGAAAATTGTTTAAAAGTCTTCTCCTCTGAAACCAGTCAACCAATTTAAAGCAAACATGGTATGGATGGTCCTTGGGTAGTCAACTTCCAAAATTGCGTTCAGTGACCCCAATCTCGGTCCAAAATGGCTGCCATGAGCAGACATAGTTTTAACATAGAACCCTATGGGATTTGAATAGTAACTTAGATGTATTCGGCATGCAGACATTCTTAAGAGGGCTTATTTATGTCAGGTGAGCGATACAGGCTCACCTGAGCCTCTAGTTAAATATGTTTTAAGCGATGGTATTTCCCAAGCATTTTTACCTTTCCGGTTTGTTGATGTAACCGTCATAACAGATCATGACCTTTTCTGGAATGTAGGCCAAGCAAATAGTATTTTAAAATACTTTGAAAATATGATGATTGATCATTCACTACCAGGGAAATACATACAAGTGCTCTCCATTAGTCACAAAATGGCAGATTATTTTGCATTTCCACTAACTGCTGCTTTAATAACAAATATACCCCTTACTTCTTGGGGTAATGAAATGATATTCACAGAGAAGATAGAAAAAGAATTAATTTAACAGCAATAATCAAAATTTACAGCATAAATTGAACAGAGAATTAAATTAAACCAGACAGAAAAATGAGATTATCTGGGGGAGAAAACCTGTCATTATTACAAATAGCATCAACAAAACTGTATTGTTACCACTCTGTGATAATAAATGTGATTGAAATAAAACTGTAATCAGTCATTAATTGTTTTACAAAAATATGGCAGTATGTAGCCAGTCTAATATATTGCATTGACAAAAACACCAAATTCACTGAATTAAATATTTTATCATATGGGTAAGCAAGTTCAATGTTTGCATCAAATAATTAATTTTTAATACTTCAATTTCAAACTATTTAAAAAAAACATCTTTTGAAATTTTTCAGACAAAACAATTACACAGAAAAAGCTAAAATACTATACTTTCTTAATCTGGTTTACTTTTTAAGTTTGGTTGGCCTATGACAAAATCATGTGATTTATTTACCACTGACCGGCCTTATGTGACGTAATACGATGCCATTTGGAAAAAGGGTAGTAAACAAATATGGGTCAGTGTGTCATTATTATCTCTTTTCGATGGAACTTTTCACATGTGAGCAAGAACAGATGAGGAACATAATTAAAAAGAAAAAATGTTTACTTTTCAAACATGAAAAAATAATCAAACATTATCCAATGACTGGCCGACTTATTGTCACACAGGGATATATATACTTATCCAATATATAGTATGTAACAGGGCCTGGGTGGGTCAATGAGTTAGGTAGTTGGATTACATAACAACGCATGCAAGCCTATCACCAATACGGCGTGTGTTCACATCCGGCTTTGTAAATTACAAAAAAAAAAGTGCATTCGACTTGAAGCCGCAAGTGATGAAGCTTACCAGTTGCTTGCCCATGGTTGGTGGTTCTCTCAGTGTACTCCGGCTTCTTCCATCACTAAAACTGGTCGCCATGATATAGCTGAAATATTGCTGAAAGTGGCGTTAAACACCAAAAATCAATAAATCAATCAATCATAGTATGTCACCATAATTTTTCATTTAAGGATCCTTTACTTTCTCATGGGCCCAAATTTTTAAACAAGAGACATTTTATATAAGCCCTTACTATGATTTGAAGAAAACTTGCACATCTAAAGCAATTTATTCTAGACTTGGGCTATGGACTAGTAGTTTATGAAGAAAGGTGAAATGATAAGTTTTGTACCAAAATATATATGTAGTCTTTGACAGTTTATGTTATTTATGAGACGACTCAAAAGTCAACAAGCATGGAAAGCGTGACAACAACATCAAAGGGCTGTCAACAGATCAAGGTATGAATCATGTTTAATACAAAGAATATTGGCCAAAGGATTAGCATTTATACTGATATTGATATTAAAAAAAGAACAGACTACTGATTATTGGTGAAGGTTTCTAGGACTCAAACCCAGAGAGCTGTTCAGCACATCCCTGAGTGGGGTTGTCAGGTTATCATACGGAAAGCCTGATCAGGCACCATAGTGGGTAATGTGTTTGGAGACTTCCCTGCATGCTAAAGACCTCTTTTGGAGATTTCGAAATAAAAAGTACACATTGTAGCCACTACAAAAGACTAAATTTTGCATTCCTACCCAACTCTCCATGCTTTTTCAATGGCAATCAAAAGTCATCACCCTGGTTGACCCATCCTTTCTCTTATTTCTATATAGTTTTTATATATTGTTGACCTTGTTCTCTTCCTGAATAAAGCTGACATACTGCTCACTGGACATTAAGTAATAATCAATAGATCACTCTAAGGTCAATATATAACACACCTCTTTCTCTGTATCTGGAGGTTTCTGTAACTCTATAAACACTTCCTGTACAGATAATCCTGCTACTATGGCAACCACATACACCAGAAGGTCATGTTGATGACCTAATGCTAGCATCTTAGCATATCTGGGTGATACAGGAAAACATGCCATGACTTTGCCGAGAGGCGAGATCTTTGAGACGGGAGCTTTCTTTAGATCTTTCACACGGACAGATTTCACTGGTTCTGTCAGAGCACCCAGAGAAATTAGTAACTTCTCAGCTCCCTAAAATAAAATATCACAATACGTGCTTAAGACAGAGAGACTGGTAATGTTACTACAAACAAGGCAGATAGTCGAGCTTTAAATGATGGTTCATGCTATAAGGAGGTACCATAATTGGACCAAAGCGGACAAAATGCTTACTTCAGAGTTATGTCAGGAAATTACTAATCTAGATAACAAGGTTTGACTGTATTTAAACTGATTTCTTCAAATATTAATCATTTAATCTATCATCATATTACTAATCATTAGCTTGTGTACTGTAACAGTTTTTTTTATTTTTAATTGTCATTATGTAATAGATTCTTCAGTATTCTAAACATACACTGCTCCTTCTACATCATGATTATGTCAAACTCTACCATTATAAAATAATACATTATAATATAATACTATATTTATACAGAGAAATCTCTTTGAACAGAATTTGTTAACTGTCAGAAAGATAAATGTGTTGTGATTCTAAATATATTTGTAATGAAAATATTGATTGCAACTATTAAGCTCTAAAAATAAAGGGGCTGCCATGGTCGTGATCGCATGGTAGTTGGATTTACAACTACCTATGCAATCAGTGCCCATCACCACTGATGTTGTGAGTTTGAACCCCGCTCAGGACGAGGTGTACAACATTATGTGATATAGTTTGTCAGTCACTTGCGGCAGGTCAGTGGTTTTCTCCGGTTTCCTCCACCAATAAAACTGGCCACCACGATATAACTGAAATATTGAAGAAAGTGGCATTCAACACCATAAAACCAAACCGAAAATAAATCTCTCTACAAACAATAAAATACATGTACCTTAACTTGTTCATCATCAGGTGGTGTAGGGAATGGGAAGTTCACTATTCTATCAATGTTCATATACTGTAAACAAAAATATCAATTACAATAATAAAAAAAAATCATAACTATTACATAATAGAATAAGTTTAATTTAGCTTTTCTGACTTTAAGATTTATAAAATTTCAATCTTTTAGAAGCATAAATGTTTTGACTACTGGATCAACAGGCAATGAAGATAACTAAAGATCCTATAGTAAATGTGAAATAAAACAAGAGGCTCCCAGGAGCCTGTAATCGCTCACCTGGATCAACAGGCAATGAAGATAACTGAAGATCCTACAGTAAATGTGAAATAAAACAAGAGGCTCCCAGGAGCCTGTAATCACTCACCTGGATCAACAGGCAATGAAGATAAGTGAAGATCCTATAGTAAATGTGAAATAAAACAAGAGGTTCCCAGGAGCCTGTAATCGCTCACCTGGATCAACAGGCAATGAAGATAAGTGAAGATCCTACAGTAAATGTGAAATAAAACAAGAGGCTCCCAGGAGCCTGTAATCGCTCACCTGGATCAATAGGCAATGAAGATAAGTGAAGATCCTATAGTAAATGTGAAATAAAAAATAAAGATGTTTCTTTACTTTAACATTTCTTCTACATGTAAAATGAATTTTCTCTAGTGTTCATTTCATATTCATCTTTGTGAATTTAAATCATTAAAAACAACTTCTTCTTGTAAATATTTACTAATTATTGTTCTACTTTCTTTACTGACCTTCATTTGAAGCACAAGGTCATCCACAGGTCGTCTTACAATCTCAGCCAATGAAAACTTCTCTAAGTCATCATTATAAACAGCAGATGAATACAACCTGTCAAGTTTAAATATTGAGATATGTAACTTTGTAAACTTGTACACAGAATGTTAAGAAATTCTATTGCAGTTTTAAAGTTTTTAATATTCTAGGACAATTATCAATATATGTTTTCTCATCAAATCTTAAAACTTATCAATTTGTGAAAATATAACCGGGGCCATCATGGCCGTGATCGCATGGTAGTTGGATTTACAACTACCTATGAAATCAGTGCCCATCACCTCTGATGTTGTGGGTTCAAATCTCGATCAGGGTGAGGTGTACAACATTATGTGATAAAGTTTGTCAGTGACTTGCGACAGGTCGGTTGTTTTCTCCGGGCTCTCTTGTTTCCTCCACCAATAAAACTGACTGCCACAATATGACTGAAATATTGTTGAAAGTGGCATTAAACACCATCAAATAAACAAGAAATTTAACCTTAAGTTGAAGGAGACAAGTTTGGGGGCCAATTTAGGTTCAAGTACAGGTGTCAATTTTGACCCTTACAATAACTAGCCCCTAAAACAGTTTCATTTAGCAATAACAATGTCCTGCTTCAAGTCAACCACATATTCAAGTCCTCTGATATTTTCAGAAGTAACTTACCTGTAGCAATGTCCTGGTCCAACACGACCAGCTCTTCCTGCTCTCTGATTGGCTGATGCTTTAGAGGTCCAGGTAATTTTAAATGTTGATACTCCTGTCACTTTGTCATAAAATTTTGTCTTCACCTAATGGCAAAATAAATACATCAGATTAACATTAAAAATCTTAACATGAAGAACCACGATAAAATCACTGCTCTAATATATTTACATAGAATAAGGGTACTGTCACATTTCCAAACAATTCTGCATCTGCTTCACAGCTAAGGAAAATGGCCAAGTGTCTAACAGTCTGACATTCCATTCGATTTTGAGACGACTTTTATATTTCTTTTACTGTTCTCATGATGGGATTCTCATCAGACTACCCGATGGAAATCAACCAATTTTGAAGAGATGTTTCGATTTTACTTTTGACTTTGATGTTCACACAATACAATTTTTGTCGAATGTGCGTCAAAAGGAAAAATCATATGGAAAGTACATAGCATCCTGTAACCGCACCCTTAAGTGATATATTTTCCGATTTTGACTTAATGATGAATGAGAATTGACAGTAAAACAATCAACATATCAGTATATTCTTGGGACATCCATTTTCATAAAAGACAAACTTTATCAAACATCATAACAGCCAATTTGTATTTCATCTAATTCTATCCAGTAAACAGTATGGTGAAAACAACAAAACTTTCAAAACAGACACATTGTTCATCTCATATCTTATACAGTAATATCTGTAAGATCAGTACCATTGTAAAGAAAAGAAGATGGCAATAGATAGGAAATGTCCTCAGAATGGATAACAACAGGAATGCCAGGACAGCACTTGACTGGGCCCCTGAAGGAAAAAGAAAAAGAGGAAGACCGAAGGAAACATGGAGGAGAACGGTAGAAAAAGAAAGGAAACAGCTAGGATTCAACACATGGGCAGAGGAAACCAGACAAGCGCAAGACAGATCAAAATGGAGAGGACTCGTTCATGACCCCATTCTCCACGAGGAGACAGGGAACTAGGTCAATCTTATACAGTACACCTCAACATGAATCAAGAACCAAATCAACAAAATTATATAGTGACAACGTACGGAAACATCTAATTAAAATTTGTTGTGTGCTGCTTCTTTTTTCTTTAATTTTTCTAACATCTATCAACATCTCATATATGGACCATTCATACATCTCTGAATGTCCAATCATAAGAAACACATGAAATATATCGATCAATTGGACAACAGTTCTCAGAGCATGCTAGGTTTTAATAGGTAGACTAATTGCTAATTGCTTAGTTGGAAATATGACCGCTGATGTGACCCATTACAGAATTTTGTTAGGATTAATGTGTTTAGCACCACTTTCAGCTATATTGGTGGAGGAAACCAAAGTACCTGAGAAAACCATGTCACTGACAAACTTGATCACATTATTTTGTATCGAGTACATCTCGCCATTAGCGAAATTCGAAGTCACAATTTTAATGGTGATAGGCACTGATTGCATAGGTAGTTGCAAATCCGACTACCATACGATCACGACTACGACAGCACCCAGAATCTTTTCAGATGTTAGTGAATCGCTAAAATAAATTAAAAAAAAAAGATGCAACAAACCTCTAATTTTAATTAGATTGACTAATGAGTGGACATTAAATAAAACATGGCTACATGTAAATACCTTAGACTACCATGTAGGTCATACCTTTCCTGTATCTACTACATATTTAATATCAGGTAAAGTTAGTGAGGTTTCTGCTACGTTGGTCGCAACAACACATAGTCTACAGCCGTCTGGTGGCGGTGAAAATACCTGTAAAATATATGAGAGAAAATTATTGGCCTAGACTTGAAAGAAATGAAACTATTCTTTACTGTGTAGATGAGCACTTCTAGAGAAATCAAACAGGAGTGTAAGTCTTAATCTCTGTGTAAAATAAAGGGATAATACATGATACAACAAAACCAAGCCGTGAAGGAAATGAGAACACATAGTTTTATACGTATGTGGGTTGTGGATACAGTAATTTATGCAAGGGCCATTTTTGTCACATTTAGGGCTCTTGTTTGGAAACAGGTATGACTATAATTTATAGAAATAAAACAAATTTAAAATTGGAATACATTCCTTCTTAATTGACAAGAACAGTAATGTCCAACAAATGAGATAACAATGTTTTATACCTTATTTTGTTTCTCTTTTGACAATAATGAATACAAAGGTAAAACGTAGAGAGGTTCCGATGAGCCACCAGTCTGGAAGTCGTCTGCTCCCTGAAATGAGAGAGAGAAAAAAATGTGTATCATTAATTAAATCATAAAATGATATTAAAAAAATGTTCCTTTAATGGATTTAAGAGAGAAAACCCATAAAAGGGGGGAGAGTAAAGAAGAGGAAAAGAAATAATAAAAAACTAACAGAAAATAATTGAATGTTCAAACAACCAGCCTAGAGAGTTGACAATTTCTCATTTGTATTTCCCCTGGATAAATGGGTTGTACTATTAAAACAGGGCACCTAAGTCAGCTTCTCTGGGTGTCTTAAAGTACTATTAAAACAGGGCACCTAAGTCAGCTTCTCTGGGTGTCTTAAGTCATTGTACAAACCAGGTGTTTGTTGAATAGATAATAGTTATAAAAACAAAAACAAAAAACAGCCAATAGAAATCATATTAAATATTTGACTTTTGTTTGATTGTTCCCATTTCTCTTTCCAACATCTTCCTTAAAATGTTAGAAATTCTATCAATGGTAAATGGATCGATTTTGTTGTTGTTGCAATAATCTGAATCTTACAATTAACAGGTTTGTAATTAAGATGAGTCAACTGTATCACCATTTTTGTTATCCATGGTCAATAATAATAAAATTAAAATTTGATTGTCACTTCTTAAAGATCTAAAATACCTAAATCTCTTCTCTAAACTATCAGATTTGTGTTTGTTTATATTTCAATAATTTAATTTGATATGAATACTGCAATCTGATTGGCTGATCCGCTTGGAGGAAATTTTGGTTATACTTGATAACCTGGGTTGATATTGTGACATCACCCGCATTTGCCAACGACAGATTCAAATAGTCACATGAAATAATCGTAATTAAAATCAAGGAATCATTAAACTTTTTTGTAAATTAAATGATTTTACCTTAGGGTTAATAGTAAATGATTTTACCTTAGGGTTAATAGTAAATAATTTTACCTTAGGGTTAATAGTAAATGATTTTACCTTAGGGTTAATAGTAAATGATTTTACCTTAGGGTTAATAGTAAATAATTTTACCTTAGGGGTAATAGTAAATGATTTTACCTTAGAGTTAATAGTAAATGATTTTACCTTAGGGTTAATAGTAAATGATTTTACCTTAGGGTTAATAGTAAATGATTTTACCTTAGGGTTAATAGTAAATAATTTTACCTTAGGGTTAATAGTAAATGATTTTACCTTAGAGTTAATAGTAAATGATTTTACCTTAGGGTTAATAGTAAATGATTTTACCTTAGGGTTAATAGTAAATGATTTTACATTAGGGTTAATAGTAAGTGATTTTACCTTAGGGGTAATAGTAAATGATTTTACCTTAGGGTTAATAGTAAATGATTTTACCTTAGGGTTAATAGTAAATGATTTTACCTTAGGGTTAATAGTAAATAATTTTACCTTAGAGTTAATAGTAAATGATTTTACCTTAGGGGTAATAGTAAATGATTTTACCTTAGGGGTAATAGTATCATCATCTTCCATAAAACTATCATCTATATCTATGTCCGAGTCATCAGCCTCTCTTTCAGCCTCTTCATCTATTGGTTCAATCGAATAACTATAACAAATATATATATAACATTATAGGTGTTTAACACCACTTTCAATAACATTTCAGTCATATTGTGGTCACCAGTTTTTACAGTCTGTGCCAAAAACATTTTGACAAAGTAGCCCAAACAGCATTTTAGAAGAATTTTTTCTATTAGATTAAGCAACTTTTACTAGACCCAAACCAATATTTACTAGTCTAAGGCTTAGGAGTGGTGGCTTATGCCACAGACTGTTTTTATACGTGGAAAAATTCAGTGTATCTGAAGAAAACCATCAACCTACTACAGCAAGTAACAGACAAACTTATAACATAAAGTTATATTGCTTGTATTTTTAGCCACAGTAGAATTACTGATAACATAATCAATCTCCACAGCTGATGGATTCCCTTTCCAAAACGAAGGTACAACCTCGTTTCGTTACCCACCAATAATAGAGGGTCGTCTAGAGGCAGAAATGTAAACAAAGCATTCAGTCGCTTGTGTGGAAATGATATGGAGACGTCGAGAGGCACTTCTGCAGAAATACAGTTAATTCAACAGCTCTAATGTTAAGTAAATCTTACTTATCTAAATTAATCTTAGGAAGTATTTCTTGTTTCTTCTTCTCTTTCTTTTTCTTTCTGCTCATCTTTTCTTTGGGTTCTGAAAGGTAAAAAAAAAAGGTCAAACTCACTTATAATGAACTGGTATACAGCCAAATTTTCGGTTATAATGAATAAAATAAAAATCCCAAGCACTTCTTTGTTATACAATTAAAATCAAAATTTTGCTAATTAGGTATTAATGATTTTTTGATTTTTGGTGTTTATCGCCACTTTCAGCAATATTTCAGCTATATCATAGCGACCAGTTTTAGTGGTGGAAGAAGCCGGAATACCAGGAGAGAACCATCGACCATGGGCAAGCAACTGGTAAACTTTATCACTTGTGGCTGCGAGTTGAGTGCACCCTTTTTTGTAATTTACAAAGCCGGGCGCGAACCCACCTTGTATTGGTGATAGGCTTGTATGAGTTGCTAGGTAATCCAACTACCTAACTCATTGAGCCACCCGGGCCCTTCATACACGTTGGAGTTAAAATAATTTAAAAACAATTTTTTATAACAAAGTTGTCTTAATCAACGATAATTAGTTTATCTAACTTAGGGAAGTTGATGATTGTGGAAATCAGTCGTATATTTTATGCAATAACGATGGGTCCATTCACTTGTACATGTACATGTATTTTGAAACTAAGATGGCAAGTCCTCAAAAACAGAAAGCAACTTCTTTGGATACTAAATACTAAATTATAAGTCATAGATGCAGGAATTAAAAAGAAGAAATATGTTGCACAGGACATTGAAATTCCAGCATATACATATACAAAAATATAAATTTGAAAGAATTATTTACTAAATGGTAAAAAAAAAAAGTTTAGTACAAAGTTAGTCAAGTTAACTTTTTTTTCAGTTCCATAAAAACACAATATACCAATAATTATAATTGTACTTTTAAATAAATGTTGCTAAATTTGAGCAACATAAAAAATTAAACTCCACATCATTATGTCCTTACCGACTTTCCCTTCGACTGGAAATGTTTTTCTTAGTTTCTGACATAAAGTATGTACTTCCTGCTGTCCTGTTACAAATACAAGGATGCCTCCCTCTGGTAACATCTTATGAATTTTACACACCTGAAAATATATATGCTCTACAATAAAAATCTTAGCTCAACTCAATAGCTTTTTCTATTAAAGACGTCTATGATATTTCACCATCTTATGTTTGTAGAAGAAATATTCTTGATATATATTATTTTAGTCAATTTTAGGTGGTTTCAAGAGATATAACTCTGTAGTATATAGCAGATTTTATATTTGACTTAAATGATGTCTTTATCTATATTTACTAACATAGTTACATGTATATCACTATTTCGGTGAAAATAAAATTTCAATCAAATTTTATACAAATCTTATGTGACATAACCACCAAAGGTACTCCATTTAATCAAAAAGTTACATGTAGGTGTAGGAAATTCTTTGTTATGTACATATTTAAGATCTCAACTCCTGTTTCCTCCACCAATAAATCTGACCGCCACGATACAGCAGAAATATTGTTGAAAGTGGCGTCAAACTCAATAATTATAAGTTTATGTTGTGGTTTACAACATAAACTTATAATTATCAGTTAAGGGTACCTACCTTTCTGAAAGCTTCTGACAAATAATCTTCTAAAGGTGTCCTCTTATTAAAATGTATGGTGACTGGAAACTGACGAGAATCTACCTGTCAATCAAACAATATTACTTATTTAAGGGATTTTCATTGGACAAGAAAATTACAAAGAAATAAACATAGACGAGTTGTACAAAAGACTGTCTTACTGACTCCTATAACAGTACATAGTCAAACCTGTCTATGCAGTCATCTCCTTTAAGCAGTCACCTGTATTAAAAGGTCACTTTTTTCTTGTCCTGTTATAGAAAATTTCATATAAATTGAACCTCTTTTAAGAAGTCCCCTGTCTTAAAAGGACAATTTTTATGTGTCCCAAATGTGACCTCTTAGCACAGGTTTGACTGTATATATATATATATATATTTTATTTTGCTAAAAGAGTGAATATAAACAGTCAAACCTGTTTTATGTGATCTTCCAAGAGAACATTAAAAAATCACCACATAAGGCAGGTGGTTGTTAAATAAAGGTTTAATTAATATGAAATGCACTGTGAAGGAAAATTAAAATCAAGGTCACATAAAAAAAATATTGCTTAATAGAGGTGGTCACTAAAGCAAAACCTAATAACGGTTCAAAAAAAGAAATGAAAATTAAATATTTTGACATGCAGTGCAAACATTTCAATAATTATGATGTGGAGTTTTAATTGTAAGTATATCAAAAGATGGAAAGAAGATTTTACCTGGACAACTGGAGGTTGTACTTTAAACAATCGTCTGTTCTCTGTAAAATCTTCCACTCGTAACGTAGCTGACATTATTATTAGTTTAAGAGGATTTCCTTGCTGCAAAGAAAAGTAAAATATTTAAACATATCTAAAAATGTCATGAAGAATTTAGTTCTTCATCAAATATTTTTATAATATTGAAAAGAGAGTATCTCTGTAAGCACATTTGTTATTCCTCAGTACAGTTCCGTTCTGTTCTACTTAAATGTTATTCCTCCATTGTTCGGAGCACTCCACGAGTTCAGTAGTCTACAGTATCACTCTGCAAGTATCATTTCATGCACATACAATTATAAAATTATTTATGTACAAAAGGTAAAATATGATGGACTTATTTACAATGGATAGTTCATAAAAAAACCCAATATAAACTTGATTGTACTGTACATCTAAAATTTAAAACACAATCAAACAAAATATTTCTTCATGGAAATTATAAACACATTTAAACAAAGTATTGCAAACATTTTCGGCAAAACCGTCTTCGTCAGTTAATCACTGTTTATTAAGATGTGTAACACCTGACAAGAGGGTATAAACAAAAGAAAATAATTAGTCTAACAGGTCTTAAATTACACAAAGTTTGATCTTCAGCTTTGTGTATTTTATTTATTCATAATGTTCAGGATCATTTTTAGTTAATAATATTTTACGACATCATAATAGCACGATTAGATGTTATGACGTTGTCTTGTTGTTTTTTTGTATCTCTTAGCAGTTTATGTTTTGCAACTGACGAAGACGGTTGTGCCGTCGAATTTTTTTGCAATACTTTGTTTAAATGTGTAAAATCTCATAGTTGGTAAAAAATGTTTGTTAAAATGACAAAAATCGCACAGTAGTATACTTGATTCTATCTTACCTTATTTCTAAGTGGTACAGTCAAATCAGAATGTCTGTATCACTCTCATACAAGTTTCTGTCTTACCTTATTTCTAAGTGGTACAATCCTAGACAACAGACCAATCAGAATGTCTGTATAAACACTCCGTTCATGAGCTTCATCAATTATTATCACACTGTACTTTGTCAGAAGGAAATCCTACAACATGAATCAAAGAAATCATTTAAAATAATATTCACACAATATCACTACCAATTTTATGTAATATAAAAAGATTATTTTCACAGAGTGTTTATGTTTTTTCCTAAATATTGTCAGTTTGTTCAACAACAGCATATTAAAAACTGCAAACTGAAATCAATTATACGTAATGAAACAAAAAAATAATACCGGTTGCACACATGTACATAATTTTATGTACTTTTTGAATGCCAAATCATGAATATACAAAATAATCTACAATAAAATAGAACCAAACTGTCTCACATTTTAACATCATGGGATGAGAACCCTAGAGCTATTGGAGTGAGCGAGTGATTGTTGTTTAATGCCAAATGATTAATTTTTCAGTTATATCATGGCGAGAACAAATTACATTTCAATGAGATAATAATGATGTCCGCTTTGTACTAGACCAGCATGCTTATTTTGATTTTTTTATAGTGCTAGCTTATTGAAACAACATTCTGCGGGTAGACATATCGCTCCGCTCGGACAGAGTATCCTGAATCTGAGCTAACAAGTCTTTGCTCTTATTTAATGCTGAATGCTTCGTGGATAATGAGCAAATACTAATTTAATACAAGAATGGTTCTGATCAGAAAATAAAATAACTGAAAATCAATGAAAAATAGCTAAAGCCATTTTCAACCCCTTTCAAAAGGTCCCTTTTTTTAACTGTTCTGACAGTGTCTTGTAATTTTCGGCATATTTTTGACAGGAAAATAGCTGAAATGAAATAAATAACTGAAAAAAATCATCCCTGTTTATAAGTCTGCGATTTGACCTGATCAAGCTCAAACACATGATCTATTATACTCGGAGGGAACTAACCATTATACTACTGAAACAGCTGAGAGCTATTTGTTTTTTCTTTATATTCATCATATATAACACAGGAAGGTCAAGTTCTGTTATGTAAGATTCATACTTTCAATTGACTAGAACTACAAGATGAAGAATACATAAATATAACAAAAATGAATTTTAGATGTACGTGAACATGAATGGTTGGTTTATGGTCTTTAATGCCACTTTCAACAATATTTCAGGTATATTGTGGCCGTCAGTTTTATTGGTAGAAGAAACTGGAGTACCTGAAGAAAACCACTGACCTGCCGCAAGTCACGGACAATCTTTATCACATAATGTTGTATCAACCTTGCCTGAACGGGATTTGAACTCACAACGTTAGTGGTGATAGGCACTAATTGCACAGGTAGTTAGTATATTCAACTACCATACGACAGCACCTTTGACATATAACACTGACCTTTTGAACTTCCTTAAGTAAAACACCATCTGTCATAAACTTAATCTTTGTATCCTCTGTTACATTTCCTTCATATCTTATCTGGTAAGATACTTCTCTGTAATAAAGTAGCTATAATTTAATGGCCACATCTATTAACTTGGTTTGTTATTCATGTAAAATCCTGGTTAACTGTATCCAATTTCATTGGAAATATAATTAATTATCTCCCCTGAACTTCAGAACATATAGTCAAATCTGCTTATCTCTGCTGAACTTCTAAATATATAGTCAAATCTGCTTATCTCCCCTGAACTTCATAACTTATAGTCAAATCTGCTTATCTCCCCTGAACTTCAGAACATAGTCAAATCTGCATATCTCCCCTGAACTTCAGAATTATATAGCAAAATAACTTATCTCCCCTGAATTTCAGAATTATATAGCCAAATAACTTATCTCCCCTGAACTTCAGAACATATAGTCAAATCTGCTTATCTCCCCTGAACTTCATAACTTATAGTCAAATCTGCTCATCTCCACTGAACTTCATAACTTATAGTCAAATCTGCTTATCTCCCTTGAACTTCAGAACATATAGTCAAATCTGCGTATCTCCCCTGAACTTCAGAATTATATAGCAAAATAACTTATCTCCCCTGAACTTCATAACTTATAGTCAAATCTGCTTATCTCCACTGAACTTCATAACTTATAGTCAAATCTGCTTATCTCCCTTGAACTTCAGAACATATAGTCAAATCTGCATATCTCCCCTGAACTTCAGAACATATAGTCAAATCTGCTTTTCTCCCCTGAATTTCATAACTTATAGTCAAATCTGCTCATCTCCCCTGAATTTCGGAACATAGTCAAATCTGCTTATCTCCCCTGAACTTCAGAGCGAATAGTCAAATCTTCCTATCTCCCCTGAACTTCAGAATTATAGAGTCAAATAACTTATCTCCCCTGAATTTCAGAACATATAGTCAAATTTGCTTATCCCCCCTGAACTTCATAACTTATAGTCAAATCTGCTTATCTCCCTTGAACTTCAGAATTATATAGCAAAATAACTTATCTCCCCTGAACTTCAGAACATATAGTCAAATCTGCTTATCTCCTCTGAACTTCATAACTTATAGTCAAATCTGCTTATCTCCCCTGAACTTCAGAACATATAGTCAAATCTGCTTATCTCCCCTGAACTTTGGAATATATATAGTAAAATCTGCCTATCTCTCCTGAACTTCAGAACTTGATAGAAAAATCTGCTCATCTCCCTTGAACTTCAGAATATGTAGCCAAATCTACTTATCTCACATGAACTTCATAACTTATAGTCAAATCTGCTCATCTCCACTGAACTTCATAACTTATAGTCAAATCTGCTTATCTCCCTTGAACTTCAGAACATATAGTCAAATCTGCGTATCTCCCCTGAACTTCAGAATTATATAGCAAAATAACTTATCTCCCCTGAACTTCATAACTTATAGTCAAATCTGCTTATCTCCACTGAACTTCATAACTTATAGTCAAATCTGCTTATCTCCCTTGAACTTCAGAACATATAGTCAAATCTGCATATCTCCCCTGAACTTCAGAACATATAGTCAAATCTGCTTTTCTCCCCTGAATTTCATAACTTATAGTCAAATCTGCTCATCTCCCCTGAATTTCGGAACATAGTCAAATCTGCTTATCTCCCCTGAACTTCAGAGCGAATAGTCAAATCTTCCTATCTCCCCTGAACTTCAGAATTATAGAGTCAAATAACTTATCTCCCCTGAATTTCAGAACATATAGTCAAATTTGCTTATCCCCCCTGAACTTCATAACTTATAGTCAAATCTGCTTATCTCCCTTGAACTTCAGAATTATATAGCAAAATAACTTATCTCCCCTGAACTTCAGAACATATAGTCAAATCTGCTTATCTCCTCTGAACTTCATAACTTATAGTCAAATCTGCTTATCTCCCCTGAACTTCAGAACATATAGTCAAATCTGCTTATCTCCCCTGAACTTTGGAATATATATAGTAAAATCTGCCTATCTCTCCTGAACTTCAGAACTTGATAGAAAAATCTGCTCATCTCCCTTGAACTTCAGAATATGTAGCCAAATCTACTTATCTCACATGAACTTCAGAACGAATAGTCAAATCTGCTTATCTCCCCCTGAACTCTAGAACATATAGTTAAATATGCTTATCCCCCCTGAACATCAAAACTTGATAGAAAAATCTGCTCATCTCTCTGGAACTTCAGAATTATATAGTCAAATAACTTGTCTCCCCTGAACTTCAGAACATATAGTCAAATCTTCCTATCTCCCCTGAACTTCAGAATTATATAGCCAAATAACTTATCTCCCTTGAATTTCAGAACATATAGTCAAATCTGCTCATCTCCCCCTGAACTCCAGAACATATAGTCAAATATGCTTATCTCCCCTGAACATCAAAACTTGATAGAAAAATCTGCTTATCTCTCTGGAACTTCAGAATTATATAGTCAAATAACTTGTCTCCCCTGAACTTCAGAACATATAGTCAAATCTTCCTATCTCCCCTGAACTTCAGAATTATATAGCCAAATAACTTATCTCCCTTGAATTTCAGAACATATAGTCAAATCTGCTTTTCTCCCCTGAACTACAGAATTATATAGCCAAATAACTTATCTCCCCGGAACTTCAGAATATGTAGCCAAATCTACTTATCTCACATGAACTTCAGAACGAATAGTCAAATCTGCTTATCTCCCCCTGAACTCCAGAACATATAGTCAAATATGCTTATCTCCCCTGAACATCAAAACTTGATAGAAAAATCTGCTTATCTCTCTGGAACTTCAGCATTATATAGTCAAATAACTTGTCTCCCCTGAACTTCAGAACATATAGTCAAATCTTCCTATCTCCCCTGAACTTCAGAATTATATAGCCAAATAACTTATCTCCCTTGAATTTCAGAACATATAGTCAAATCTGCTTTTCTCCCCTGAACTACAGAATTATATAGCCAAATAACTTATCTCCCCGGAACTTCAGAATATGTAGCCAAATCTACTTATCTCACATGAACTTCAGAACGAATAGTCAAATCTGCTTATCTCCCCCTGAACTCCAGAACATATAGTCAAATATGCTTATCTCCCCTGAACATCAAAACTTGATAGAAAAATCTGCTTATCTCTCTGGAACTTCAGCATTATATAGTCAAATAACTTGTCTCCTCTGAACTTCAGAACATATAGTCAAATCTTCCTATCTCCCCTGAACTTCAGAATTATATAGCCAAATAACTTATCTCCCTTGAATTTCAGAACATATAGTCAAATCTGCTTAACTCCCCTGAACTACAGAATTATATAGCCAAATAACTTATCTCCCCTGAACTTCAGAATAATATAGCTAAGCTTACCTCCCCTGAACTTCAGAACATAAAGTCAAAACTGCTTATCTCCCCTGAACTTCAGAATATGGTAACTTAAAAAAATTAATTGAACCCATAATCTAACACTTGAGGTGAGCATGCTAATCCTTACACCACCAAGACATTATCTTCTATACTGTACCTTTCTGTTAAGTTTAATTCTTTAGCTACTCTGTGAGACATACTAATGGCTGCCACTCTTCTTGGTTCTGTTACAGCTATTATACCATTAGTACTGAAATAACATACATGTATACAAGACATGAAATCATTTACGGTGGATGGCTCAAGACATAAATTGAAGTGAATTTAATTATGCTACGTTTTCATGGGCCGTTGTGGTCATGATCGTATGGTAGTTGGATTTACAACTACCTATGCAATCAGTGCCTGTCACCACTAAAGTTGTGATTTCATATGCCGCTCATGGCGAGGTGTACTAGATACAACATTATGCAATGAAATTTGTCAGTGACTTGTGACAGGTCGGTGGTTTTGCCAGGTTCTCTGGTTTCCTCAACCAATAAAACTGACTGCCATGATATAACTGAAATATTGTTGAAAGTTGTGTTAAACACTATAACCTTAACCCTAACCCCGGTAACATTTTCTTAATTATTGATGTTCATCCTCACTTTTAGCAGTTTTTGTGAAGAGGAAGGTTGTTTCATCTTTAGACAACTGACCAGCATAAGCTTCGGCCATAAGTAGGCGTCTGGAAACCTTAACACATGAGACGAGTGTCAAACCATAACCACATGGACTTGTACGCCCAGATGGCAAAAGGGGTAATCTCACAAGACTGTAGTGTATATATATTAAATTGGTGAGATTTGCATGAAATCATTTGCTCAGATTGTTTTGTAAGAAAACTAACATACTGTGCATATCCAGCTTCATACAGGAATTGTGGAACCTGAGTTGTCTTCCCTGATCCAGTCTCACCACAAATTATTATCACCATATTCTCATTTATTGTTTCCATGACAACCTGTTCCTCTGATAAAATAGGTAACTTTAGCCTAGATTCCTGAAATATTATAAATCTTTATTTAATACAAATTGTGCAGGAAAACAAGTTCATTAATCACATGATTATTTTAGAATCCATTCTGAGAAGACCCTCTAACTTTTAACTTCCAAGTTCACATCCAGATTGAAGTAGATTTACACATAACTCTAGGGAAAACTTGACCCTTCGCTTTATTATATACCCGCTCATTCTGAAATGGAAAGAAAGAAGACGAGAGTTTGATCAACAGAATGCTTATGTATAGTCTTCTTGGAATTTTGTAAATCAGCAAGTAAAAATTTATTCAAGTCTTGTTTGTTGTATCAAAACCTACTGTGAAGACTGTAATATAGTTTTTTTTATGATTCCTGATTTTAATAATACAAAATATTATTGCTATTGTTCCTAAACAATGGGTATATATGGTTTGAAAGAAGTACATACAAATTGTCACAAGTATAGAAAACTTAAAACTACACTATACAGATGTCTTTATATATGTACCTGCATTTCTGGTAATCTCTGTACTGGTATATTAACAACTGGTTTCCTGTTTATTTTAGCTTTACTCTCACAAGTTTCTGCTTCATTTTTGTCCTCAACAATTTTGTCAACTGTTTTTGTTGTCGGAGGAGCCTTAGATTTGTCCACAGTTTTTGGAAGTAAAGAAGAACTAGTAATGTCATTTGTATCACAACCACTATCTTCATTCTGTGATTTTACTGTTTTATTATCGTCACTTTCGTCATCCGTTGACATGTCTGAGGTATGTACAGAACTGTCTGATACATCGTCATCATCATCATCATCTGATTGGTGAACTGAGTCATGTGATATTTTCTTCTTTCCCTTGGCTACGCTGTTGATTTCCGTAACATCGTATTTCTTCTCATTCAATTTTCTATATGTCAAAATGAAATCATTTTTTTCATTGCCATAAACAAACATTAATTAGATTCATCCCACCAAATTGTTGTGCCCATCCCAAAACGAGGATCTGGATTTTCAACGTCATATGTCATGGTCTCTCTTAGGTTCAATGATTTGTGATGGGAAGTGATAGTTTTGTTTTGTTGATGGAAATGTTGACCATTACTGTTTAAACTTTCTTTTCATAATAAATTGTCCTCTATAAAATATAGCATGTATATTTTAATTTGTTGGTTAACTGAAGCTGGACCAACTAACCCCCAAAAAAAACACAATATTTTATCAGATGTTCCAAAGATTTTGTCTCTTTTTCAGATTTTTTTTTGCAATAAAGTTTTCTTGTGTTAAAATATCACACATATCTATCTACCTACATTGTATAGCAAGTTTAATGTTTCACTTGATACCTGCTTTTTTTTATGTTTATCTTTTTATATTAATTTTTAGGTTAATCTTGAATCATGATGGAAGTACTGCATGATGACAAAGAATATTTGATTTAAACCATGAAGTCAGATCAAAGAAGAAATGTCAATAAACCAAACACATTTGTAGCATTTTCAGGCAGAATAATAATGGACAAGTCAATTTATATGTTCAAATATTATTTCTATCAAATATGTGATAATAAATTTTACCAACCTTTTAAATTTTCCTGTCTGCATTTCTGCCACACTGGCAAACTGTTTAAGTTCTTCATTACTGACCTGAACCTTAGACAATGATTCTAATAACTCAGCTCTCTGAAAATTATGGAGAAAAAAATCACAATATAAAGATAAATATAGATTCTCCTGCTACCAGTGCAATACGATGTTTCTCCAGCTGAAGCTTACAATACGATGTTTCTCCAGCTGAAGTTTACAATACATTGTTTCTCCAGCTCAAGCTTAAATATTTGAAACTGTATCCATGCAGAGTGGAAAAATGTTATAATCCAGCAAAAGGAGAATTTGTAGTTAATTATCGTAGAACGGAAATTGGCAGAAATACTCATGCAGAAATTTAACCATCATGGTGATTAAAAATATTACGTAATTTTTATCTAACTGGTTCAACATGTTAACAATAGGATAACTACATTTTGTGTAAGATTACGGCTGTTAAAAAATATGCTTTATAATAGTTAACATACAATGAAACTAACATACATGCATTATACCAAGATCTTTAAAAGACATTCCTAAAATCTATTTATAACTACAATGACTACTGAGATTATAAAACAAATAAAACTGAAAAAAAGTGGGTACATTGTTCTATTGCCTTGTGTTCACACTCACCCACGTCCTATATATCACACAGGAATATGTGCATACCTACTTCCTGCTAAGTTCACAACGTTTAATTCAATTAGATATAGGTAAGAGAAGATTTCAATGTTTCCAACATCTGAGTACCAAATTCAATATAATGCTACATACTAGTTACAGAGAGTAGTGAACTATGCTATTTTGTACTACATTGTATTTGTAAAAATACTACTTTTTCATGCACCAACCACTGGTCCCTTGTTTAATGATCTGTATCCTAGAATACAGCTGGAATTAAAATCTTACATGAGCCTTCTTTTTCTTTCTTTCCAGTATATTTTCAAGTCTTTTTCTTTCTTTTTTAGAAAGTTGCTTGACTTTCTTTGTGTTGTCAATAACAGGTTTTGATTTCCTTTTTCCTGTTGGTAAAACTAATATATTACTATCTTCCTCTTTGCTTGACTCTAATGCTGGATCAAGTTTGATCTGAAAAATAAAAAATAAAAATAGAACATCGAAAATGCAGATCAATCATGTTAATGGTCTCAAATTGAAGCATTACAAATGCAAGTACATGTATAATAATTGGCATTAAGTATTCACAACATATTTTATTGTAAACTAATTTAAACTAAACAGAAAATACAGAATGTTATACACATTAAGTCTGTTTTGGAGGAGAACAGCAAAACTAAAAAAAATAAACAATTTGTAAATAATTCACTGACTCAAAAAAAATGTATATATTTTTTCAATCAATTATCATGCATGTGCACCAGCAAGTAATCTTCAGTTCTGAAGTTTTGCTGTATACTAAAGAAGAAGAACTATTTGTGATAAACCTTGTCTATAACTTTTATAGGTTTATCTTCATTTATCTGTATACATACATTCTTGAGGAGCAGTCGTGGTCGTGATTATATGGTAGTTGGATTTATAACTACCTATGCAATCAGTGCCTATCACCACTAAAGTTGTGTTCAAATCTCACTAATGGCAAGTGTATGCGATACAACATTATGTGATCAAGCTTGTCAGTGACTTGCGACAGGTCAGTGGTATTCTCTAGGTACTTTGATTTCCTCCATCAATAAAACTGAAATATTGTTGAAAGTGGCGTTACACCATAACCCTACATTCTCAACTCACGGTTTGAATTTTCTTTTCATAATATTTTTTTATATGATTTATAAGTGGTCCAATATCCTTCGATGTTCATTTCTTTATATTTTTCCTTGAAACTTTCTAGTTTACTATCTAGATATTCCTTAACAGTATCTAGGTTTCCTTTCTTATAAAGATACTTTTCTTGGCTTGTTACTGATAATCTTCGGTCTTGCATTTATAGTTGTTATTATCATTTGATGGTCACCCATTCCATCCATAACATCGACTTTATGTACAATATAATATTCTTTTCTCTCGCCGGTTCAGTTACACATTGCTGTAAACAGTGTTTGATAGTATAGCCACCTTTTATATCATCTTCATCCCAGTCAATGTCAGGCAAATTGAAGTCTCCTGTTAGTATAACATTAGGTAAATTGCTGTTGTGGGTCAGTCTACTTAGTGAATTATTCAGGTTCTCTAGTGCTGATGGTTCGTTGTCCGGTTTGCGATAGAAACAACCGGTATATAGTGCTTTGCAACCCTTGAGTTGTATTTTAGTCCATGCTATTTCGCAGTTAGTGTCTAGGGTGTCTTCACCACTACATAGTGTCTTTCCGTACTGCATAGATACGATAACATAACCCTCAGTCCGCTTGTGCTCCGGTGAGGGTTACGATTCGGCCCCATTCAACATAATGGAACAAATTAAAATTTTCGGTCCATGAATATTTCCAACTTTCTTTTTGCATATGTGGTCATAACTTATTATTCCCTACAATTTTTAAGTAATGGTGATACGAAATAAGTGTCACAATACCTGTTTCTACCTTCACGATCAATTTCGTATTTGAAAATTGTTTCTTGTCCGCCATGACATCTTACGTAGACTCTCATGATGGGCGGTGTCTATCCATATATGGATCTGAATGCCAAATATGGAAAACTTTTACTATGATGTTTACGACAATCGATCCAAATAAGGATATCTCCAAAACAAGTCAAGTGCACGTGAAATAGCAACTTGTAAATAAAATGTCGGACAGAAAGACGATTTCATGCATTCAAATTTTCAGATGGATATAAGTCTACCATGGATTGATGCAGCATTTACTTAACACCTCAAGCTTTATCTAAATATATTTATCTTTCACCCCTGTTAGCATCGTGTTATCGGTTTTCGTGCTATTATCGATTTTCAGATATAGCAATTAACAGTGTTAACCCTTCATTCATATGAAGATTGGAATTTTCAAAGAATGGCTTGTTAAATATTTCTTTGTACATAAGATGGTTTTTAAAGCCATTCTTGTATTTTAATATACTCTCGATTATCTGGCAAAATGGCGTCATCTGTTTTCGTGTGAAGTAAAAACAAGGCCGATATACGGGATGGAAACGAATATATAATCCGGAAATGGCTGGTTTTAAAATTTCATGGTTCTGGCCATCTACCAAATCATACTACATCTAAATAAAATAACAGAATGGTTGAAGATTACCACTTTCAAAATTGTGTTTACTTTTGATGTTTTTTTTAGTGCTGAAACCACAATGCACTGCAAAGTGACATGTATTTTATATACAGTACAGAAAGCGACATACCGTGATTGATCACTCCGAGAGACATAATTTTTAATCCTTTAGACATATCATCACGGACATAAACCCACTGTGATAGACCTAAAAAGGACCATAAAACAAGGTGGTGGGGATTAAATTTTATGGCTCTCGGTCACCTGTGCGCCGATTGATATTTCACCGCCAATTAAGAGATTAGCGTTACCTGTTCTACCTGTTGACTTTTAATATCGTAAGCCGTAATTATTGCTACTGAAGGATGTATTTTTGACAATTAATTATGTATCCTCTTGCTGTTAATATTTGACTGTTTGTTGCTTTTCATTGCCAAAGAATGTCTGTCTTGTTATCGTTTTCGTTTGTTTTAGAAAGTTCTACTTTATGACCTCGAGTTCTATATTAAGAATTTTGTTGAAACCGCAACTGAACTTTATCTTGTTTAATTTTAATTTCTCATTTTTTTTCTACTGTTGGGTTGTATTCAGTATGTATTGAAATATTCGTAAATACGGGCTACTTCATCAATGTATTTTTTGTTTATAAATTAAACCGCAGTCGCAGGTTTTTGAAGCATGGACTTTGCAAGCGCGGGTTTTTAGTGTTTAGTTGGTAAAGAGCAGACTTAAAATTGATTATTGGTTTATTTTGTGTTTTGGTCTTTTACCTCTCGTATTGAAAAAAAATTAACAATTCAAGTAAACTGTTTTACACACATGGCTTGTTACGTAATTTCGTTATAGATGAAAATAATTTTCTTTAAAATTGCAAACAAAAACCTATAACAATCCAAATTTACGTAGCCTAATGGCTACAAAATGAACAAAAAGCGGAAAACTATGAGCATGCTTTTAATTTGTTCCATAAACTTTGAGGTTTTTTTACTGTATTTTGTCATAAATCTATTGGGTTGAAAGCCAATTAAGATTTGAATTTGAATAAATAAATAAATAAACTGGTGACATTTGATTTTGGTCAGATACTGTGTAATGTCAAACATTTGTAGGGGTAAAATCATGATGAAGGTTAATTCCTTATTTCCTTTCACGTTTCTAAACTTTCTGCAGATTAGCCGCTAATTTCCAAAATATATCCGTAAATTTAGTGACTTTTGGACATGTAGTACTTCTTTGAACGATCTGTTTATAAATATTTGTTTCGATAATTTTTAATCAAATTCTTCAATGACCGTATACAGGTATAAAAATTATTTAGTACGTATTTCTACAACGAAAAGGGTTTTAACTGGGTTTTCTACGAAGATTAAAATTTAAAAAATTACTGAACGTATAAAAAATATTAGTGAACTAAAATGTAATATTGAACTGGAAATACGCTTTAAAACGTAAAATATTAGTGAACTAAAATGTAATGTTGAACTGAAAATACGCTTTAAAACGTAACAAATCACGCATGTGTTTATGCAACTTCATTTGTGCACAAGCCAGGTCACGTGTACACGTGTCAATAAAATACTAGGTGTAGATACGCAATACACAGCCAAGGTTAAACAATTTTGAAACATATTTGCACAACCCATGATTTCACTGAATTGAAGTTGAATAATCATTTATTATTTACATTTTATTCATCAATTCAAATGAACTCTCCGTTCTCGTGCTATTTTCTCGATCTCGGGTTTCATTCAAGGATGTTTTACGTTTTGAGGAAAGAAATAAAAATGATTTTTTTTTAAATTCTGAGGGGAATCGGAGACAGTACCTGAAAAAAAAATAGGCGATTTAAAAACGTAATTTCACCTGTACATCTTATCTGACTAGTTTACCTGTAAAACGACACACTTGATTACAAGATTAACACCTGGTGTTTTATTGCCCCCTGATCACAGACATGAATTAAATTTTTTAATCCCCATCACTCTCCTAGACATGACCACTATCACGGTGATTGATCACGGCATGTCCCTTTCTGTACTGTAAGAAACAGGCACATTTCAGTCAGCTCTTTTGTTTACAAGTACGATCAGTGACCCCATGACAGGAAGAGCCGGTGTCTGAGAGACAGATGACATAGTTAAAATTTATATAGCCCTTCTGGATTTTTTTCCAGCTACTTTATAAATGAAGTAAATTTTTAGCATTACAAAAAGTATGGTTCAGTAGGTAGGTTCACTGTTCTTGGTACTTACGTCTTTAAAAGCAAACTTTAACATCTTTTACAGATGTCACGCTGTAGTCTTGTTTATGTTCCATAAATAGAAACCGGAAGACATGTCAAAAATAATGCGTGCGCTGTAGAAATCAAAATAAAATGGATAAAACGAAAACACATACTGTGACGATAATTTTTCCAACCACTTCAATGGAATTTGGACAAAAAACCGCCTGGTGTGAATCACTCTGGGTGCTGCTCCATTATGCTGAATGGGACCGAATCATAACCCTCACCGGAGCACAAGTGAACTGAGGGCTACGTCATCGTATCTACATACTGCATTGTCCTAGCCCTAGGTCAGGAACCACATCAATTCAAACTAGTGAAGTAGATCGTGGGTTCCAGACAGTGAGACCTGATCGGTTCAAACCAAAGACTTATAAAATTGGTATGTGTTGCTTCACCATTAAGCTTGAAACATTAACGATCAGGATGATGAGTCGGAGTGGGGAGACATGTCTAGCATTGATCACCCCGCCTCCTTCGTGGCCTTTCTTACATGATCTTTCTTTGCGTACTATCTCATATCGCTCTGGGTTTAATTAGATCCCAAGCTTCCCTGACGCACTGCTAATTGGATCTAAATAAATCAATAGTCTTCGTGACCAGCTCTGTTTGTCTTGGACCCTGAGAACCTTCCGACTTAACACTCGCACCGACACACGGTTCTTTTCTTAAGTTTTCATGATATCAACATCAGTGTAAATGCTATCAGCTTTTAACACGATTCATACCTTCTTTTCAACTGATCTGTCGACAACCGTTTCATTTTGTTGTCGTGCTTTCCAATTAAAACCCCCTTTCCTTTTACCCATTTTCTCTACACGTGTTTAGAGTAACCGTACAACAGCTGTTCCTGTTTCTTTTATTTGGTACGCGAAACAAATAGTTTATGATAGAGATATATCTTCAATGTTGTAATCCATTCAATGATTTATCCGTGAACGATAAAATATAATCACAATGAGGTGTTTTTAGAAAATCATCACCTCATTTCAGCATAAACTTTTGCAAAAAAAACAAAACTTGTTGCCTATTGTTTACAATATTCATACGCTACTACATGTATTTCCGGTCAACGTGTAGAGTTAGTTCCCCTTCCTTTTACCTTCAGTAAGACGGACTGCTGTTCAGTGTAAACTTAAAGTGGCCGTAGAATATGGCTGCTGTTGATGATGATGACTTGATAGACGAAGAGAGATTAATTTCTTTATTAGAGTTTTCACCTGATGTCCAAGAAGCAATAGATCAGGTCGAAAAATGAAATATTATTGATCTGAACATGATAGTTATTGATGTAATATTCACACTCATAGTCATAGTCATACTCAGTACCATACATGATACAGTGTACAGGTGTTTAGGATCTGTGCATATTCAATTAGATCTTTAAATGCTCCCATTTTTATAGAGATCTTAAATCATCGTACAATATCATAATATTTAGGCTATCTTTACCTTTAGTACTAGTCCTCCTAGGTTATTAAATTCTCTCAAGGGCATATCTTAAAACTGAATCCGGGTCGTTTTGCCCCAGAAAGTGAGTCGATTCGCCCCACTTTTAATCGCTATTATATTGTAATAGATGAAGTCTTTTTCGACAATTTTTTAGTAATTATTTATTTATTAGTATGCAAAAAAAATAATAATTCATTCATTTTGGTTTACTTTTGTCAAAGATCTCAAGCGAAACTTTTCTTGCAAAATTTACAAAAAACCACACAAAAACAGTAAAAAAGTTGTTTTTTTTTTGTACCAATGCAAAAGTGCATGAAATGACTAACATGCTGTACAAGTGTGGAAATAACCTCTTTTTTAGTGAATTACGCATCAAATGCTAAAATAATATAAATTTAATCAGATGTCAAGCAAAGAGTGAAGCAATACATAATATTAAACACGTCAAGAAAGCATGCTAATTATGAGGAAGACAAAAATAAAGTACCCATATGAACAAGCCTTACAACATCCAAAATACGAATATTTGCAATGGTATTTTCCATATTTCATTTTTTAAAGCACTATTAATAAATGAGGGCGAACAGGAATAGCGGCGAAACGACTCTGGGGGCGAACAGGATTCGGGGCGAAACGACCCGGTATCCCTTAAAACTGAAAGTAAATCTGAACTAATTTGGTTACTATAATTTATGGGTAAGAAATGAACGTCCATAAATGTAGCAGGAGTTCATTGAGCTGGGAAACAGCATATCTTTGATTTAAACAATTAATTAAACAATTCTATAAGAGGCGTCGATGATAAATGGACAAGATATATCGTCACGGTATGTGTTTTTGTATCATCCATTTTATTTTGATTTCCACAGCGCACGCATTATTTTTGACGTGTCCTCCGGTTTCTATTTATGGAACGTAAACATGACTACAACGTGACATCTGTAAAAAATGTTAAAATTTGCTTTTAAAGACGTAAGTACCAAAAACAGTGAACCTACCTACGGAACCATACTTTTTGTAATGCTAAAAATTTACTTCATTTATAAAGTAGCTGGAAAAAGATCCAGAAGGGCTATATAAAATTTAACTATGTCGTCTGCCTCTCAGACACCGGCTCTTCCTGTCATGTAACTGTCATGGGGTCACTGATCGTACTTGTAAACAAAAGAGCTGACTGAAATGTGCCTGTTTCTTATATAAAATACATGTCACTTTGCATTGCATTGTGGTTTCAGCACTGAAAAAAACCATCTAAAGTAAACACAATTTTGAAAGTGGTCATTTTCAAACATTCTGTTATTTTATTTATCGGCCTTGTTGCCAGATAATCGAGATATATTAAAATACAAGAATGGCTTTAAAAACAATCTTGTGTACAAAGAAATATTTAACTAGCCATTCTTTGAAAATTCCAATCGTCATATGAATGAAGGGTTAACACTGTTAATCGCTATATCGGAAAATCGATAATAGCAGGAAAACCGATAACACGATGCTATAGGCAACTTATATTTGTAATGTTTATATGATTAAAAAAGGCTTTTTTAAATTGTCTGACATTTAAGAGTATGTCATCCTTGAAGTAAAATGGTCATCTTAACTTGAATCCAAATGAGATTGTATTAGATCTTATTTAGAACAAATCAGAAAAGGGAGAAGAATAAAAAATATACATGTATTTAATTTGATTAGATTGGTACAGATCCTGGATCGTATAAGTTTACAATATGCACCAATCGCAAACGAACGAAAAACGAATGAACGCTTCACACCAACGATACGAAAAACGCACGAAACGAACTATACAGAAAACGCAAACGAACGGACGCACGATACAGGAACAAACGAATCATTGGAGCATAGCCATATGTTATCCAATGACCAACGATCCTGGTTCTATAGAAGTACAATATAGCATCGTGTTATTATTTGAATGACTTTTGTGCAAATTGATGTGATTAACTAATCTTATATTTTATACACAATTGATATATATAAATGATAAATTAGTCGGTAAAGTAATAGGATAATACAATTTATATTAAATAGTTTATATTATCAATGTGTTTAATAATTATATTTATGATTAAATTTTAAATCTCATATATTTGACTTCCAAATATGACTTTATATTTATACAGAATTTATATTTATATAATTATTCGGATTCTGTATTGACAACCAGACATAGGTGACTAAGGTGTATCAGTTATTTTCCCGGTCAAGCTGTCCGAGAGGTGTGTGGCTTCAAAAGGTCATATAATTGTTAATTAGAATGCTATTAAAGAGTTGACATTTCACACCTGCAGTGCATGTATTTCCCAGGTGAAACTGCCAGAGGCGTTTGTTTACATACATGTAGATGATTTCTTGTTTATTTGTCCGTAGAGTAAATTATAGAAAAAATGCATTTATTAAATATGTTTTCCCTTAAAACAATTAATAAAATAGTTCTGTCTGGTAACATCACACACCCTCTAACTTTGTGCATATGCCCATTTGAATGCTTCCAATGGGTATATATTTTAATTGTGTTTATGAATTGTTAATGCACAATTTATTTTGTTTTTAACTCGTGTATCGTTCGTTCGTTCGTTCGTATTTCGTTTCGTGCGTTCGTTTACTAAAACTGACGAACGATACACGAAACAAACGAACCAATTACACGAACGATACATGCAAACGATGCAAAATATTTGTTATCTTAAACGATCCAGGATCTGTTAAGAATTGTTTGTTAAAGCAACTTTTCTTATATTTCAAATGGAAATTCCTGAGAAGTTTGCATGCTTCATGGTTATAAGAAGAATCACTACGACTATGATCAGATTAAGTGTGTACATGTTATTACCCTAAGAAGAATCACTACGACTATGATCAGATTAAGTGTGTACATGTTATTACCCTAAGAAGAATCATTACGACTATGATCAGATTAAGTGTGTACATGTTATTACCCTAAGAAGAATCATTACGACTATGATCAGATTAAGTGTGTACATGCATGGTTATTACCCTAAGAAGAATCACTACGACTATGATCAGATTAAGTGTGTACATGTTATTACCCTAAGAAGAATCACTACGACTATGATCAGATTAAGTGTGTACATGTTATTACCCTAAGAAGAATCATTACGACTATGATCAGATTAAGTGTGTACATGCATGGTTATTACCCTAAGAAGAATCACTACGACTATGATCAGATTAAGTGTGTACATGTTATTACCCTAAGAAGAATCATTACGACTATGATCAGATTAAGTGTGTACATGCATGGTTATTACCCTAAGAAGAATCACTACGACTATGATCAGATTAAGTGTGTACATGTTATTACCCTAAGAAGAATCATTACGACTATGATCAGATTAAGTGTGTACATGCATGGTTATTACCCTAAGAAGAATCACTACGACTATGATCAGATTAAGTGTGTACATGTTATTACCCTAAGAAGAATCACTACGACTATGATCAGATTAAGTGTGTACATGCATGGTTATTACCCTAAGAAGAATCACTACGACTATGATCAGATTAAGTGTGTACATGTTATTACCCTAAGAAGAATCAATACGACTATGATCAGATTAAGTGTGTACATGCATGGTTATTACCCTAAGAAGAATCATTACGACTATGATCAGATTAAGTGTGTACATGTTATTACCCTAAGAAGAATCATTACGACTATGATCAGATTAAGTGTGTACATGCATGGTTATTACCCTAAGAAGAATCACTACGACTATGATCAGATTAAGTGTGTACATGTTATTACCCTAAGAAGAATCACTACGACTATGATCAGATTAAGTGTGTACATGCATGGTTATTACCCTAAGAAGAATCACTACGACTATGATCAGATTAAGTGTGTACATGTTATTACCCTAAGAAGAATCACTACGACTATGATCAGATTAAGTGTGTACATGCATGGTTATTACCCTAAGAAGAATCACTACGACTATGATCAGATTAAGTGTGTACATGTTATTACCCTAAGAAGAATCATTACGACTATGATCAGATTAAGTGTGTACATGTTATTACCCTAAGAAGAATCATTACGACTATGATCAGATTAAGTGTGTACATGCATGGTTATTACCCTAAGAAGAATCACTACGACTATGATCAGATTAAGTGTGTACATGTTATTACCCTAAGAAGAATCACTACGACTATGATCAGATTAAGTGTGTACATGCATGGTTATTACCCTAAGAAGAATCACTACGACTATAATCAGATTAAGTGTGTACATGTTATTACCCTAAGAAGAATCACTACGACTATGATCAGATTAAGTGTGTACATGTTATTACCCTAAGAAGAATCATTACGACTATGATCAGATTAAGTGTGTACATGCATGGTTATTACCCTAAGAAGAATCACTACGACTATGATCAGATTAAGTGTGTACATGTTATTACCCTAAGAAGAATCACTACGACTATGATCAGATTAAGTGTGTACATGCATGGTTATTACCCTAAGAAGAATCATTACGACTATGATCAGATTAAGTGTGTACATGTTATTACCCTAAGAAGAATCACTACGACTATGATCAGATTAAGTGTGTACATGCATGGTTATTACCCTAAGAAGAATCACTACGACTATGATCAGATTAAGTGTGTACATGTTATTACCCTAAGAAGAATCATTACGACTATGATCAGATTAAGTGTGTACATGCATGGTTATTACCCTAAGAAGAATCACTACGACTATGATCAGATTAAGTGTGTACATGTTATTACCCTAAGAAGAATCATTACGACTATGATCAGATTAAGTGTGTACATGCATGGTTATTACCCTAAGAAGAATCACTACGACTATGATCAGATTAAGTGTGTACATGTTATTACCCTAAGAAGAATCACTACGACTATGATCAGATTAAGTGTGTACATGCATGGTTATTACCCTAAGAAGAATCACTACGACTATGATCAGATTAAGTGTATACATGTTATTACCCTAAGAAGAATCACTACGACTATGATCAGATTAAGTGTGTACATGCATGGTTATTACCCTAAGAAGAATCACTACGACTATGATCAGATTAAGTGTGTACATGTTATTACCCTAAGAAGAATCACTACGACTATGATCAGATTAAGTGTGTACATGCATGGTTATTACCCTAAGAAGAATCATTACGACTATGATCAGATTAAGTGTGTACATGCATGGTTATTACCCTAAGAAGAATCACTACGACTATGATCAGATTAAGTGTGTACATGTTATTACCCTAAGAAGAATCACTACGACTATGATCAGATTAAGTGTGTACATGTTATTACCCTAAGAAGAATCACTACGACTATGATCAGATTAAGTGTGTACATGCATGGTTATTACCCTAAGAAGAATCACTACGACTATGATCAGATTAAGTGTGTACATGTTATTACCCTAAGAAGAATCACTACGACTATGATCAGATTAAGTGTGTACATGCATGGTTATTACCCTAAGAAGAATCATTACGACTATGATCAGATTAAGTGTGTACATGTTATTACCCTAAGAAGAATCACTACGACTATGATCAGATTAAGTGTGTACATGCATGGTTATTACCCTAAGAAGAATCACTACGACTATGATCAGATTAAGTGTGTACATGTTATTACCCTAAGAAGAATCACTACGACTATGATCAGATTAAGTGTGTACATGCATGGTTATTACCCTAAGAAGAATCATTACGACTATGATCAGATTAAGTGTGTACATGTTATTACCCTAAGAAGAATCACTACGACTATGATCAGATTAAGTGTGTACATGTTATTACCCTAAGAAGAATCATTACGACTATGATCAGATTAAGTGTGTACATGTTATTACCCTAAGAAGAATCACTACGACTATGATCAGATTAAGTGTGTACATGCATGGTTATTACCCTAAGAAGAATCATTACGACTATGATCAGATTAAGTGTGTACATGTTATTACCCTAAGAAGAATCACTACGACTATGATCAGATTAAGTGTGTACATGCATGGTTATTACCCTAAGAAGAATCACTACGACTATGATCAGATTAAGTGTGTACATGTTATTACCCTAAGAAGAATCACTACGACTATGATCAGATTAAGTGTGTACATGCATGGTTATTACCCTAAGAAGAATCACTACGACTATGATCAGATTAAGTGTGTACATGTTATTACCCTAAGAAGAATCACTACGACTATGATCAGATTAAGTGTGTACATGCATGGTTATTACCCTAAGAAGAATCACTACGACTATGATCAGATTAAGTGTGTACATGTTATTACCCTAAGAAGAATCACTACGACTATGATCAGATTAAGTGTGTACATGTTATTACCCTAAGAAGAATCACTACGACTATGATCAGATTAAGTGTGTACATGCATGGTTATTACCCTAAGAAGAATCACTACGACTATGATCAGATTAAGTGTGTACATGTTATTACCCTAAGAAGAATCACTACGACTATGATCAGATTAAGTGTGTACATGCATGGTTATTACCCTAAGAAGAATCACTACGACTATGATCAGATTAAGTGTGTACATGTTATTACCCTAAGAAGAATCACTACTGACTATGATCAGATTAAGTGTGTACATGCATGGTTATTACCCTAAGAAGAATCATTACGACTATGATCAGATTAAGTGTGTACATGTTATTACCCTAAGAAGAATCACTACGACTATGATCAGATTAAGTGTGTACATGCATGGTTATTACCCTAAGAAGAATCATTACGACTATGATCAGATTAAGTGTGTACATGTTATTACCCTAAGAAGAATCACTACGACTATGATCAGATTAAGTGTGTACATGGTTATTACCCTAAGAAGAATCATTACGACTATGATCAGATTAAGTGTGTACATGTTATTACCCTAAGAAGAATCACTACGACTATGATCAGATTAAGTGTGTACATGCATGGTTATTACCCTAAGAAGAATCACTACGACTATGATCAGATTAAGTGTGTACATGTTATTACCCTAAGAAGAATCACTACGACTATGATCAGATTAAGTGTGTACATGCATGGTTATTACCCTAAGAAGAATCACTACGACTATGATCAGATTAAGTGTGTACATGTTATTACCCTAAGAAGAATCACTATGACTATGATCAGATTAAGTGTGTACATGCATGGTTATTACCCTAAGAAGAATCACTACGACTATGATCAGATTAAGTGTGTACATGTTATTACCCTAAGAAGAATCACTACGACTATGATCAGATTAAGTGTGTACATGCTTATTACCCTAAGAAGAATCACTACGACTATGATCAGATTAAGTGTATACATGTTATTACCCTAAGAAGAATCACTACGACTATGATCAGATTAAGTGTGTACATGCATGGTTATTACCCTAAGAAGAATCACTACGACTATGATCAGATTAAGTGTGTACATGTTATTACCCTAAGAAGAATCACTATGACTATGATCAGATTAAGTGTGTACATGCATGGTTATTACCCTAAGAAGAATCATTACGACTATGATCAGATTAAGTGTGTACATGCATGGTTATTACCCTAAGAAGAATCACTACGACTATGATCAGATTAAGTGTATACATGTTATTACCCTAAGAAGAATCACTACGACTATGATCAGATTAAGTGTGTACATGCATGGTTATTACCCTAAGAAGAATCACTACGACTATGATCAGATTAAGTGTGTACATGTTATTACCCTAAGAAGAATCACTATGACTATGATCAGATTAAGTGTGTACATGCATGGTTATTACCCTAAGAAGAATCATTACGACTATGATCAGATTAAGTGTGTACATGCATGGTTATTACCCTAAGAAGAATCACTACGACTATGATCAGATTAAGTGTGTACATGTTATTACCCTAAGAAGAATCATTACGACTATGATCAGATTAAGTGTGTACATGCATGGTTATTACCCTAAGAAGAATCACTACGACTATGATCAGATTAAGTGTGTACATGTTATTACCCTAAGAAGAATCACTACGACTATGATCAGATTAAGTGTGTACATGTTATTACCCTAAGAAGAATCACTATGACTATGATCAGATTAAGTGTGTACATGCATGGTTATTACCCTAAGAAGAATCACTACGACTATGATCAGATTAAGTGTGTACATGTTATTACCCTAAGAAGAATCACTACGACTATGATCAGATTAAGTGTGTACATGCATGGTTATTACCCTAAGAAGAATCACTACGACTATGATCAGATTAAGTGTGTACATGTTATTACCCTAAGAAGAATCATTACGACTATGATCAGATTAAGTGTGTACATGCATGGTTATTACCCTAAGAAGAATCACTACGACTATGATCAGATTAAGTGTGTACATGTTATTACCCTAAGAAGAATCACTACGACTATGATCAGATTAAGTGTATACATGTTATTACCCTAAGAAGAATCACTACGACTATGATCAGATTAAGTGTGTACATGCATGGTTATTACCCTAAGAAGAATCACTACGACTATGATCAGATTAAGTGTGTACATGTTATTACCCTAAGAAGAATCACTATGACTATGATCAGATTAAGTGTGTACATGCATGGTTATTACCCTAAGAAGAATCATTACGACTATGATCAGATTAAGTGTGTACATGCATGGTTATTACCCTAAGAAGAATCACTACGACTATGATCAGATTAAGTGTGTACATGTTATTACCCTAAGAAGAATCACTATGACTATGATCAGATTAAGTGTGTACATGCATGGTTATTACCCTAAGAAGAATCACTACGACTATGATCAGATTAAGTGTATACATGTTATTACCCTAAGAAGAATCACTACGACTATGATCAGATTAAGTGTGTACATGCATGGTTATTACCCTAAGAAGAATCACGACTATGATCAGATTAAGTGTGTACATGTTATTACCCTAAGAAGAATCACTATGACTATGATCAGATTAAGTGTGTACATGCATGGTTATTACCCTAAGAAGAATCATTACGACTATGATCAGATTAAGTGTGTACATGCATGGTTATTACCCTAAGAAGAATCACTACGACTATGATCAGATTAAGTGTGTACATGTTATTACCCTAAGAAGAATCACTACGACTATGATCAGATTAAGTGTGTACATGTTATTACCCTAAGAAGAATCACTATGACTATGATCAGATTAAGTGTGTACATGCATGGTTATTACCCTAAGAAGAATCACTACGACTATGATCAGATTAAGTGTGTACATGTTATTACCCTAAGAAGAATCACTACGACTATGATCAGATTAAGTGTGTACATGCATGGTTATTACCCTAAGAAGAATCACTACGACTATGATCAGATTAAGTGTGTACATGTTATTACCCTAAGAAGAATCATTACGACTATGATCAGATTAAGTGTGTACATGCATGGTTATTACCCTAAGAAGAATCACTACGACTATGATCAGATTAAGTGTGTACATGTTATTACCCTAAGAAGAATCATTACGACTATGATCAGATTAAGTGTGTACATGTTATTACCCTAAGAAGAATCACTACGACTATGATCAGATTAAGTGTGTACATGCATGGTTATTACCCTAAGAAGAATCATTACGACTATGATCAGATTAAGTGTGTACATGTTATTACCCTAAGAAGAATCACTATGACTATGATCAGATTAAGTGTGTACATGCATGGTTATTACCCTAAGAAGAATCACTACGACTATGATCAGATTAAGTGTGTACATGTTATTACCCTAAGAAGAATCACTACGACTATGATCAGATTAAGTGTGTACATGCATGGTTATTACCCTAAGAAGAATCACTACGACTATGATCAGATTAAGTGTGTACATGTTATTACCCTAAGAAGAATCACTACGACTATGATCAGATTAAGTGTGTACATGCATGGTTATTACCCTAAGAAGAATCACTACGACTATGATCAGATTAAGTGTGTACGTGTTATTACCCTAAGAAGAATCATTACGACTATGATCAGATTAAGTGTGTACATGCATGGTTATTACCCTAAGAAGAATCATTACGACTATGATCAGATTAAATGTGTACATGTTATTACCCTAAGAAGAATCACTACGACTATGATCAGATTAAGTGTGTACATGTTATTACCCTAAGAAGAATCACTATGACTATGATCAGATTAAGTGTGTACATGCATGGTTATTACCCTAAGAAGAATCACTACGACTATGATCAGATTAAGTGTGTACATGCATGGTTATTACCCTAAGAAGAATCACTACGACTATGATCAGATTAAGTGTGTACATGTTATTACCCTAAGAAGAATCACTACGACTATGATCAGATTAAGTGTGTACATGCATGGTTATTACCCTAAGAAGAATCATTACGACTATGATCAGATTAAGTGTGTACATGCATGGTTATTACCCTAAGAAGAATCACTACGACTATGATCAGATTAAGTGTGTACATGTTATTACCCTAAGAAGAATCACTACGACTATGATCAGATAAAGTGTGTACATGCATGGTTATTACCCTAAGAAGAATCATTACGACTATGATCAGATTAAGTGTGTACATGTATGGTTATTACCCTAAGAAGAATCACTACGACTATGATCAGATTAAGTGTGTACATGTTATTACCCTAAGAAGAATCACTACGACTATGATCAGATTAAGTGTGTACATGCATGGTTATTACCCTAAGAAGAATCACTACGACTATGATCAGATTAAGTGTGTACATGCATGGTTATTACCCTAAGAAGAATCACTACGACTATGATCAGATTAAGTGTGTACATGTTATTACCCTAAGAAGAATCACTACGACTATGATCAGATTAAGTGTGTACATGCATGGTTATTACCCTAAGAAGAATCATTACGACTATGATCAGATTAAGTGTATACATGCATGGTTATTACCCTAAGAAGAATCACTACGACTATGATCAGATTAAGTGTGTACATGCATGGTTATTACCCTAAGAAGAATCACTACGACTATGATCAGATTAAGTGTGTACATGTTATTACCCTAAGAAGAATCACTACGACTATGATCAGATAAAGTGTGTACATGCATGGTTATTACCCTAAGAAGAATCATTACGACTATGATCAGATTAAGTGTGTACATGTATGGTTATTACCCTAAGAAGAATCACTACGACTATGATCAGATTAAGTGTGTACATGTTATTACCCTAAGAAGAATCACTACGACTATGATCAGATTAAGTGTGTACATGCATGGTTATTACCCTAAGAAGAATCACTACGACTATGATCAGATTAAGTGTGTACATGCATGGTTATTACCCTAAGAAGAATCACTACGACTATGATCAGATTAAGTGTGTACATGCATGGTTATTACCCTAAGAAGAATCACTACGACTATGATCAGATTAAGTGTGTACATGCATGGTTATTACCCTAAGAAGAATCACTACGACTATGATCAGATTAAGTGTGTACATGTTATTACCCTAAGAAGAATCATTATGACTATGATCAGATTAAGTGTGTACATGTTATTACCCTAAGAAGAATCACTACGACTATGATCAGATTAAGTGTGTACATGTTATTACCCTAAGAAGAATCATTACGACTATGATCAGATTAAGTGTGTACATGCATGGTTATTACCCTAAGAAGAATCACTACGACTATGATCAGATTAAGTGTGTACATGTTATTACCCTAAGAAGAATCATTACGACTATGATCAGATTAAGTGTGTACATGTTATTACCCTAAGAAGAATCATTACGACTATGATCAGATTAAGTGTGTACATGCATGGTTATTACCCTAAGAAGAATCACTACGACTATGATCAGATTAAGTGTGTACATGTTATTACCCTAAGAAGAATCACTACGACTATGATCAGATTAAGTGTGTACATGCATGGTTATTACCCTAAGAAGAATCACTACGACTATGATCAGATTAAGTGTGTACATGTTATTACCCTAAGAAGAATCATTACGACTATGATCAGATTAAGTGTGTACATGCATGGTTATTACCCTAAGAAGAATCACTACGACTATGATCAGATTAAGTGTGTACATGTTATTACCCTAAGAAGAATCACTACGACTATGATCAGATAAAGTGTGTACATGCATGGTTATTACCCTAAGAAGAATCATTACGACTATGATCAGATTAAGTGTGTACATGTTATTACCCTAAGAAGAATCATTACGACTATGATCAGATTAAGTGTGTACATGCATGGTTATTACCCTAAGAAGAATCACTACGACTATGATCAGATTAAGTGTGTACATGTTATTACCCTAAGAAGAATCACTACGACTATGATCAGATTAAGTGTGTACATGCATGGTTATTACCCTAAGAAGAATCACTACGACTATAATCAGATTAAGTGTGTACATGTTATTACCCTAAGAAGAATCACTACGACTATGATCAGATTAAGTGTGTACATGTTATTACCCTAAGAAGAATCACTACGACTATGATCAGATTAAGTGTGTACATGTTATTACCCTAAGAAGAATCATTACGACTATGATCAGATTAAGTGTGTACATGCATGGTTATTACCCTAAGAAGAATCACTACGACTATGATCAGATTAAGTGTGTACATGTTATTACCCTAAGAAGAATCATTACGACTATGATCAGATTAAGTGTGTACATGCATGGTTATTACCCTAAGAAGAATCACTACGACTATGATCAGATTAAGTGTGTACATGTTATTACCCTAAGAAGAATCACTACGACTATGATCAGATTAAGTGTGTACATGTTATTACCCTAAGAAGAATCACTATGACTATGATCAGATTAAGTGTGTACATGCATGGTTATTACCCTAAGAAGAATCACTACGACTATGATCAGATTAAGTGTGTACATGTTATTACCCTAAGAAGAATCACTACGACTATGATCAGATTAAGTGTGTACATGCATGGTTATTACCCTAAGAAGAATCACTACGACTATGATCAGATTAAGTGTGTACATGCATGGTTATTACCCTAAGAAGAATCACTACGACTATGATCAGATTAAGTGTGTACATGTTATTACCCTAAGAAGAATCACTACGACTATGATCAGATTAAGTGTGTACATGCATGGTTATTACCCTAAGAAGAATCACTACGACTATGATCAGATTAAGTGTGTACATGTTATTACCCTAAGAAGAATCACTACGACTATGATCAGATTAAGTGTGTACATGTTATTACCCTAAGAAGAATCACTACGACTATGATCAGATTAAGTGTGTACATGCATGGTTATTACCCTAAGAAGAATCACTACGACTATGATCAGATTAAGTGTGTACATGTTATTACCCTAAGAAGAATCACTACGACTATGATCAGATTAAGTGTGTACATGCATGGTTATTACCCTAAGAAGAATCACTACGACTATGATCAGATTAAGTGTGTACATGTTATTACCCTAAGAAGAATCATTACAACTATGATCAGATTAAGTGTGTACATGCATGGTTATTACCCTAAGAAGAATCACTACGACTATGATCAGATTAAGTGTGTACATGTTATTACCCTAAGAAGAATCACTACGACTATGATCAGATTAAGTGTGTACATGTTATTACCCTAAGAAGAATCACTACGACTATGATCAGATTAAGTGTGTACATGTTATTACCCTAAGAAGAATCACTACGACTATGATCAGATTAAGTGTGTACATGTTATTACCCTAAGAAGAATCACTACGACTATGATCAGATTAAGTGTGTACATGCATGGTTATTACCCTAAGAAGAATCACTACGACTATGATCAGATTAAGTGTGTACATGTTATTACCCTAAGAAGAATCACTACGACTATGATCAGATTAAGTGTGTACATGTTATTACCCTAAGAAGAATCATTACGACTATGATCAGATTAAGTGTGTACATGTTATTACCCTAAGAAGAATCACTATGACTATGATCAGATTAAGTGTGTACATGCATGGTTATTACCCTAAGAAGAATCATTACGACTATGATCAGATTAAGTGTGTACATGTTATTACCCTAAGAAGAATCACTACGACTATGATCAGATTAAGTGTGTACATGCATGGTTATTACCCTAAGAAGAATCACTACGACTATGATCAGATTAAGTGTGTACATGTTATTACCCTAAGAAGAATCACTACGACTATGATCAGATTAAGTGTGTACATGCATGGTTATTACCCTAAGAAGAATCACTACGACTATGATCAGATTAAGTGTGTACATGTTATTACCCTAAGAAGAATCACTACGACTATGATCAGATTAAGTGTGTACATGCATGGTTATTACCCTAAGAAGAATCATTACGACTATGATCAGATTAAGTGTGTACATGTTATTACCCTAAGAAGAATCACTACGACTATGATCAGATAAAGTGTGTACATGCATGGTTATTACCCTAAGAAGAATCACTACGACTATGATCAGATTAAGTGTGTACATGTTATTACCCTAAGAAGAATCACTACGACTATGATCAGATTAAGTGTGTACATGCATGGTTATTACTCTAAGAAGAATCATTACGACTATGATCAGATTAAGTGTGTACATGTTATTACCCTAAGAAGAATCACTACGACTATGATCAGATTAAGTGTGTACATGTTATTACCCTAAGAAGAATCACTACGACTATGATCAGATTAAGTGTGTACATGTTATTACCCTAAGAAGAATCACTACGACTATGATCAGATTAAGTGTGTACATGCATGGTTATTACCCTAAGAAGAATCACTACGACTATGATCAGATTAAGTGTGTACATGTTATTACCCTAAGAAGAATCATTACGACTATGATCAGATTAAGTGTGTACATGTTATTACCCTAAGAAGAATCACTACGACTATGATCAGATTAAGTGTGTACATGCATGGTTATTACCCTAAGAAGAATCACTACGACTATGATCAGATTAAGTGTGTACATGTTATTACCCTAAGAAGAATCACTACGACTATGATCAGATTAAGTGTGTACGTGTTATTACCCTAAGAAGAATCACTACGACTATGATCAGATTAAGTGTGTACATGTTATTACCCTAAGAAGAATCATTACGACTATGATCAGATTAAGTGTGTACATGCATGGTTATTACCCTAAGAAGAATCACTACGACTATAATCAGATTAAGTGTGTACATGTTATTACCCTAAGAAGAATCATTACGACTATGATCAGATTAAGTGTGTACATGTTATTACCCTAAGAAGAATCATTACGACTATGATCAGATTAAGTGTGTACATGTTATTACCCTAAGAAGAATCACTACGACTATGATCAGATTAAGTGTGTACATGTTATTACCCTAAGAAGAATCATTACGACTATGATCAGATTAAGTGTGTACATGCATGGTTATTACCCTAAGAAGAATCACTACGACTATGATCAGATTAAGTGTGTACATGTTATTACCCTAAGAAGAATCACTACGACTATGATCAGATTAAGTGTGTACATGTTATTACCCTAAGAAGAATCACTACGACTATGATCAGATTAAGTGTGTACATGTTATTACCCTAAGAAGAATCACTACGACTATGATCAGATTAAGTGTGTACATGCATGGTTATTACCCTAAGAAGAATCACTACGACTATGATCAGATTAAGTGTGTACATGTTATTACCCTAAGAAGAATCACTACGACTATGATCAGATTAAGTGTGTACATGCATGGTTATTACCCTAAGAAGAATCACTACGACTATGATCAGATTAAATGTGTACATGTTATTACCCTAAGAAGAATCACTACGACTATGATCAGATTAAGTGTGTACATGTTATTACCCTAAGAAGAATCACTATGACTATGATCAGATTAAGTGTGTACATGCATGGTTATTACCCTAAGAAGAATCACTACGACTATGATCAGATTAAGTGTGTACATGTTATTACCCTAAGAAGAATCACTACGACTATGATCAGATTAAGTGTGTACGTGCAACTCCTCCTGCATTTTAAATCTTTCTTTTTTTTTGTGCTCAATGATTTGAGGTGATGGTGGTTGTTCGTTTTGTTGATATTGTTGATATTGTTGACCATCACTGTTAAATTTTTATTCTTAATGGCAAGTTAAGACTTACTATATTTCATGTATATATGTTACCAAGTCTAAGTAAAAATCTACATATGTACATACTTTATTTTTATATAGATTTTCTGGTTTTTAGGTATTACCAAGTGAAGACCCCTTGGATAGGGCAGATTTTAATCCAATAGACTATATCAACACATTGTTTCCTACGGAACAATCTTTGGCAAATATTGATGATGTTGTTGGCAAGATTCGATATAAAATAAGGTATAAATATCAGCATTTTAGAAATAATGCATAAAACATAAAATGGCAATAAACAATCTTGACCGATCACAACAAAGATTAACATTTTCTGTAATCCACAATGAATTCGTAAAATTTAAAGTACAATATATATTTCATTTTGTCAATTTCATTTTCATTACATTATCCATATGCCAGATTGTTTTGATTGTTTCCAATTTAACATTTATTCCATTTGTGTATTGTGTATTGATTCTCAGATGTTATTTACCAGTGGAATGAAGATCAAACAGACACACAAGTTTACCATTATTTATCAAATTTTCCAACTGTCAGTACATCAAATAGTGTACATATTATATAAAAAATGATTTAAAATAGTGGAATTGATCAATTATTAACTTGTGGATGGTTGATAATCTACCTGGATTTTCTGTTATCAACTACATTTACATGAATGGTATACAGAAAGTTGGGGTATAAGTGCACAAAAATCAATACACAATTGTAAGCAATGGCAAATATGACGGGAATTTAATTTAGACATGACAGATTTAGACAAGATAGAAGTAGAAAAAATGTTGACAATTACTAAGTTCATCAGCTTTTCATTATGAACAGGCATTTAACTTGTCTACTGTTATTCTGCATCAAACAGATGGAGATAAAAAATTCAATACAAGTAAATTAATTCTCTGTTAATTCTCTGTATTGCAGAAGACTAGACGATGATATTCGTACAGTTGTCAGAGGTCAGACAAATGTGGGAGAATGTGGACGCCAAGCTTTAGAAGAAGCCCAGAAAGCTATACAAGAATTATTTGCAAAGATTAAAGACATCAAAGATAAGGCAGAAAAATCTGAAGAAATGGTAGGAAGGATTATATCCTTAATATTATATGATCAAAGATTTAATTTGGCCCCTATTAGTTCTGTTGTGCAATCAATACCTATCACCACTAAAGTTGTGAGTTCGAATTCATCTCAAAGTCAATGTGAGGCGTACTTGATACAACATTATGTGATAAAGTTTGTCACTGACTTGTGACAGATCGGTAGTTTCTCCCGGGTACTCCAGTTTCCCCCATCAATAAAACTGGAAGCCACTATCAGGGGTTTCAAAGTTTTTTATAATAGGAGGTACTTCTTAAATTTTAGGAGGTACCTAAAAAATTAGGCTGAGGGCCGTAAGGGGTCCAGGGGGCAGAAGCTCCTGAAATCTAGCATTTTGTGGACCAAAAAATGTACTTCAGAGACTGCAAAACATTAAGTGTTTTTGAAAGAAAAATCCCATTAACTTTAGAGTTCAGATTTCACCAAGAGTGAAGACCATGCATAATGCCTGGATTTTTTCCCCCCAATTTCTTTATTGAATATTTCAGTTTACAGACTTCAGCCAAGATTATTCATAGATAATCTGCCATATCTTAAAAAAAAACAAAAGGACCATAAAGAGCTACGGTTCCGTAGCTAGGCTTGACCAAGCCATTGTTATCAAAGCTTAAACTTCTCAAAATTCTTTTGTTGGCTTTGTCCTTTTCTTTTTCACAATACCTTGGCTTGTGTGTTTTTTTTACTTTATTACCAGTAATTAAACTCATCAAAGACCGTTGGCAGGATCAAGACATATAAGTGTCATAATTAATGAAACCAAGGACGTATATAGAATACGTCCTTGATGAAACATATAAATTTAATTTGCAATCATCAATCTTTAAATTAAAATTTATAATTTTTTAATAGATCAATACAAATATAATTAAACAAAAACATTATATATTGTTACTTTCACGACTTATGTGCAAAAAAAATGTTCGAACAAAAACGATTCGCGGGAAGACATTTATTAACATTTGAATCACAAAAGTTAAATTATTTTGAAAAAAAAGGGGGCCGGCGTTTTAACATTACAATGTAATTCGTATTTGAGCCATGTTCGGTGCTTTTTCAAGATTTCTAGTAATTTTCTATCCCTTATCTCCTCGTACCCACTTTTAAAAATGTTTTTCAGCACACTTTCATTTCTGTGAACAACCGTGGTAGGGCCCCGTCAAAATATGTAAATAAATTAGCCATAGGTTTTTATTTTTTTATACCGGAAGTTAAACAATATGGACGGAGTTAAGCAACAAGACAGTACGCCCCAGAATGATTCGACCTTGGGTTTTAAATGGATAAAAAAAATCGCCCAAAATATTGTGTAGTCATATATTCATAACACATAATGATCTTACTTATATTACTGGAAATTACACTAAATTGTGTTTGAACATAATTTGTAATCGGTCATTTTTTTATTTTGAAATGATGTCAGCTTTGTTCCGGTGCGAGTTTTACACAAGGATGAAAAGATATTGGGGCGAAAACATATCTATTTACCGCATGCGCAAACTGCTATTTACGATTCTAAGGTAAAGTTATTTTTAAAACAGGGAATATCCCATCAATTTGGTCGTGACGCAGTTGTTCGATTTGAATGCGAGAATTCAGCAATTGACGTGATCATTAATTTTTTATGAAAACTATTCCACAAGCCTATCGACCATCGTACTTGTGGTTTTGACCACCGCTAATTTTGGGGGGTTCAGTAATTTCTGCCGGTACTGTACACGATCTCAGGCGGGTAAAAGTACCGGGTACCGGCCCACTTTGAAACCTCTGCACTATATAACTGAAATATTGTTGAAAATGACATTTAACACCATAAACCATACCAAACCTATTAGGTCTGATTTTCTTTTATAGGATTACAGATTTGCATCACTGGCCCGGGTGACTTAATGAGTTAGGTAGTTGGATTACCAAACAACACGTACAAGCCTATCATCAATATGGTGTGGGTTCGTGCCCGGCTTTGTAAATTACAAAAATGGGTGCACTCGACTCGCAGCCGCAAGTGATAAGGTTTACCAATTGCTTGCCCATGGTCGGTGGTTCTCTCTGGGTACTCCGGCTTCTTCCACCACTAAAACTGGTCGCCATGATTGATATAGCTGAAATATTGCTGAAAGTGGCATTAAACACAATAAATCAATCAAATCAGATTTGCATCAATGAAAAGTTGTAGAGATTATAATAACTTACATGAGCCGTTATCTCTGATTCCTGTTCAAAAACATTAGTGTTTCTTCCAGAAATCCAGTAAGGCATGGTATGTTTGCAATCAGGGCACCTCATTTTATCAATTCAGTGGACAACCTAAATGAAAATATGTGGGCACTTTGTATAAAGTATCAAATATTATCAATGTTTAATCTGTTTATTTTGATTCCAATACTGTGAATTTACTACTATAATAATAGTAGAAGATAGAAGAAACATATAGAATGAAGGCAGTTATTAAGGTTGAGACAGATATTATTGATAGTATCTCTGCTAGTTATCGGTAACGTCATAATATATTTGGCATCACACTGAATGAAAATTTTCAGTATGAGAGTCAGTTCATTTTGATACTGAGAGTATCACTTTGTGAGATCAAAGCCAGTTTGTTGATACTGAGAGTATCACTTTGTGAGATCAAAGCCAGTTTGTTGATACTGAGAGTATCACTTTGTGAGATCGAAGTCAGTTTGTTGATACTGAGAGTATCACTTTGTGAGATCCAAGTCAGTTTGTTGATACTGAGAATATCACTTTGTGAGATCCAACTCAGTTTGTTGATACTGAGAGTATCACTTTGTGAGATCCAAGTCAGTTTGTTGATACTGAGAGTATCACTTTGTGAGATCAAAGTCAGTTTGTTGATACTGACAATATCAAAGGAAAAATATCCAAATAACCAATAAACGTAAATGTCAATTGTAATTTTATTTTATTTTTATTTTTCAGGTAAAAGAAATCACAAGAGATATAAAACAACTGGACCATGCAAAGAAAAATCTGACATCTTCAATAACTACATTAAATCATCTACATATGCTGGTAGGGGGAGTAGATTCTCTAACGTAAGTACAAGGGGTGTACGGATCATCGGAAAGGTTGACTTATTAGTTGCAAGATGGTCCCTGATTCGATGATTGATTTATAACTTTACATGTCAATTTCATGACAAGACGATACAAAAATATTGATTAAATATCTAATGTTTCACATATACTTCTGTAAAACCTGGCATATCTTTTACAATATTTGAATTAGAATTACATTATTCAAAGCTCAAAGATACCTTACATGAGCACTTTCAGAGCTTTGATTTTACCAGATGTTGGTAAAAGTTAATAATATGATTTCTTGCATTTTGTAGAGTATTAACAAAGAGAAGACAGTATGGTGAAGTAGCCAACTTACTACAGGGAGTATTAAATGTCCAGGAACATTTTGAAAGATATTTATCCATACCTCAAATCAAACAGCTAGCTGACAGGTATTTTCATCATATCATTTTCATCAAATATTCTTCAAAATTACATTTATGTTTTTTGTATATACATTGTTGTATAATATGCATTCCTATTTCAGGTCACCTGGTGAAAAATCATCCGTTTTTGCTATCATTTGGTGTCCTGTCAGTTTTATATTCAGTATGTTAACAAATTTACATTTAAATCTTCTACTCAGCAATAGACATTTGATATTTCTTCAACATGCACTATAGCTGCCACATGATATACTAGTTTCTGTTTTACTGAAATAATAACATTGAAACCTGTCTAAGCCAAACCTCCTTGGGTCCAGCCTTTGTGTTCAGAATAGACAGGTAGTATATTTTTGCCTAATTTTTACACCTCCAGGGACAGAAATTAACAGGGGCCCAGTCGCCCATGGCCCCTAGATTTTGGTCTGGGCTACTAAACTTTTACCTATAATTTAGTTAAACATATAGACATTTTTTATCAAAAATGTTGTCTGGGCTACCAGCTTGAACTTCCCAATTTCTATCCCTGACCTCCATGGTGTAATTGTTAGCCTGCTGCTTCAAGTGTGGTTGTGTCAAACCAAATGCTATGAAATTGATATGTACTGCTTGTCTACTAAGCATGCTAGCATTAAAGAGTAAGGATATAGAGTAATGTATTAGAGTGGATGTCAACCTGTGGACTCTTGTCTCAGTGAACTTGCACTATAAAAATCCATTACTTTGTGTAGATCTAGTTCATGGTAGTTTGATTATAATATTTTCAGAGTCAAACAGATACAAGGAGAGTTGGGAACTCAGATACAAGCTGACTTTGAAGAGGCATTCCAGGGGGCTGGAGCTAAGGTACATAAATTGTTAAAAAATATATTTTGAGATGAACAGAGAAAAGTTCAGGAATAATCACATTTCAATAGGGTTGTTACAGTCTTATTTTTGTCTTGCAATCTGAACATATTGATTAATGATTATTTGAAAACCTACCCGTATTTAGTTTCTTAGCATAAATTTACCAAATATTTAAGTATAGCATACATTGTTAGTGAATATAATTCAGTTAACGTAGTGTCAAAATAATGAAATAGTACAAATGTACCCCTTATATTTGATCTTTATTGCAAGAATTGTGCAATATATTTTATCTTTATTGCAAGAATTGTGCAATATATTTTATCTTTATTGCATAGTATGGTCCAGGGAATCAGAGACAGTTAAAAGAAGCCTGCTTTGTAGTCAGTGTATTGGACCCCAAAGTTAAGAAGGACCTCCTCAGCTGGTTTGTCAAGTTACAATTATCAGAATACCTTGTGTTGTTTGGAGAAAACCAAGATGTAAGTTTATAATCCTTATAATTTAGAGGCTATAGGGGGAAAAAATGTTTTTGGGTTAAAATCGTAATTTTGTATCCGATAGGTCGAGGATTTAGATAGGTTGATAGTAGAACGATATCGAGAAGTGTATTGTTCATTAATATTTTTGTGCTACAGTAGAATCTATCAGAAGTGAACTGTGAATAGATTTAATCTGTTTTATATGAACAATTTCCTATTCCACATAAATTTCTGGTTTATTCAGGGTTTGGTTTAGACAGCTTTCACTGTATCAGTTAGACCACTAACAATACATATTTTGCTTATTATCTTATTCTCACCATGGCATGCCTGAAAAAATGACTTGTTAGCATTAAGCAACAACTCCCTCACTCACTTCAAAGCCACAGTTAAATTATACAGTTTTAAAGCATTTATTAACACTAAAACTTGAAAATTTTAATTCAATAATTCACCAGTAGAAATGTAAGAATCTATTTATAAAGCTATGATGTAAGTTCACAGTCTTTTACAATTTTGACAACAGGTGGCTTGGTTGGACAAGATAGATAGAAGATATGCTTGGATAAAGAGAACTTTGGTAGATTTTGAAGAGAAGTTTGGACATTTATTTCCATCAGATTGGGAAGTTAGTGAGAGAATATGTATAGAATTTTGTGATTTAACTAGGTAAGTATACATACCTGGTCTAACTATAGAGATTTACCACAGTTTTAGCTTTCTCTGATGCTTTCACGATTTTTACCTTTGTCCTAAATATAGCAACATTTTGTGGTGTTGTTGAATTTTTATTTTAATTTAGACTGTTAATTTTAAACAAAGAATGGGTTTATTTAGACTGTTAAAGAGATATTACATTTTATTTATAAATGATTGATTGATAGATTATTATTTAAGGTCCAGCGAGCAGTATTTCAGCTATATTCAGGATGAGAACAAGTTCAATAATAACAAAAACTATATAGAAATGAGGGAAGGGATGGGTTAAGTGGATCAGCGACTGTTGACTGTCAATGAAAAAGTATATGCAGAGTTGGGTAGGGACGAATGATTGAGTTCTTTGTAGCCGCTACAATGCACCTTCCCTTTTTATCAAAATCTACAAAAGAGGTCTGTAGCATGCAGGGAGTGTGGTACTCCTCAAACACATCATCCACTATGGTGCATGGCCATGCTTTCCGTGTTATTATCTGACAGCCCTCATCCAGAGGGCTCTATACACCATCCGGGAATGCATTGAGCAGCTCTATGGGCTAGAGCCCGGGGAACCATTACCACAGGGTTCCCATGCATTGGTGAAAACCAGGGAATTTTATTTCACACGCCAAGAAATGCCCTCGAAAATTGTGTGGGAACCCTGTTACCAGTATCCAGCATTTTATTAATAAAGAGGTATTATCTACATGTATTTTTTTTTTTTATAGGAAAGAACTATCAAAGATAATGACAAAAAGAAAAGTAGAAATAGATGTCAAGCTGTTGTTATTTGCTATACAAAGGACTACAAACTTTGAAACTTTGTTGGCCAAGAGATTTACAGGTGTTACGTTACAAGAAATACAGGTAATAATTATGTTACAAAAATACAGGTATGCATGTAATAATTCATCTTGGATAGCCAGGTTATGATCCACCTCCCGTCCTCTTCTGAAACCTACTATGAGTACCAAATTTTTAATTCAAGTTGTCAATGGAAACAATATTTCAGATTTTATTATCATAAGGTTTGACTATACAGTGCTCCCTCGGTCTATCGCCCCCCGTTTTCTCGCCTATCGCCAAAATTCTCGTTTGTCCCGATTTCCCCCCATTAAAAATACCCCGTTATACTGCCAAACTCAGCTACCGCCATCCGCCACAGGTTTTCAGACACAAAAGTCGTAAAACCAATTTAAATTCCCCCGTTAGTACCGCCCACAACTACCCTTTGACAGCTGTGTATTGATCGATAATTATGGAATGTCAAAACTGGTCATCGGACACGGTCATTGATCGGTAATTGAGGGTCGGAACAGGTGATCAGTTGTTTTGATTATATTCATTATCTGCATTTATTTTTCTAGTGATTACATTTGTACTTTTAATCCTGAGTAAAATTTGTAATTTAATTAGTTGTCATAAAAATGTCGTGCTTGAAGAGAAAGTGTAATTAATTAGACGACAAACAAAAATGTACAATTATAAGTTATGCAAAGGAAAATCCAAAATTAACATAGCAACAAATTGCCGATAATTTGATAATTAAATGGGATCTTCCAATAACCCCACAAATGAAGATGAACTGTTGCTGTCACGTGTTTATAATAACCTTGATGTCCCGAGCTACAAATGACGCCGTTCAAGAATTTGTCAACATTGACAAAGATCTGTAAACTGTACAGGACATTTCCGATGTGAATATAATTATTCTAATTTATTTATTTATTAAACATGTCTTATTTATACTTATGTATTTGTACAAGTGCAAAATGCATGTCAGTCGAGTTGAAAGTTTATCTTTTCATATAATCACATAACTTCCAGTTTTCAATGTCCCTCAGTTTATCGCCAAACTCGTTATACCGCTAAACTACCGACTGCACAGAAGGTGGCGGTTTAACGAGGGAGCACTGTATACACACCCGATAGACAGGAGGGGGGGCTGTCATGGTCTTGATCGATTGGTAGTTGGATTTACAACTACCTATGCAATCAGTGCCTATCACCACTGATGTTATGAGTTCGAATCTTGATCAGGGCAAGGTGTACAACATTATGTGATAAAGTTTGTCGGTGACTTACAACAGGTCGGTGGTTTTCTCTGGGTCCTTGGGTTTCCTCCACCAATAAAACTATATAACTGAAATATTGTTAAACACCATCAAGCAAGTAGACAGGGTGGGGTCGGGAGATTTATACTCAGGAATGGCACTATTATATCATTTCCATGGCTGGTTTTCTTTTTAGGGGCCGTCATGATCGTATGGTAGTTGGATTAACAACTACCTATGCAATCAGTGCCTATCACCATTGATGTTGTGAGTTTGAATCTCGATCAGGGCGAGGTGTACAACATTATGTGATAAAATTTGTCAGTGACTTGCGACAGGTTGGTGGTTTTCTCTGGGTCCTACAGTTTTATCCACCAATAAAACTGACCACCACTATATCACTGAAATATTGTTAAACACCATCAAGCAAGTAGACAGGGTGGGGTCGGGAGATTTATACTAATCATGAAAACCATGATGAACTAATGAATTCAAGATTTTGGTTGACCTACGTACCCATATTGCAAGACTCATTCCCAAGTGGTGGTTTTCTCTGAGTCCACCAATAAAACTGACAGACACTATATAGCTGAAATTTTGTTGAAAGGGACGTTAAACACCATCAAACAAACTGGTTTTCTTTACAAAATACTAAGTAAAAAAGCAACAGAAAATGTAATATGTACATGTGTTTTGGTGTCTATTAAACGCACTGGTGCATAAAACTCGCCTCCTTTCCTCCCCAAAAAATCTGGTGAAAATTCTAGTTCCTATCTATAAAACACAGGAAGATTCAGTAAAACATGCACGGTAGAAATCCTCTTTCAAACCGCAAAATACTGCTTACCACAGATCAAGTATTTGTTAATCCATGTATTTTTAATAAACTTTAGACAGGGAAATGTTAAATTAGTTTTGTTAAAAGAATTGAACCGATTATTCTAGATTTTGCAAACGAAAATTAGCTGTTTTGTGAATGTAGGAAGTTTATCGCTAATGTTTAATTTGAATACACATTGTAAAATATAACTCAATTTGCAAGAAATCTTTTCAAAAGCTTATTCTTAATACTTGTCAGGGTGTTTTAAACTACTATGGTGAGGTGTTTTATTTTCAGGGAAAGAAATCAGTCAGTGCTGCTCCACAGAATTCAAATCCATTTGAGGAAGAATCTACCAATCCGTTTGAAAGAGACATGGACAATGAAGATGTAAAAACTACCACTGATGATAGCAAGGTTATCTCCCTTTAAAGAGTGCATTTAATATTTGTGTTTTATTAATTTGATTTTTTCATATATATGGATCAAGTTAGAAAGGATACGGATGCAAATGAACATGAGAGAATATCCAACATTACACTTAGACACAAATTAAAGTAAAGAAACAGCTTGTAGTAAGAAAGGATATGGATGTAAATGAACATGGGAGACTATCCAACGTTACACTTAGACAAAATTAAAGTAAAGGAACAGCTTGTAGTAAGAAAGGATATGGATGTCAATGAACATGGGAGACTATCCAACTTTACACTTTTACACAAATTAAAGTAAAGACACAGCACTCTTATTGCTGTTCTACATATCACAGTCATGCTAGGGTCTGCTATCACAGTCATGCCAGGGTCTGCTATCACAGTCATGCTAGGGTCTGCTATCACAGTCATGCTAGGGTCTGCTATCACAGTCATGGTAGGGTCTGCTATCACAGTCATGCTAGGGTCTGCTATCACAGTCATGGTAGGGTCTGCTATCACAGTCATGCTAGGGTCTGCTATCACAGTCATGGTAGGGTCTGCTATCACAGTCATGCTAGGGTCTGCTATCACAGTCATGGTAGGGTCTGCTATCACAGTCATGGTAGGGTCTGCTATCACAGTCATGGTAGGGTCTGCTATCACAGTCATGGTAGGGTCTGCTATCACAGTCATGGTAGGGTCTGCTATCAGTCATGGTAGGGTCTGCTATCACAGTCATGCTAGGGTCTGCTATCACAGTCATGGTAGGGTCTGCTATCACAGTCATGCTAGGGTCTGCTATCACAGTCATGGTAGGGTCTGCTATCACAGTCATGGTAGGGTCTGCTATCACAGTCATGGTAGGGTCTGCTATCACAGTCATGGTAGGGTCTGCTATCACAGTCATGGTAGGGTCTGCTATCACAGTCATGGTAGGGTCTGCTATCACAGTCATGCTAGGGTCTGCTATCACAGTCATGGTAGGGTCTGCTATCACAGTCATGCTAGGGTCTGCTATCACAGTCATGCTAGGGTCTGCTATCACAGTCATGGTAGGGTCTGCTATCGCAGTCATGGTAGGGTCTGCTATCATAGTCATGGTAGGGTCTGCTATCACAGTCATGGTAGGGTCTGCTCATGGTAGAGTCTGCTATCACAGTCATGCTAGGGTCTACTATCACAGTCATGCTAGGGTCTGCTATCACAGTCATGGTAGGGTCTGCTATCACAGTCATGCTAGGGTCTGCTATCACAGTCATGGTAGGGTCTGCTATCATAGTCATGGTAGGGTCTGCTATCACAGTCATGGTAGGGTCTGCTCATGGTAGAGTCTGCTATCACAGTCATGGTAGGGTCTGCTATCACAGTCATGGTAGGGTCTGCTATCACAGTCGTGCTAGGGTCTGCTATCACAGTCATGCTAGGGTCTACTATCACAGTCATGCTAGGGTCTGCTATCACAGTCATGCTAGGGTCTGCTATAATAAGCATAATTCATACCATAAATGAGTTATCAAAAGAAAGTTAAAACAATGATGGTCAACAATTCCACCAGTATCAACAAAGCAAACAACTACATTTCACCTCAACTCATTGAACTTGAAAAAAGACCACAGCATATGACATTGGAATTCCAGGACCTGGCTTGGGACAGGCAGTGAAAGATGGCAGGAATACACCGGAAAATGAGTGTAACATCTCAACATATACTGTAACTGTTACAATCTTAATGTCTTGACATATTTAATGTTTGATTAGGGACATTATGCTTAAAATAAATCCTAATTTATGATTCGATTTTCTACCGAAATCCTTGAAATGTGTCCTACATTCAAAAAAAAATTGATAGTACCATACAAATTCGTTATACCTAACTTTTGGACTAAGCTTTATGTTAGCAATAACCAAGGGTGGCAGTATATCAAGGGAGAAACTTAAATAGAAGTTTTAGAAATTTTTACTTTTAATTTTTATTGCGATAATTGAGTCATGGATAAAAGAGAGATGTGGTATAATGAGGGTACAGTGTTATTTTTTGTCTATTTCAGGCAGATGTAAAGAACACTACATCACCATTTAGTGGTATCATATCACAATGTTTTGAGACTCATTTAGATATTTATATAGATTCACAAGACAGGTAGGAATTGTACTTTTTTTGTAATTTATGCATTTTATATTTGATACCACTAAGGGATATTATCAGTTTTAACGGACTGACTCTGATACTGAATATTATCTATCAGTATGATGTTAAACACATTCTGATACTGAATATTATCTATCAGTATGATGTTAAACACATTCTGATACTGAATATTATCTATCAGTGTGATGTTAAACACATTCTGATACTGAATATTATCTATCAGTGTGATGTTAAACACATTCTGATACTGAATATTATCTATCAGTGTGATGTTAAACACATTCTGATACTGAATATTATCTATCAGTATGATGTTAAACACATTCTGATACTGAATATTATCTATCAGTGTGATGTTAAGCACATTCTGATACTGAATATTATCTATCAGTGTGATGTTAAACACATTCTGATACTGAATATTATCTATCAGTATGATGTTAAGCACATTCTGATACTGAATATTATCTATCAGTATGATGTTAAGCACATTCTGATACTGAATATTATCTATCAGTGTGATGTTAAACACATTCTGATACTGAATATTATCTATCAGTATGATGTTAAGCACATTCTGATACTGAATATTATCTATCAGTATGATGTTAAACACATTCTGATACTGAATATTATCTATCAGTGTGATGTTAAACACATTCTGATACTGAATATTATCTATCAGTATGATGTTAAGCACATTCTGATACTGAATATTATCTATCAGTATGATGTTAAACACATTCTGATACTGAATATTATCTATCAGTGTGATGTTAAACACATTCTGATACTGAATATTATCTATCAGTATGATGTTAAACACATTCTGATACTGAATATTATCTATCAGTGTGATGTTAAACACATTCTTATACTGAATATTATCTATCAGTATGATGTTAAACACATTCTGATACTGAATATTATCTATCAGTATGATGTTAAGCACATTCTGATACTGAATATTATCTATCAGTATGATGTTAAACACATTCTGATACTGAATATTATCTATCAGTGTGATGTTAAACACATTCTGATACTGAATATTATCTATCAGTATGATGTTAAACACATTCTGATACTGAATATTATCTATCAGTATGATGTTAAACACATTCTGATACTGAATATTATCTATCAGTATGATGTTAAGCACATTCTGATACTGAATATTATCTATCAGTATGATGTTAAACACATTCTGATACTGAATATTATCTATCAGTGTGATGTTAAACACATTCTGATACTGAATATTATCTATCAGTATGATGTTAAGCACATTCTGATGCTGAATATTATCTATCAGTGTGATGTTAAACACATTCTGATACTGAATATTATCTATCAGTATGATGTTAAACACATTCTGATACTGAATATTATCTATCAGTATGATGTTAAACACATTCTGATACTGAATATCATCTATCAGTATGATGTTAAGCACATTCTGATACTGAATATCATCTATCAGTATGATGTTAAACACATTCTGATACTGAATATTATCTATCAGTATGATGTTAAGCACATTCTGATACTGAATATTATCTATCAGTGTGATGTTAAACACATTCTGATACTGAATATTATCTATCAGTATGATGTTAAACACATTCTGATACTGAATATTATCTATCAGTGTGATGTTAAGCACATTCTGATACTGAATATTATCTATCAGTATGATGTTAAACACATTCTGATACTGAATATTATCTATCAGTGTGATGTTAAGCACATTCTGATACTGAATATTATCTATCAGTATGATGTTAAGCACATTCTGATACTGAATATTATCTATCAGTGTGACGATAAGCACATTCTGATACTGAATATTATCTATCAGTATGATGTTAAACACATTATGAAGCTATTGATAAAAACAATAGCATCAGTGTTGAAAGTATCAACATATATTATCACTATTTTCACATTTCGTCCTATCAGACTCGCTGTGATACTAACAACAATGTTTGTCTCGTCCTATCAGACTCGCTGTGATACTAACAACAATGTTTGTCTCGTCCTATCAGACTCACTGTGATACTAACAACAATGTTTGTCTCGTCCTATCAGACTCACTGTGATACTAACAACAATGTTTGTCTCATCCTATCAGACTCGCTGTGATATTAACAACAATGTTTGTCTCGTCCTATCAGACTCGCTGTGATACTAACAACAATGTTTGTCTCGTCCTATCAGACTCGCTGTGATACTAACAACAATGTTTGTCTCGTCCTATCAGACTCACTGATACTAACAACAATGTTTGTCTCGTCCTATCAGACTCGCTGTGATACTAACAACAATGTTTGTCTCGTCCTATCAGACTCGCTGTGATACTAACAACAATGTTTGTCTCGTCCTATCAGACTTGCTGTGATACTAACAACAATGTTTGTCTCGTCCTATCAGACTCACTGTGATACTAACAACAATGTTTGTCTTGTCCTATCAGACTCGTGTGATACTAACAACAATGTTTGTCTCGTTCTATCAGACTCGCTGTGATACTAACAACAATGTTTATCTCGTCCTATCAGACTCGCTGTGATACTAACAACAATGTTTGTCTCGTCCTATCAAACTCGCTGTGATACTAACAACAATGTTTGTCTCGTCCTATCAGACTCGCTGTGATACTAACAACAATGTTTGTCTCAACCTTCATAACTGCTCTTATTCTATATCTATTTAATGTAGATAATTCTTCTAATGTATTGGTAATAAGGTTGTGGAAATGCTCACAATATGCTGTTGATTACAATGAAAAGAAACAACAGATTTTGATCTACTAATAGCAAGAACATTCATTCAACTTCATAACAAATGGAAACCACATAGACGGTGTAATGGTTAGCTTGTTCACTTCGAGTGTGGTAGATCGTGGGTTTTGATCCCAGTTAGATCAAACCAAAGTCTATGAAATTTGTATTTGCTGCTCTCCGCTAATCACCTAACTTTAAGGAGTAGGAGCAAAAACTGGTTGGCTCAGAATCAGGTAGTGTCCGAGTGGAGCGACATATCTACAAATGTACATGCTGACTGATGTTTCAGTGAAATAGCACTATAACGATCCAATTATACATGTTGGTTTAGTACAATATGGACATCATCATCATCATTTCATGGAATGTAACCTCCTCATGATGTAGCTGAAAAACTGCTGACTTGGCATTAAACAATGATGATTCACTCATGTCAAGTGGTAACTCAGGGAAATGTTGTATTCTGTGTTACAATGAGTTAAACAATGATGACTCACTCATGTCAAGTGGTGACTCAGGGAAATGTTGTATTCTGTGTTACAATGAGTTAAACAATGATGACTCACTCATGTCAAGTGGTGACTCAGGGAAATGTTGTACTCTGTGTTACAATGAGTTAAACAATGATGACTCACTTATGTCAAGTGGTGACTCAGGGAAATGTTGTATTCTGTGTTACAATGAGTTAAACAATGATGACTCACTCATGTCAAGTGGTGACTCAGGGAAATGTTGTATTCTGTGTTACAATGAGTTAAACAATAATGATTCACTCATGTCAAGTGGTGACTCAGGGAAATGTTGTATTCTGTGTTACAATGAGTTAAACAATGATGACTCACTCATGTCAAGTGGTGACTCAGGGAAATGTTGTATTCTGTGTTACAATGAGTTAAACAATAATGATTCACCCATGTCAAGTGGTGACTCGGGGAAATGTTGTATTCTGTGTTACAATGAGTTAAACAATGATGACTCACTCATGTCAAGTGGTGACTCAGGGAAATGTTGTATTCTGTGTTACAATGAGTTAAACAATGATGACTCACTCATGTCAAGTGGTGACTCAGGGAAATGTTGTATTCTGTGTTACAATGAGATTTGCACATACTATAGATTTAGATTGGCAGTATTCATTCCACAATGCACTTGCACTTTTACACTTCATTTGTTTGTTTCTTTTTATTTATTTATTTTTTTCTTACTAAAGCACACCAAATAACATTGACAACGACTGATTAACACTTGATAATTCTCAATACACTTCTACCTTTCGATACTAATTAAACCTTGAACACCAGATAACAACAGGGATATGGATTAATATAAGTTTAACCACTTGTTTCCGAATCCTATTGATTAATTTAAATGTATATATAATTTATATGTGTATTATCATAATGTGTAATATTGAATTAATTAATAAAATATGTTTATACTATTCCACAATCACTGAGGTTTTCAATATTGAACATGCTCATACCTTAAGATGAATATGAGATAGTGTCTAATATCTGGCTAGAGTTATGATTTCTTCAATATTTAACATAGCTTATCTTGTACCTTATGAGATGGCCCCTACCCTCCAAATTAGCAGATAAAATCTTTAGTGTGGTCATTTCCTTGACAAGAGAAAAATAACTCAAATTCAAAGCATGATTTTATTTTATTTTCAGATTTTTAATAGGATTGCAAATAAATTGAATTCCTAGATAATCTTTGTTTTGAATGCCTTGTATAATTCCATTGTTAATTTATTTATAGAAATCTATCAGAGCTGGTAAACAGATTTCTAGACGACCTGCGTCAGTTTGGTACGCCTCGTATGGAATCTGAAGATAGTAGTAATGTTTTACCGAGTTGTGCTGATTTATTTGTATTTTATAAGAAGTGTATGGTACAGTGTTCACAGCTGAGTACTGGACAACCGATGATAGACCTTACAAGAACATTCCAGAAATATCTTAGAGAATATGCTAGCAGAATTCTATTGAATTCTTTGCCAAAGTAAGAAATGTTTATGGGTTAGGGTTATAATGTTTAACATCACTTTCAACAATATTTCAGTTATATTGTGGCAGTCAACTGTATTGGTGGAGGAAACCGGAGAAAACCGCTGACCTGCCGCAAGTCACTGATGAACTGTTTGTCAAATCTGATACACTATAACTTCTCTTATATTATTGTGTTCTTATTATCTCTGTTTTTTATTGCAAAAAGTCTATGCATATAAAATGTGAACAAAAATATGAAGCATTATACAGTACATCAATTAGATTATGAAACTGTATGTGAATCTATCATGTACATGTAGGTACCAGAAAATCTTAAGGGAGATAATTAACCATTTGTAAATGTTTTTGCAGTGTTTGTAAAGAAAAAAATTGGCCAATCTCAGATGATATAAATTGTGTTTTGTAACATTAATATGTGTAACAAACCGCTTCATATCAAACATCACCATTTTAATAAACACTTTGAATATGGGAACTGTTAACATAAATGAGAAAAATATGATGTTTGGGTTCAATAAGCATGAATTTCTATTAAATACATTAATTTTTATATCTAAGTGGTCTATTTGGAAGGCAAGAAACAAATGTTAAATATGAAAAAATTCATATTAATCAAAATATACTTTGTAGTATGTGGAAACAGACTTTAAAAATCTGAACTAAAAAATTTGCTAACGGCCAGTTGTAATGATACAATAGATAAAACCAAAATCTTTTCAATTCTATCCAACTAACATGTATATTAAAAAATGTATAAATTTAGTTGTATATTTCAAATAGGAACATGTGGACTCTTAATTAATCTCTTACTAACCCTGGGTAAGAGATATATTGTAAAATAGGGAACCTTAGATTATCTTTTTGCTTACCTGGGCGTCTAAGGTGTTTTGCTAACAGGCAAGTCAAACAATAACATATTATGTTATATTTAAAAAAAATCTGTGTAACTCCATTATTTTTAGCTGCTTATCTAATATAAGATGGAGTGAAAGAAAGGGAAAACAACAAAGTTTACTAAAACTGCTTTATTTTACAGAGTTAGTAAAGAAGGAACCAGTTCAGCTGCTGGTTTAATACAAAGTATACTGAAAGAAGGGGAGATAACTAAGTTTACTGAAGAGGAGCAATGTAGAATTTGTAGTATACTGTGTACAGCTGAATACTGCATGGAAACAACACAACAGTTAGAGGAGAAACTGAAAGAGAAAGTAGATCCAGATCTAACCAGTCAGATTGACTTAAATCCAGAACAAGATACATTCCATAAGTAGGTCATACATTAGTTAAAGGGAAAAAAATGTAATAAAATGGAAGAAAGTGTATTGATATACAAAAGGGCCTAAGCAGAATAGCCATATTTTATATCCTGGGGAAAAGGCTTACAGCATTTAAAGAATAAGTATTGTTTCAGTAAATTAAGATTGGTTGTTGGTTTGAGGAGCAGTTAAAAAAGAACAAATTCTTTTCTTCATTAGGATGGGTTTAATCGTATGATGAACTTTTATCTCTTCAGTGTGATATCAAGCTGTATACAGTTACTGGTACAAGATTTAGAGACGGCTTGTGAACCGGCATTAACAGCCATGAGTAAGGTAAGATCTAGAGACTGCATGTGAACCTGCAATGAGTAAGGTCAATCTGATTAAAATCACATCTCAGTTGCCCCCCTTTACTGATATATCATTGTAGCATGGGAAATCTGATGAAACCACATAAAGGGTCACATGTGAGTGATCCTATTTCATAAATATTTATCTATGATAAATATGGGTTATGACCTTTATCGACCAATCAGATTTCTCTTAAGGTCACTGACATATGACTTGTAACATTGTTTCTTCAGTTCTCCCATGCGACGCCATGACATATCAATAAAGAGGAACAAGTGAGAGATGTGAGTAAGATATAAAAGGACAAATTATTGATCTACTTGAATAGTGAGAATTGACAACTAAAACAGGACAAACCACTTCTCTAGTCACAATACAAACAGAAGACAAATTATTGATCTATTTGAATAGTGAGAATTGACAACTACAACAGGACAAACCACTTCTCTAGTCACAATACAAACAGAAGACAAATTATTGATCTACTTGAATAGTGAGAATTGACAACTACAACAGGACAAACCACTTCTCTAGTCACAATACAAACAGAAGACAAATTATTGATCTACTTGAATAATGAGAATTGACAACTACAACAGGACAAACCACTTCTCTAGTCACAATACAAACAGAAGACAAATTATTGATCTACTTGAATAGTGACAATTGACAACTACAACAGGACAAACCACTTCTCTAGTCACAATACAAACAGAAGACAAATTATTGATCTACTTGAATAGTGAGAATTGACAACTACAACAGGACAAACCACTTCTCTAGTCACAATACAAACAGAAGACAACTGCTGAAGCTGATGTAGATTTTGACTTAGGACAGGCACAAAAGTCTGAATAAAGTTAACAATAGGATAGTATAAATTTTAATAAGAATTTTCCATCCCAAAAACATTGTAGTTGTCTTTCAGACCAGTAAAAGCCATCAAAAATGAAAATGGTTTCTAGTATGTTTCTTCTGTTGCTATACATCTCATGCATATTATTTTTACAGATGTCATGGTCTTCAGTAGAAGCTGTAGGAGATCAGAGTGGCTATGTATCAGCTGTCACTACACATTTTATATTATTTTTACAGATGTCATGGTCTTCAGTAGAAGCTGTAGGAGATTAGAGTGGCTATGTATCAGCTGTCACTACACATTTTATATTATTTTTACAGATGTCATGGTCTTCAGTAGAAGCTGTAGGAGATCAGAGTGGTTATGTATCAGCTGTCACTACACATTTTATATTATTTTTACAGATGTCATGGTCTTCAGTAGAAGCTGTAGGAGATCAGAGTGGTTATATATCAGCTGTCACTACACATTTTATATTATTTTTACAGATGTCATGGTCTTCAGTAGAAGCTGTAGGAGATCAGAGTGGTTATGTATCAGCTGTCACTACACATTTTATATTATTTTTACAGATGTCATGGTCTTCAGTAGAAGCTGTAGGAGATTAGAGTGACTATGTATCAGCTGTCACTACACATTTTATATTATTTTTACAGATGTCATGGTCTTCAGTAGAAGCTGTAGGAGATCAGAGTGGTTATGTATCAGCTGTCACTACACATTTTATATTATTTTTACAGATGTCATGGTCTTCAGTAGAAGCTGTAGGAGATTAGAGTTGCTATGTATCAGCTGTCACTACACATTTTATATTATTTTTACAGATGTCATGGTCTTCAGTAGAAGCTGTAGGAGATCAGAGTGGTTATGTATCAGCTGTCACTACACATTTTATATTATTTTTACAGATGTCATGGTCTTCAGTAGAAGCTGTAGGAGATTAGAGTGGCTATGTATCAGCTGTCACTACACATTTTATATTATTTTTACAGATGTCATGGTCTTCAGTAGAAGCTGTAGGAGATTAGAGTGGCTATGTCCCAGCTGTCACTACACATTTTATATTATTTTTACAGATGTCATGGTCTTCAGTAGAAGCTGTAGGAGATCAGAGTGGCTATGTATCAGCTGTCACTACACATTTTATATCATTTTTACAGATGTCATGGTCTTCAGTAGAAGCTGTAGGAGATCAGAGTGGTTATGTATCAGCTGTCACTACACATTTTATATTATTTTTACAGATGTCATGGTCTTCAGTAGAAGCTGTAGGAGATTAGAGTGGCTATGTATCAGCTGCCACTACACATTTTATATTATTTTTACAGATGTCATGGTCTTCAGTAGAAGCTGTAGGAGATTAGAGTGGCTATGTCCCAGCTGTCACTACACATTTTATATTATTTTTACAGATGTCATGGTCTTCAGTAGAAGCTGTAGGAGATCAGAGTGGTTATGTATCAGCTGTCACTACACATTTTATATTATTTTTACAGATGTCATGGTCTTCAGTAGAAGCTGTAGGAGATCAGAGTGGTTATGTATCAGCTGTCACTACACATTTTATATTATTTTTACAGATGTCATGGTCTTCAGTAGAAGCTGTAGGAGATCAGAGTGGTTATGTATCAGCTGTCACTACACATCTTAAACAGAACATACCAATAATTAGAGATAATTTATCTTCATCTAGAAAATTCTTTACTCAGTTTTGTCTTAAATTTGTAAAGTGAGTATAAATTTATAAATTACAATGATTATTACACCTGAAATTATTCTTTTCTATAATTATCAACAAACATGTCACAATCACCATGATCAAAGGGCCCAATACAGCGTAGGTTCATGCCCGGCTTTGTAATTTACTAAAAAGGGTGCACTCGACTCGCAGCCACAAATGATAAAGTTTACCAGTTGCTTGCCCATGGTCGGTGGTTCTCTCCAGGTACTTTGGCATCTTCCACCACAAAAACTTGTCGCTATGATATAGCTGAAATATTGCTGAAAGTGGCGTTAAACACGAAAAATCATCATAATCATCATCATGATCACAAAAAGCTATAATGTATATACATGTATTTAATATTAAGTAGGGGCTGTCGTGGTTATGATTGTTAGGTAGTTAAATTTACAACTACCTATGCAATCAGTGCCTATCACCACTAAAGTTTTGAGTTCGAATCCCGCTCATGACGAGGTGTACTCGATACAACATTATGTGAAAAAGTTTGTCAGTGACATGCGGACCAGCAGGGCATGTCAGTGGATCTGCGGGTACTCCGATTCCCTCCACCAATAAAATTACCGCCACGATATAACTGAAATATTGTTGAAGTGTTGCTTAATACCATAACACAACTCCTTAACATTAAGTATTTTTCACACTGATGAAAGAGGATTAGTCATGGCCGTGATCAAATAGTAGTTGGCTTAACATCAACCTATACAATCTAAAGTTTTAGATTTATATTGCTGCTAATGGTGAGTTGTACAGCTGTATGTGATCAAGTTTGTCAGCGACTATGACAGTCAGTAGTTTTCTCCAGGTACAAAATTAATGAGAATCCTACCTCAGTGACATTTGTTGTAGGCTGACGAAAATGTTTGTTATTTTATGAAAATTAAAGTTCATTTAAATATATTTAAAAATGTAATGTGATCGCTCCCCTACCTAAGGTCATAGGAACCATATTAGGTTCATAACCATCTGTGCTATCTGTGTCAATGGAGATCGGTGGCTTACAATGAGAGAGGTCACAGGATCCAATTCCATCTGGGATGTTACATTTTTCGGAGATGAAATATGCTAATGTTGCAAAAAGAAGAGATATACAGTCAATCCTGCTTTAGTGACCACCTCTATTAAGTTACAGTCAAACCTGCTTTAGTGACCACCTCTATTAAGTTACAGTCAAACCTGCTTTAGTGACCACCTCTATTAAGTTACAGTCAAACCTGCTTTAGTGACCACCTCTATTAAGTTACAGTCAAACCTGCTTTAGTGACCACCTCTATTAAGTTAGTCAAACCTGCTTTAGTGACCACCTCTATTAAGTTACAGTCAAACCTGCTTTAGTGACCACCTCTATTAAGTTACAGTCAAACCTGCTTTAGTGACCACCTCTATTAAGTTACAGTCAAACCTGCTTTAGTGACCACCTCTATTAAGTTACAGTCAAACCTGCTTTAGTGACCACCTCTATTAGGTTACAGTCAAACCTGCTTTAGTGACCACAACTATTAAGTTACAGTCAAACCTGCTTTAGTGACCACCTCTATTAAGTTATTCAAAGCTGCTTTAGTGACCACCTCTATTAAGTTAGTCAAACCTGCTTTAGTGACCACCTCTATTAAGTTACAGTCAAACCTGCTTTAGTGACCACCTCTATTAAGTTACAGTCAAACCTGCTTTAGTGACCACCTCTATTAAGTTAGTCAAACCTGCTTTAGTGACCACCTCTATTAAGTTACAGTCAAACCTGCTTTAGTGATCACCTCTATTAAGTTACAGTCAAACCTGCTTTAGTGACCACCTCTATTAAGCTACAGTCAAACCTGCTTTAGTGACCACCTCTATTAAGTTACAGTCAAACCTGCTTTAGTGACCACCTCTATTAAGTTACAGTCAAACCTGCTTTAGTGACCACCTCTATTAAGTTACAGTCAAACCTGCTTTAGTGACCACCTCTATTAAGTTACAGTCAAACCTGCTTTAGTGACCACCTCTATTAGGTTACAGTCAAACCTGCTTTAGTGACCACAACTATTAAGTTACAGTCAAACCTGCTTTAGTGACCACCTCTATTAAGTTATTCAAATCTGCTTTAGTGACCACCTCTATTAAGTTACAGTCAAACCTGCTTTAGTGACCACCTCTATTAAGTTACAGTCAAACCTGCTTTAGTGACCACCTCTATTAAGTTACAGTCAAACCTGCTTTAGTGACCACCTCTATTAAGTTAGTCAAACCTGCTTTAGTGACCACCTCTATTAAGTTACAGTCAAACCTGCTTTAGTGATCACCTCTATTAAGTTACAGTCAAACCTGCTTTAGTGACCACCTCTATTAAGCTACAGTCAAACCTGCTTTAGTGACCACCTCTATTAAGCTACAGTCATACCTGCTTTAGTGACCACCTCTATTAAGTTAGTCAAACCTGCTTTAGTGACCACCTCTATTAAGCTACAGTCAAGCCTGCTTTAGTGACCACCTTTATTAAGCTACAGTCAAACCTGCTTTAGTGACCACCTCTATTAAGTTACAGTCAAACCTGCTTTAGTGACCACCTCTATTAAGCTACAGTCAAACCTGCCTTAGTGACCACCTCTATTAAGTTAGTCAAACCTGCTTTAGTGACCACCTCTATTAAGTTACAGTCAAAACTGCTTTAGTGACCACCTCTATTAAGCTAGTCAAACCTGCCTTAGTGACCACCTCTATTAAGTTACAGTCAAACCTGCTTTAGTGACCACCTCTATTAAGTTACAGTCAAACCTTCTTTAGTGACCACCTCTATTAAGCTACAGTCAAACCTGCTTTAGTGACCACCTCTATTAAACAATAACTTGTATTGTGAGACCTTAATTTTAATTTCCTTTCACTGTGACCTTGGAAGGTAAGACAAGTTTGACTGTATATCACTTTTAGTTTGGACCAAGATTAATAATCAGTGTAAAGTAACATAACATTTATTGTTGTTTCTCATCTTACATTTACTGTGACGTCTTAAACAATACACCAGTTAAAAGAATAATACAGATAAACCTGTCTAAATCATACACTTTGAGGACTGAATTGTATGATCTGAATAGACAGGTATTAGGTTTGGACAGATTAAACGAACAAAATTTTTAAATATTGTGACTTAAATTACGCTATATTTTGGTTTATTAAGGGTTCTGTTTAGACAGATTTCTGTGTGATTTGTTTAGTAAAAATGTTTAATTGATATTTATTTTTATATATCATTAATATGTAATCTTTTGTAGTACATTCATTCCAAAATTCATCAATAACCTGTTTAAATGTAAATCTATCAATACAGTGGCAGCAGAACAGGTAATTATGTTATTTAGGTTTTATTGTCAGATGTATATTAACATTAGTAATCTATGCTGTGCTGTAATGGTTAGTGTGTTTTCCTTGAGTGCTGTAGATCGACTATAGAATTGGTATTTGCTGCTTCTCTGCTAACCATGCAGCATTAAAGTGTAAGAGCAAAGATTAATTGGCTCAGAATCAGGATAATGTGTTGGAGTGGAGTGACATTTCTCTCCGCTAACTGTTTAATTGAGCTAGCACTATTAAAATCCAACTAAGCTTGTCGGTCTAGTACAATGCAGACATTATCTTCAGCTGATCGAAATGTAACTTGTTCTCGCCATGATATAGACGAAAAGTTGCTCATTTGGCATTAAACAACAATCTTGTCATCTCAATTTATTTCTTGGTGAAAGGTATTAAAAACAGATGGCACAATTCTATTAATTATACTATATGTGACAATCCAATTTTTTCATTGGTTTATACTAGGGTAACATTCTACTCTTAACATGTGTCACAAAGGGTAACATCTTACATTATTACCCTCTCTTGTGCAGAGTATGATACATCACCTGTCTATTTATAGATTCTATGTCAGAAAATCATACATTGTACAAAAAGGAAGACAATAACAATAAAACAGAAAAAGAAGATGAAAAATAGAGAAAGAAAAACAATCAACATTATAAATAATATCTTAATAGGGTGATTGATCGCATTCATCAACAATTCTTGACACAGTGACGTTGAAACTTTCTCTTCCCATGACTGAAAAAAAGACCCACAGATCTTATTTTTATATATTACTTGCATCTCTGCTCTGAAATTCATTTCAAGGGTGAGAAAAACTGTGGATAATACATAGCCGATTACGGTAATCTTTGAAATATGAAATATAAGATGTTGAATAAGTCTAGGGTATGTAATATATCAAGTTGTTAAAATATTGAGCATCTACAATGTCAGAAGATTTTAAGTCTACCACATGTAATGTAGCAAGTTCAGTTGGTTCACAATACTATTTCTTTTATGACTTTTCAGTTACTGCTGGATACTCATTCCTTAAAGACAGTTTTGTTAGATCTTCCATCATTAGGTTCACAAGTCGTCAGGAAAGCACCAGCCAGGTAACATATTTTTTACTTGCCAGATTTCCAGAAATAAAAGTAAAAATGGGTGTTGCTGTAGAAAGGGGTTGGGTATTTATTAGTCATAATAATGGGTTCAGAAATTTGTAAGTATGAGTGGAGTGACAACTATACATACAGATTGTTTTTTCAGTGAGCTAGCAATATAAAAATCCAACTAAGCATGTTGGTCTAGTACAAAGTAGACATCATTATCATCTAATCAAATGTAACTTGTTCTCGCCATGATATGGCTGAAATATTGCTCATGTGACATTAAACAACAATCACTCACTAGTTAGTGTTTGTTATATATAAGTTTATTCCATCAATGTTACATTTTTATTGTCACTGTTTATATTTTACAGTTATACCAAGATAGTAGTGAAGGGCATGACTAAAGCTGAAATGATATTAAAGGTAAGCCACATAATTAGTAAGAAAGGAGGGGGTGGTTATGGTGTTTAACACCACTTTCAACAATATTTCAGTAATATCGTGGTGCTCAGTTATACTGGTGGAGGAAACTGGAGTACCCAAGAAAACCACTGACCTGTCACAAGTCACTGACAAACCTTATCACATAATGTTGTATCGAGTACACCCCACTCTGAGTGGGATTTGAATTCACAATTTTAGTGGTGATAGGCACTGAATGCATAGGTAGTTGTAAATCTAACTACCATACGATCACGACGGCCCTAAAAGGATATGTTTCTGTTGTTTCAGTGAGTTAGCATTATAAAAATCTAACTTAGTGTGTTGGTCTAGTACAAAGTGGACATCATCATCATTTTGTTGAAATGTTGCTTGGGGTCAATAGGTAAAATGTCATGGCAACCATGATGCTGTTGTCAATAATCGGTTTCCAGAAATTAAGTTTCTTATATCTAATGTTCACCAAACTTTATCTTGTGATATCGCGTTTTTAAGGGAAGAACAGTGTTTAATTTGAGGTCCAAAAGTCAAGGTAACCATGACTCCATTGTCAACATTCATAACCAAGCCTGATCAAGTATCTGTCCTGTTGGACAGGAAGAACCCTGTTGATTTTGGAGTCAGTATGTAAAAATCAAGGTACCATGACATGCTGACCAAACTTGTTCAAGTGATATACCCAGACAGGGAAGAACCCTGTTGATTTTGGGGTCAATTAGGTCAAAGGTCCCAAGGTTTAGTTGAAAATTTGTATTTTATTATTTCAGGTTGTGATGTCACCCCATGAACAGCCTCAAGGTTTTGTTGATAATTACATCAGATTATTAAGTGATTCAGATATAAATGAATTCCAGAAAGTTCTAGAAATGAAGGTAAGATATATTCTATATATATATTCTGATCCCCAAAGCAACCTTGATATGTAATTCCTACCTCTGCATCACTATTCAGTGTTTGGTTAAAATACGTTTCACTGTAGCTGATTATCTTTGTTTTACAGAACAGATAATAATTTGATTGCACTAAATTTTGCTGTTAACAATTTACTAGGTATACAGCTTTTACTTAGTATCCCTTGTTATTACTTACTAAATAGCAAGGGATTTACTATTCAGCAAAGCTAAGTATTTATAATAAATAATGTTAGTACTCTTTTTCAGATCATATACAGAATATATAGAATATACATAAAATAAACATATTATAGCTGTCTTGTGATTCTCGTGCTTTTTGCAAAAGTCACTGTCCGGATTTTTTTTCGATTTCAACCCGATTACTATCGAAAGGTGAATTGTTCATATTCGGGGATTACATGGATAATCACTCTGTTTAATTTTTTCTTATTTTAATGAGTTTGTTCTAATTTCCACTTTTTGCATTTGTAATATATGATTTATCTTTATATAACATGAATACTTGGTAAAGTTGAAGTAAAATCTTCTTTTTTTTCCAGGGATTACGGAGAGGTGAACAGAGTAATCTTCTAGAGATTTACAGAGCCAGGATACCTTTATCATCAATATTAGGAAATTCTTCATCTCAAAATGTGACACAAGCTGCTCCTGATCAGGAATCTAGTCGAATTAGAAAACTAGAAAAACTAATTAAAAAACGATTATAAACACAAGATTAATACAATTACGACTTCCTGGGGACCAATAAAATATGTTTGTGTTAAAAGTGTGAATTGTTTTTAATAACGGAGAGAGAAAAAATAGAAGCCTATTGCATATCTGACTCAGTCTCCATTGTCTCCATTATATTCTTCTTCTTTTTTTTCAAAATGAACAAAAAACCCATGTTCAATGTACATTAGCATTCTGTATGTGTTACTCCTGTTATCAAATTACTGTGTAAGAATTCAATGTTAAATATTTCATTTTATCTTATTGTTTACTCTTACATAACAAGTTGTTAAAGATTTTTTTAATGAATTTTTTTGGAGATTTCGTTATGAAAGAATACACAAAGTTGAAAAAAAAGATCTTATTGAAAAATGGTTTTAACTCGTAATAATAAAGTAGATATCTAATTGTGAACAACACGTTTCTGGAACAATCCTCATCAGGTACTTTCTGTCAAAAGATTGGAACAATCCTCATCAGGTACTTTCTGTCAAAAGATTGGAACAATCCTCATCAGGTACTTTCTGTCAAAAGATTGGAACAATCCTCATCAGGTACTTTCTGTCAAAAGATTGGAACAATCCTCATCAGGTACTTTCAGTCAAAAGATTGGAACAATCCTCATCAGGTACTTTCTGTCAAAAGATTGGAACAATCCTCATCAGGTACTTTCTGTCAAAAGATTGGAACAATCCTCATCAGGTACTTTCTGTCAAAAGATTGGAACAATCCTCATCAGGTACTTTCTGTCAAAAGATTGGAACAATCCTCATCAGGTACTTTCTGTCAAAAGATCGGAACAATCCTCATCAGGTACTTTCTGTCAAAAGATTGGAACAATCCTCATCAGGTACTTTCAGTCAAAAGATTGGAACAATCCTCATCAGGTACTTTCTGTCAAAAGATTGGAACAATCCTCATCAGGTACTTTCTGTCAAAAGATTGGAACAATCCTCATCAGGTACTTTCAGTCAAAAGATTGGAACAATCCTCATCAGGTACTTTCTGTCAAAAGATTGGAACAATCCTCATCAGGTACTTTCTGTCAAAAGATTGGAACAATCCTCATCAGGTACTTTCAGTCAAAAGATTGGAAAGTCAAATAATTGAAAGATCAATGTGAGCAATAAAACCAAAGAACATTTGGGGGGATTTGAAAATAAAAAAAAATATACACTGTTAGCACCACATCATTTGTTGATATACAACATGCCCATAAATTTAATTTATTAAGTGCAATATGTAATAATTGTCATTATTTATATTTAATGAAGTTGTTAATATCTCATTAAACATTATTTTATTATGGTGTGTTTTTTATTTATTTATTTATAATTCTATTCTTACTAGAATTTATCAATAACTCGTAATCCGATTGGACATCGTCACTTATTCTACGTCATTTGAAAGGAATTTATAAATCAATATTTCCATTTGCCGGACTACCTTTTCCCCCTGTCATTCCACGCGTATAAATCTACGAGCAATGATACTAAGGGGTTCAGCTGGAAGGATCTGCCATCTTGAAAATGTGAAATCCTACATGTCATATTTACAACAATACACAAAAATAATTAAAAAGCTTACCTTGAAAACTTATTTTAGTTAAAATTGTATCAAACTTGAAGCGTACAGGAAGCCAAATAACGTCTAATCTTTACGTTTCAAACTGGAAATCTTCATACGACATCATGTTGGTTATGTTCCAATGTCATCAATAACATTTCGCAGATTTTTTTCAGTTTACAATCGTATGTGTATTGTATGTCCATTGTTTGAGGCTCTCCTTGGGTATTTCTTTAATAGCATTTAGCGTCGAAAACAAACACGATGTCCAAGAATAAGAATTATAAGGATTAAACACTGTGTTTTTAGGAAATTATGTATGTATAGATAATTTCCTAAAAAACAGTGTTTAATCCTTATAATTCATTTGTTTCTTTGTATGTCATGTTGAGGGGCCTTTGTTGTCATGGTCGTGATTGTATGGTAGTTTGATTTACAACTACCTTTGCAATCAGTGCCTATCACCACAAAAGTTGTGAGTTCGAATCCCGCTCATGGTGAGGTGTACTCGATACAACATTATGTGATAAAGTTTGTCAGTGACTTGCAGCAGGTCGATGGTTTTCAACCATATTTCAGTTATATCATGGTGGTCAGTTCAAATTGGTGGAGGAAACCGGAGTTCGCAGAGAAAACCACCGACATGTCACAGGTCACTGTAAAACTTTAATAACTTTATTATGATTTTCTAAACAGACGACTTCCATGGGGGTTATGTCCCCTTTTCCAACTTCTTAATTCCTTTATACCTTATGTTCATTCCATTTGTCTTGTAAAGGTAGCTTTTTCCTAAGAAACCAGTGAGGGAATTGACACAAACTATACAGGAGTAATCCACTATCAAGTTTACATTTTTATACTAATTGGTAAATCTAAATGGCTGCCACTAAAACAACTGTCCATGGCTAGAAATGTCATTCCATTACAACTGTCCATGGCTAGAAATGTCACTCCATTACAACTGTCCATGGCTAGAAATGTCACTCCATTCCAACTGTCCATGGCTAGAAATATCACTCCATTCAGACAACAACTGTTCATGGCTAGAATTGTCACTCCATTACAACTGTCCATGGCTAGAAATGTCACTCCATTACAACTGTCCATGGCTAGAAATGTCACTCCATTACAACTGTCCATGGCTAGAAATGTCATTCCATTACAACTGTCCATGGCTAGAAATGTCATTCCATTACAACTGTCCATGGCTAGAAATGTCACTCCATTACAACTGTCCATGACTAGAAATGTCACTCCATTCAGACAACTGTCCATGGCTAGAAATGTCACTCCATTCCAACTGTCCATGGCTAGAAATGTCACTCCATTCAGACACATTATACCAATTCCAAGTCCATCAGTCTGCTCTTTCTCCTCAAAGCAGTGTGCTTAGCGGCGAGAAGCAGCCAATACAAATTTGATAATTTTTGTTTAACTCAAACCCATGATTTACTCATTACACCAATGATACAGTACATATTACCATGGAAACCCATGATCTACTCATTACACCAATGATACAGTATATATTACCATGGAAACCCATGATCTACTCATTACACCAATGATACAGTATATATTACCATGGAAACCCATGATCTACTCATTACACCAATGATACAGTATATATTTCCATGATCTACTCATTACACCAATGATATATTACCATGGAAAATAGCATCATTATATTGCCATTTTAATTTCTTTTTTAAAAAGAAGTTGTTTTGTTTATGACAGATGTGTGTATATCAACAAGAAAACTAAATATGGGTGAAAGTAATCTTATAAATACTGTCATCATTGTGTCAGAATATATGAAGGAAAACATATTGGTGAAAGTAATATTATAAATACTGTCATCATTGTGTCAGAATATGGGTGAAAGTAATCTTATAAATACTGTCATCATTGTGTCAGAATATATGAAGGAAAACATATTGGTGAAAGTAATATTCTAAATACTGTCATCATTGTGTCAGAATATGGGTGAAAGTAATCTTATAAATACTGTCATCATTGTGTCAGAATATATGAAGGAAAACATATTGGTGAAAGTAATATTATAAATACTGTCATCATTGTGTCAGAATATGGGTGAAAGTAATCTTATAAATACTGTCATCATTGTGTCAGAATATATGAAGGAAAACATATTGGTGAAAGTAATATTATAAATACTGTCATCATTGTGTCAGAATATGGGTGAAAGTAATATTATAAATACTGTCATCATTGTGTCAGAATATGGGTGAAAGTAATCTTATAAATACTGTCATCATTGTGTCAGAATATATGAAGGAAAACATATTGGTGAAAGTAATATTATAAATACTGTCATCATTGTGTCAGAATATTGGTGAAAGTAATATTATAAATACTGTCATCATTGTGTCAGAAAATGGGTGAAAGTAATATTATAAATACTGTCATCATTGTGTCAGAATATTGGTGAAAGTAATATTATAAATACTGTCATCATTGTGTCAGAAAATGGGTGAAAGTAATATTATAAATACTGTCATCATTGTGTCAGAATATATGAAGGAAAACATATTGGTGAAAGTAATATTATAAATACTGTCATCATTGTGTCAGAATATATGAAGGAAAACATCCTACAATGACAAAGAAAAATAAGACAATGCAGCTGTATACATAAAAATATATTGTTCATAACAATATCAAATATTACAAAATAAGGAATGTTTTATTTTAAACAAAAATATAAAAGAATATAAAAAGAATACTGGATTGTTTGGAACATTGTTCACTTTGGCAACATTCGGAAAATATTCTACATTAAATGTAGTATACAGTAGTCCCCTTCTTGTAAGACAACCCCTTCTGTCCTCTCTTGAGAGGGGTCATTTAGAAGCAGCATGCCCATTTACCCTCTGCAGAGGGTTTTTTACTCCCAAAATAGGCCCTGTACCCCCAAAATTGTAGGGACTTTCTATATGCAGAGGTACAAAGTTAAGGAAAAAACAGCAATTGTACCCCATTGTACCCCCAGTTTCAAAACTCAGTGGGCACCCTGTAGAAGTATTTTGATTAAATCAGTGCATCTGAAATCTGTTCTGATAGGAGGGGTAGACTGGTGGAAGTGGCCTGATAAGAGGGGTAGACTGGTGGAAGTGGCCTGATAAGAGGGGTAGACTGGTGGAAGTGGCCTGATAGGAGGGGTAGACTGGTGGAAGTGGCCTGATAAGAGGGGTAGACTGGTGGAAGTGGCCTGATAAGAGGGGTAGACTGGTGGAAGTGGCCTGATAAGAGGGGTAGACTGGTGGAAGTGGCCTGATAAGAGGGGTAGACTGGTGGAAGTGGCCTGATAGGAGGGGTAGACTGGTGGAAGTGGCCTGATAAGAGGGGTAGACTGGTGGAAGTGGCCTGATAAGAGGGGTAGACTGGTGGAAGTGGCCTGATAAGAGGGGTAGACTGGTGGAAGTGGCCTGATAGGAGGGGTAGACTGGTGGAAGTGGCCTGATAGGAGGGGTAGACTGGTGGAAGTGGCCTGATAAGAGGGGTAGACTGGTGGAAGTGGCCTGATAAGAGGGGTAGACTGGTGGAAGTGGCCTGATAGGAGGGGTAGACTGGTGGAAGTGGCCTGATAGGAGGGGTAGACTGGTGGAAGTGGCCTGATAAGAGGGGTAGACTGGTGGAAGTGGCCTGATAAGAGGGGTAGACTGGTGGAAGTGGCCTGATAAGAGGGGTAGACTGGTGGAAGTGGCCTGATAAGAGGGGTAGACTGGTGGAAGTGGCCTGATAAGAGGGGTAGACTGGTGGAAGTGGCCTGATAAGAGGGGTAGACTGGTGGAAGTGGCCTGATAAGAGGGGGACTAGTGTACTATAATTTTGTATAAATCTATTTTTAATTGATAATGTTAGTATTATTAAATTAAATAATGCATTAATTGTACATGTTTTCTACATTTCAATTACAAAAATATCTAGTTCATTCCAGATCAAATCTGAAAACTAGGTCATATCCAAAAATTAGGTTGATAATGAAAATTTAAATTGCATTTTCAATCACTGGCAAAATGTAGCATTTCAAAAGAGTTTATCATTCTGCTTTCTTCTGTTTCCCATTTGTTCCTTTAAGTCTGAGTAATATCAGCCTGATCAGTTCATAGGTTATTGTCAAAGAGAATTCTGGTTTTAACATGTAGATCTTTGGAACTCGTCCTAGAAAGAAGAACAGACAAGATCATAATAAAACTAAGAATTCTTATATTAGTAGTTATGTGGATATTTCTAACTATTAGTAGGTATAGAAACTAAAGTGATACAACTGCTCCAAGTCAACAAATAGCTAAAATATATAAGAACTACTGGTCTATGGATTGAATTTGTGAAATGTTTCACTAATTTCTAAGGAAATTAATTTGTTGGCCGATCAGAAATTATTATGATTCTTTGGTTTAAATAGCATTCTGTCGATTTAAAGAAGCTTGAAATGTTGACAAACAACACCGGCAAGAAATGGTAAACCCCACACAGCTTTTTGCCAGATAATCTAAATACAGGTACATGTATATGATTTTAGAGATATAATGTTTCAGAACAATCAGGCTGTGATGTTATGGTTAAGAGGGATTCACATCTATCTAGACAATCAGTCTGTATCACCACTAAAGTTTTTAGTTTTTGAGTTTGCTACTCAATCATGACTAGGCATACTTGATTCAACATTATGTGAGTTTGTCAGTAACTAATGGCAGGTTAATGGTTTTCTCCATATACTACTGTTTCCTCCTAAAAAAGAACTGACCATTAGAATATAACTGAAATATTGTTGAAAGTGGTATTTAAAACATCCATAAAGATTCAAATAAACATTACATGTTAACAGACATTAGAGACCATCAATAGTAAAACCCTTACATCATGTAATACATGGAGGATTAAAGAGTTTCTAAGGATTTCAAATCATAACCAGGGATTGGGAAGGCCACGCGCCATGCGCAATTGGCGCTTCCAAGTCAATTGTGGCGCATTGAGGTTCGTTATCTATGCGCCGATGTGCGCCCTGTAAATTCTGATTATTTTATTGTTTCATGTGTCCATTAAAGTCGTTTTCTATTTTGTGTCGTGATTTTGTCACTGTCTTCACTCGTCGTTAATTTCCCTTTAATGGCAGTTCCTTGATTTCCCCTTTCTATGCTTAGAACAGTTATTTGTGTCAACCAATCAGACAAAAGGATTCACTCTTTTGATTCTAAATTTAATGTATTTAAAACACATTTGTCCTGGCGTTTCGTTCTCTTTTCTGAATAATTGATCGGTTTTGGTGGAGTGTATTCCACTTTCTGGTTGAATAGAATCTAATTACAATTAATTGGTACAAGTATACCGTGCCAATCTTTTTATTTGAGTTAAAAGTTGTATTTATAAATAAAAATCGTAAACCGAAACCATGCGCTTGGTATAACTAATAACCAAAAAGTATCGGGGAGTGTAATACGCTATTTCCAACCCAAAATGGACTTTTTTTTATCTTACTTTTTTTTTCTTAGGGTACATTTTGACAGTTAATACTTCAAGTCACGTTCCTGTGTTAAATTTTGAGAAAAAAAATTGTGTAATCCAAAATGCAATCATAACATGAACTGATATTTTTTTAGAACATTGCTAGGTTTGCTTGTTTCAGATCTAACCTATACAACATGCACAAAACATCTTCTTAATTTGGATGTCTTGGTTTGACTATTTGCTTTTTCATGTTACACAATCCATACAAGTCTAAAAAAATGATATTTATCAATGCATAGGCTAGCACACAGTTTAACTAACCAAAGTTGTGGTCCATTGCTAATTTGAAATGACCCATTGCAAATTTGAAATGGCACATTATTCTCTAAAATGGCCCCTTGATGTGGTCAAGTAAGGGGCCATTGTCTCTTTGACAAACCATTCTTCCCAATCCCTGCATAACATGCCAATCTGAAGCGAACTGGTTATTAAAACAGGGCTGTGTATCTGGTTTGGTTTATGGTGTTTAATGCCACTTTCAATAATATTTCAAGTATATCATGGTGGTCAGTTTTATTGGTGGAGGAAACTGTCGCAAGTCACTGACAAACTTCATCACATAATGTTATATCGAGTACACCACGCTATGAACAGGATTCAAACTCACAACATTCATGGTGATAGGCACCGATTTCATAAGGGGCAACTACCATGCCAGGACGACCACGATGACCCCGCCTATCAGGTTGGCACATTGTCCACCATCCTAATGTCGGTATGACCAGTCAACTTCTGATGCCAATATATTGTACTGTATTACAGTAAATAGTAGATTACCTGTCATTATGTCTGCCCATTTGGCCAAGAACTTATCTCCCTTTCTCTGAAGAGCTGCTGTTGAGGCATCAAGGAGAATAGGAAATCTATACATCATTTGACAGAACACCATTGACCTGGAAGTACAATTAATTATGCAACCTGTACAGAGAATTCTGGGAAATAAGTATTTATACATCATTTGACAGAATACCATTGACCTGGAAGTACAATAAGCTAAGTAACCTTTATTGAGAATTCTGGATAATAAGTATTTATACATCATTTGACAAAATACCATTGACCTGGAAGTACAATGAGCTAATTAAATGACCTATACTGAGAATTCTGGGATATAAGTATTTATACATCATTTGACAGAATACCATTGACCTGGACTTACAATGAGTTCAATAAATAATCTTTACTGAGAATTCTGGGAAATAAGTGTTCAAGTGCAGTACAGTATATCATGGTTTCGATTCTCTGTTGGGTTATGCCAGACTAAAAAAAGTGGTTCATGTGGCTTCTTCACTAAGCAGCATTAAGGAGTAAGAATGAAGAATGGTTGGCTAGGAATTGAAATAATGTGTCCAAGTGGAGCGACATGTCTACCCACGAACAGTTGTTTCAGTGAGCTAGCACTATACAAAACCAAACTCAGCGTGTTGGTCTAGTATATCATCATCAAATTAAAGATGTCCAAAACTTTATCAGCCAAAATCAGTTAAATGGAACCAATAGAGAAATACATGTCCAATGCATTTTCATGCTCAAAAGTTGACGATACATCGCAGTATTTGATTGACCACACGGTACACGGTACAATTGGTGCCCCTTACGATATTGATGACACGATACGACTGGGTGCTCCTTACGATATTGATGCCACGGTTATTTCTTTAGTACCAAAAACTGTTAAAATAAAATATTAGTTTTAATTTTCACGGACATGTGGCAAATCCTTAAGAAAAAAAAATGGCGACATAATACCAACAAAATTTAGTAAAAAATTATTTGTTTAAGAGCGTGAACTACGTGTATCCTATTACTGATACTTAGATCACAAGAATTATAAAATCATCCCTGTTTATGTCCAGATTATTAATACATTAAATATTCTTGTTATCTCGTGCTTTTAACAAGATAATTATTTACAATGTTATAAAGTGAATTATGTTACGTGAACTACGTTACTATGACAAATTAAAACTTTCTTTTATTCATAAAATATTCTTAAAATCTTTCCTTTAGCACTGTTCTTCTACTGGAAATATCCATAGCAGACGAATGTTAGGTGGAAATTTCATTTATTTTGATATTTAAGTGAAATAATAAGACCAGTGCGTTTTGGGTAAGCATTTTAAATACCACGATTGGTCCCATTTAACTGATTTTGGCTGTATAACAGATTTTTAGCATATTGTGTTCAAATCTTGTGTTTATAATAATCTACAATAGATAAGTTACCATTTAAAATCATATCCAAACTTAGACATCCATCTATGATGGTAGATCTTCATAACATCTGAATCATAATTCCCATGATTCAAAGCTTCATCAAGAAATATGGCAGCCAATTTACCTCCTTCCATAGCATGGTGTATACCTTCACCTAGAAATAGAATGTTTGATTTTGAAATGAAGAACAGCATCAATACCAGTTTATTAACATCTAAAACACAACACATGATTTGAGGTGAGAGTTGATTGTCTATTTTGTTAATATTGCTGAAATTGTTGACTATCAAAGTTATAACTTTCTTTTCATACATGTACATGCAATTTAATACATGTCATTTAATGACTTGTTTGCTAATGTTTCAAATAAAAGAGTATAGAGTAGTCTCCCCTTCTGTCACTTCCACTGAAAACAACACCTCTTTTTAGGTCATTTTTCATTGCAGGTGCAACCTTATAAGAAGACGACTACTGTATTGATTGATGTATCATCTTGAGGTATAAAATCCCTTAGTTACAGACCTGTCATTGGATCAATCATTCCTGCTGCATCACCAACAACTAATACATGGTCACCATAGGTCACTTTCTCTCCTCCTAATCGAAGACTTGCTAGGAAATAAATAAAAAATAATATCAAAACAATAGTTCATTATTGAAACTGGCTGTTTTAAATCATGATATATGGCAGTCAGTTTTTTAGGTTGAGGAAACCTGAGTACCCAGAGAAAACCACTGACCTGGCGCAAGTCACTGACAAAATTTATCACATAATGCTGTATCGAGTACACCTCACCATGAGTGGGATTCAAACTCACAACTTTAGTGGTGATAGGCACTGATTGCATATGTAGTTATAAATCCAACTCCCATACGATCATGACGGCCCACCATGTTGTATAATACTCAACCTTCAACAATATTTCTGTTATATCATGGTGGTCAGTTTTATTAGCAGAGGAAACAGAAGTAATCTGAGCCAACCACTATCCTGCCCCAAATCACTGAAAAACATATCACATAAGTTTGTATGACATACTCGATACAGGAGAGGATCAGACTCACAACTTTAGTGGTGATAGACATTGATTACATAGGTAGTTGTAAATCTGACACAAATACAATCATCACCATGACATCCCCTATGCTAGTACAGCTTTAGGGAGAAATTGTACCAGGTACCTACAAATAACCGAGTTGGTTTTCTCCAGTTTCCTCCCTTTCCATGATATAGCTGATAAAACAACTGACCAATCCAATAATTTATATATCTTCCTGGACAACTAAAAAAACCTGTTTAATGTGAAGTCGTTTTCTCTAATATCACCTGATTTTCAACATAACAAAGTTTGATTTCATTCTGATGTAGGTAAAACTCACCAGCTTTCATTCTTTCTATTTTAAAATTATCACCTAAAGCTCTACTAATGTTAGGATCTTTCTTCATCAGCCAATCATGCCAGTAATTTAACTCTTCTGGAACTACTTTAGGATTACCAGGTATTATATATACACAGTAATTCAATACATCGTTAGGATGTCTAAATAATGCTGAATAACCTGCAACATAAACAATGAATTATCTACCTTAGTCTGCCCAGTAATTTAACTCATCTAGAACTACTTTAGGATTACCAGGTATTATATATACACAGTAATTCAACACATCGTTAGGATGTCTAAATAATGCTGAATAACCTGCAACATAAACAATGAATTATCTACCTTAGTCTGCCCAGTAATTTAACTCATCTAGAACTACTTTAGGATTACCATGTATTATATATACACAGTAATTCAATACATTGTTAGGATGTCTAAATAATGCTGAATAACCTGCAACATAAACAATGAATTATCTACCTTAGTCTGCCCAGTAATTTAACTCATCTAGAACTACTTTAGGATTACCATGTATTATATATATACACAGTAATTCAATACATCGTTAGGATGTCTAAATAATGCTGAATAACCTGCAACATAAACAATGAATTATCTACCTTAGTCTGCCCAGTAATTTAACTCATCTAGAACTACTTTAGGATTACCAGGTATTATATATACACAGTAATTCAACACATCGTTAGGATGTCTAAATAATGCTGAATAACCTGCAACATAAACAATGAATTATCTACCTTAGTCTGCCCAGTAATTTAACTCATCTAGAACTACTTTAGGATTACCATGTATTATATATACACAATAATTCAATACATCGTTAGGATGTCTAAATAATGCTGAATAACCTGCAACATAAACAATGAATTATCTGCCTTAGTCTGCCCAGTAATTTAACTCATCTAGAACTACTTTAGGATTACCAGGTATTATATATACACAGTAATTCAACACATCGTTAGGATGTCTAAATAATGCTGAATAACCTGCAACATAAACAATGAATTATCTACCTTAGTCTGCCCAGTAATTTAACTCATCTAGAACTACTTTAGGATTACCAGGTATTATATATATACAGTAATTCAACACATCGTTAGGATGTCTAAATAATGCTGAATAACCTGCAACATAAACAATGAATCATCTACCTTAGTCTGCCCAGTAATTTAACTCATCTAGAACTACTTTAGGATTACCATGTATTATATATACACAGTAATTCAATACATCGTTAGGATGTCTAAATAATGCTGAATAACCTGCAACATAAACAATGAATTATCTACCTTAGTCTGCCCAGTAATTTAACTCATCTAGAACTACTTTAGGATTACCAGGTATTATATATACACAGTAATTCAACACATCGTTAGGATGTCTAAATAATGCTGAATAACCTGCAACATAAACAATGAATTATCTACCTTAGTCTGCCCAGTAATTTAACTCATCTAGAACTACTTTAGGATTACCATGTATTATATATACACAGTAATTCAATACATCGTTAGGATGTCTAAATAATGCTGAATAACCTGCAACATAAACAATGAATTATCTACCTTAGTCTGCCCAGTAATTTAACTCATCTAGAACTACTTTAGGATTACCATGTATTATATATACACAGTAATTCAATACATCGTTAGGATGTCTAAATAATGCTGAATAACCTGCAACATAAACAATGAATTATCTACCTTAGTCTGCCCAGTAATTTAACTCATCTAGAACTACTTTAGGATTACCAGGTATTATATATACACAGTAATTCAATACATCGTTAGGATGTCTAAATAATGCTGAATAACCTGCAACATAAACAATGAATTATCTACCTTAGTCTGCCCAGTAATTTAACTCGTCTAGAACTACTTTAGGATTACCATGTATTATATATACACAGTAATTCAATACATCGTTAGGATGTCTAAATAATGCTGAATAACCTGCAACATAAACAATGAATTATCTACCTTAGTCTGCCCAGTAATTTAACTCATCTAGAACTACTTTAGGATTACCATGTATTATATATACACAGTAATTCAATACATCGTTAGGATGTCTAAATAATGCTGAATAACCTGCAACATAAACAATGAATTATCTACCTTAGTCTGCCCAGTAATTTAACTCATCTAGAACTACTTTAGGATTACCAGGTATTATATATACACAGTAATTCAACACATCGTTAGGATGTCTAAATAATGCTGAATAACCTGCAACATAAACAATGAATTATCTACCTTAGTCTGCCCAGTAATTTAACTCATCTAGAACTACTTTAGGATTACCAGGTATTATATATATACAGTAATTCAACACATCGTTAGGATGTCTAAATAATGCTGAATAACCTGCAACATAAACAATGAATTATCTACCTTAGTCTGCCCAGTAATTTAACTCATCTAGAACTACTTTAGGATTACCAGGTATTATATATACACAGTAATTCAACACATCGTTAGGATGTCTAAATAATGCTGGATTACCAGGTATTATATATACACAGTAATTCAACACATCGTTAGGATGTCTAAATAATGCTGAATAACCTGCAATATAAACAATGAATTATCTCCCCTGCTCTACCTAGTCATCTATGTTTCTACAACTATTTCAGAACTATCAGGAATTATGTATAAACAATAGTTCAACAGGTTGCTAGAAAATCTGAATAATGCTAAGTATGGTGCGAACATAAATAAGGAATTATCTCCCTTGTCTAACAAGTTATTGAACGTTATTAGAACTACATCAGGATTCCTTTAAATTATTTATAAACAATAATTCAGTTTATTGTTAGAATGTCTAAATAATGCTGAATAACATGCAATGAATTATCTCCCTTATTTACCAAGTAAGCTAACGTTTCTAGAACTAATTAGCATTAACCAGAATTGTGTATACATAATAGTTCAACAAGTTATAAGGATGTCTGTAACCTGGCAACCGTTTCACTAAAAGTCGTAAACGTAGATGTAAGTGTATTCTTAATAGTTACGACCGTTTCACTAATAGTTAGGATTTATGACAAAAAATGATCGCAAAGTTAAGAGTGGTGATGGGTACTCATAAGTTGTAAATCGTAAACCTATTTTCGTAGAGAAGAATTGCTATCCGCCTTTTTTTAATATGAACATTAATCAAATGAAGCGAACAATACATATTAGATGCACGCAACAATTTTGATATTTCGAGAGCCATAAAAATCATTAAAACAGCTACACATTATTGTTTGTTTCAGTGTACTTTCTATCAGTTCCACATTTACAATATCAACATATTTTATTAACGAGGGTACCTAGAAGAAATTTCAAGAAATGAACAATATCAGGTACATGTACAAACAATGGTTCAAAAAATAAAGTTAAGCACAAACAGAGGGCGCATTACATTTGCGTGGATTTGGGGATTAACAGATATTACATTTGCACGGAGAAAGAGCATTATAACTGCCTGTAAAATGTACGTGAGACTTTTTTTTATAATTTGCATGGATTACCTGTTATTTAGAATACCGGTATATTTAATTTATTCATAACATTTTCTGCATTTTGCAGCATGACTGACGATGTAATATGGATTATTCACCTTCGTAAGCCCTTAAACTGAAGAATAACATACAAAGACTTATATGAAATATAAATTTAAAAAAAGATAAATTTGTAACATACATGTTTAAAAAAAAAAATACTATAATTTTGAAGGAAACAGATATTTTAGCAGTCCAAATGTTAAAATCCATTGGTAATTTTTATTGATTATACAAAGCGTTAAAAACACTCACTATGAATATAAATTAACAGTACATGTACATGTTAAGGTTTAATATTGTAAGATGTGTATTTTTGTTGTTTTATGTGTTGATGAAACATATTATTTTATATGTGTGAATATAGTGATGAAATAAAACTACCCTAATCAGATAGCGAGGGGTTAAATCTCATGAATATAATGCCTACCCATATTTGAATAACAAAATCTCATGAATATAATGCCTACCCATATTTGAATAACAAAATCTCATGAATATAATGCCTACCCATATTTGAATAACAAAATCTCATGAATATAATGCCTACCCATATTTGAATAACAATAAAGTATGGCCGGCATGAATTATTACGATTCTAATAGGACAAATACGATAATTTTAAAATTCGAGGCGGTCAAGGTGATGCGCTGGTAGTGGCTATTCCATCAATCTCCTACAGAATTTTAAAAATGGTAAAATTGGGAATTAAAAGATGGAAAGCGAAATTGTGGTTGAAACTGTGGCTTAAAATACTGAAAAGAATTTTATTGACAAGGTTCAATATAAATTTTATTACAAATAAACAACTTTAAATGATTAACAACGAAATTACCAGTTGAACGCAGCCAGTCGTTTCGGAGATAAAGGGAGATAAACATGGAAACAGTGAACGAAAGGTAAGTAAGTAAAATGTTTATTCCTGGTTTACGATGTTAAATGTGAAGGTGTCCTCCCGAAATATTAGCATACTGTAAGATATTCATGTAGAAAATCGCTAACCATGATGAATTTTCTGAAATAAGTCAGTGTTTATGTAGGTGCTTTTTTTTAGCTCAGCGCGCATGTGTGGCCTATATTTGATTGTTTTTCAAATATGCCTTTATTTGTATATCGAATACGGGACGTCACATTAGAATACGAAATAAACTTTAAAGAAAGGTAAAAAAATCCACACAATTGTCATGTGTTTAAGTTCTTCACGTAAATGTAAGATTTTTTCCACACAATCGAAATGCACCGCAAACAGATTATCAATGCAGAATGTGAATGTATTGCCAAATCAATGGTCACATTTTTGAAATTTCCCCTTACATATAGTATGAAATTTATTAAAATATATTCCATAAAATAAATTTATTCTCAAATTTCGGTAAAATTTTACACTTAACAATTTTTTTTCTAATAGCTTTGGTTTATACATTTAAAAAATCACTGTAGAGTTTTAGAATTAGTTGAATATTAAAATTGTATTTAAACACATTTAAAATGTGATTATTAATGTAATCAGCTTCCAAGCTGTTTGGTTTATATATACAATGTATGATACAATACATTTTTGTATATCTTTTTACCTCCATTATAGGAGATGTTACTTGTCGCAAGTCATAAGTCGTAACTCTTACGATTAGGACTAGTTTAGTGAAACGCACGTATACGTGCACGTAAGGAAATCGTGAGAGTGATCTTAGACTTACGATTTACGATCACTTTAGTGAAACAGTCGCCTGCACTATGAACAATGAATTATCTCCCTTGTCTGCATTCAAAGTTTCTGGAACTACTTCAAGATAACATTATTTTCATTGTATTTTATTCCTCGCTAATGCTAAGGATAGATTGTTTACAACAATAATGTTACCAATATTAATATCTCCAACAAACTATGGCTTCCATGAATTATTTGTTTAATAACCTGCAATAATTATATTATGTTCTAGAAAAGTTAAATTACAGGCAATTCAATAACTCATAACTAATAAAAATATTATTAAAAGTTAAAATTTACCAGGTAATAATTCTTTATTGTAAAATACAACACCATCAGCATCAAACTTGTGTGTACCTGCTTCAACATAAGATCTAGAACAGGTACTGTCTGGTGGGCGTGTCACTAAACCAAGTTGTGTGGCCAGTCTAGACGGGGCACCATCAGCACATACTAATACCTACAAATAAATTGAAAAATATTTAGAATACAATGTACCCGGTATGTAGATCATCGGCCATATCAGTTAATCAAGATTTGTGCACCGTATGTTGGGGAAATGTGATTACCTTAACAGATAGTGTGTAGAGTTAAACCTTGAAACAAAACCTTGTCCTCTGAAATATTTGATTTGTAAATTGTTAAATTAATGCAAAGTTTATCATCATAACTAAAGGCTCATCTGAGTCTATACCAATCTCCTGTTTATTCATGCGCAGTTTGTGTTCAATCAAATTTGTGGTTTCTGAGAAAAATCTGTTCTATATGGTTCTATTTCAGCCAATAAAGAAAGCATAATGGCCTAGCAGTCATGTTGAATTTCTGAATGAAACAGAAATAGTGTTAAAGATCATCTAAGTAACACTTCAGTCATGTTTGGTTCCATTTGCTTTATTGATTTCTCAGAAAAAAAAATGAAATGAGAACAATGAAGGATGCAAAGTGAACACAATATGTCATATGTTTGACCAGGTCAGCTATAAAAAGGCCAGGGATACTTGTAGCAATTTAATTTGATGAGACCAAAAGACATTGTAATGTATCAGCAGAGTTACAAAATATTTACTCTAGATTTTAATGTATCAGTTGTTCCATCTTTGTATACAGTCCATAGTCCAGTAACTTCATCAAACTTAGCTTCCGTGACAGGCCAGTTCTCTTTTAAATCTGATCCCATTCTAAAATCATATTATTAAGTCAAGCAATGTTTATTTTTTCTTGTAACCTTAATTAAACCTCATGTCACAGTTCCTTGAAACATAAAACCTCAATTACCCCTGATATCATGAGCTCATTTAAAATTAAAACCTCACTTAAACAATATAACATAAAACTTCAATTAATTCTATCAACATGTCTCCATGGAAACATTAAACCTCAATACTACATAAAGCACAAATTTACACAGCTATCATATTTCCCATTAAACATGAAATTTCAAACATACAGTTTTATGTGTTCCTTTAATAACATACAGTTTTATGTGTTCCTTTAATAATAAAACCAAGTTTTATTAACCTTTCCCCTCTCTTTGGCACTCCTATTACTATTGATTATGAAAAGAAAGTTAACTGACTACTTATCTACATTTGTTATAACCAAGGTTAATTACTGGTACATACCTTTTAGCTGCCATGGCGATACTCTCGTCTAACAGTATTCTTTTACAGGCTATGGCAGCTGGAATCTCTCCTAGTTCTTTTTTACTCCTCCCTATAAAACTTAACCCTCCAGGGCTACACAATCCACCACTATCTGCCTATATATTTAATGGTAAAATGTTAACTATTATATTTATTGTCCATTAACTGTGGAACCGTAGCTCTTAACATGGTCCATAGACCATGAAAAAAGCCTAAGAGCTACAATTCTACAGCTATATTGTTCATCTATTAGAATACATTTTACCAATCAAATGAATATGTTTCAATATTTATAAAAAAAAAATCATTTTAAATTTTCAATTGTTTAAAAATTCATCCTCCTCCTTAAGTTTAATATCTAATGAAGTCATAAACTAGGAAGAACTGCTTTAGATACCTAAAACTTATGTCTCCCCTTAATGCGGCCATCTGTACAACAATCAGTTACACATTATGAGTTGAATGATATTATTTAAAACACAATTATTTGACGTTGAGGTCAAAGGTCAAGGTCCCATGAAGGTCATTATGGTACGCAACACACCACCTTATGGTCATGCACCCACATACTAAATATCATTGACCTATCTCGAAAGACAAAAATGTTATGGCCCGGACAAGAAAATACTATTTAAAAAACAATTATTTGACCTTGAGGTCAAAGTCCCACGAAGGTCATTACAGTACGCAACACACTGCCTTATGGTCATGCGCCCACATACCAAATGTAATTGACCTATCTGGAAAGACAAAAAAGTTATGATCCGGACAAGCTTCACTGAGATGAAGCAGAAGAAGCAGAAGAATCAGAAAAAGAGGAAGAAGCGGAAGAAAAAATCAGACTAAAACAATATGTCTCCCTTCATTCGAAGGGGAGCCATAATTATTTTACTACAGTATGTACACAGACAGAATGGTGAAATACAATACAATTGAAAAAATATTTTTACCATTATACTTTTTACAAGACATTGCTTCCCTCCTTCCTTTCTCCATTAGACAAACTAGTAAATTTTTGGAAATCTGTACACCAATATTATATCACTGGTATCAATGATAAGTTGTCAGTTTATTATATTTCATGTTTACATCAAACTATAATCAGTTCCTATCACCACTAAAATTGTCAGTTCAAATCCAGCTCATAATGAGGTGTGTTCCATACAACACTATGTGATAAAGTTTGTCATTGACTTGCGGCAGGTCTGTGTTTTCTCCAGGTACTCCAGTTTCCTCCACCAATAAAACTGACAATACAAAATAACTGAAATATTGTTGAAAGTGGTGTTAAACACCATAACCCATAACCCCCTTCTATTATACAGCTAAATGTAAATCATGTACTTTCTATAATTGCTTTGTTTTCCTTGATCAGATGTTCATAAACACTTTTTTATATACATTACATTATACATACAAGGTACCTACTATATGTGCTTTCTTTTCCTTAATAAGATGTTCATAAACACCCATTTCTATTAATATCTCAATAGCTGTTTTACACACAGCATCCCCACAGTATTTATCTCGTGGGAATTTCTTCTTCTCTAATAATAGAACCTTCCATCCTTTCTGTGCTGAATATAAAAAAAGATAATTATTTGACATATATGTTACTCTACAATAAATATAGCTTAAGGATTATAAGATGGGGGGGGGATATCCCCCCCCCCCCCCCAAAAAAAAATAGGTAATTAGAACAGGATCATATGAAAATCATCTGTTTCTCAGAATTCTTTTTTTAATTATATTTTTATTATAGGGATTGACATCAGAGAACTAGTTTTTGTTTTTTTTAATTTTATCCAGCCATGGTGGTCATCTTTTATTCATAACATTTTTAAATTATGATCCAATGATCATTCAATACAGTTTGGGTTCCATCAATTTATCAGTTTTTGAGATTGATGTTCTTTAAGATTTTTCCCATATTAAGAGGCAGTAACTGCTGACCTTTCGTGAGCACCTGGGTTCACCCCTGTTTTTGGTGAGGTTCGTGTTGCTCGTCTTTTTACTTTTCTGTGTTGTGTTTTTTGCTTTGTTTATCTTTGTCCTGTGTCTCGCATACCCAATGTTGCCTGTGTCTCTGGATTGTCAATTCTTGATTGCCCCTTCGGTTTTCTCTAACGTTTATTTAAATTATGTATCTTTTCAAATGGCTTAGTGGTTTTAAAGTAAGAGATTTATTCAAATAGGACATCTTGGATTTGTAATCCAAATAAAAATGTACTTTTTGGATCAGACGAGCTAATAACTTTATTTTATTTGAATATTTACCATCAATCTGTAAATTTACTGTCACAAACTCTCCTTCATATGCTAATTTCTCGGATATTTAACAATAATAAATATCAGATTTTGTATGGTTTTACAGGGAATTCATAGGTAAAGTACATACAATACTCTGTGGTTCTTATCTCCTTTGCAAAGGTTAAAATATGTCAATAATATGCCTCAGTTGTTTTTTTTCTGCTAAGCCAGAAGCGATACCAAACAACTGTTGCCGTTGCTCTTACCATACAGTGTCCATATGAGATTTACAATATATATGTTTGTCATTCCAAAAAAATAACTACGTTGTATTATGAGATGAATTATTAGCAAGGTAAATCGGCCATGAAGTATTAATCTATACAATACAAAATGTATTTGTATTTATCTATACGTTTATATGTGTTTACCTAGAAAGTAGGCACAAGTAGATCCAGCAGGTCCTGCTCCTACAATAGCTACATCATAATGGTCTTTGTCTTCATTCTGTAAACACATTTTAAACTATAAATTAAAAATAAAACAGTTGCTTCATTGAATTTCAAGATTACAGAGAGCTTATACTAACAATGTATAAAAGGGTTCTATGGTACCGTGGTATTAAATTAAAAAGATGGTTGCGAAAATTAGTTAAAAAATTGTATGTGAATACACTTGGTAATAGAAGGTATCATTGTATACTTTACCTTGTTTTTGTCATTAGAAAATCTAATGGGATACTGTTCCACTGATTTTGTCGAAGAATTTCTTGTCATATATATGTAAACAGCTGCAAATATCGCTGACAGTACACAGATAGTCTCAAATAGTGTCATGTTTATCACTTGGATGTTGGAACACAGACGATGTGACAAGAGAATTGACCTCTGACCCTTGATGAACTTTGATCACCACAATTCATTTTTTTTTTATATTAAATTACAAAACGATATCATATGATTTAAACGTAAAAATTAAAAAATGATTCTGTTATAACTGGCCTACATTTCATTTGATTTCATTTATTTTAATACTCGGAAAGTTTCTTTTATTAACTGCGGAGCAAAAAAGTTCTCCGCACATGACGTCATTTCGGTCCACCCAGGGAAACCACATTTTGTGAAAAGACCGGCATCTGAAACGTGAACTATGCCTCCTACCTCCCCAAATATAAGCGAGTAGTAAGTAAAACGTGTGCCAAATCCTTTCAGAATATTTATTATCTTAAAATGAAATCATCGGATGTGTATTAAAAGAATCAGTTGAAACTAATCAAGGCCATTCATTGATCTAAAATCGATAAAAAGATAATCCTCTGACTTCACACAATCATTCAGTATCGTTTGTCAAATACAGATACAAAGGTAACAGCTTTCTCTCTCACGGAATATCAGTTGTTACATTTGTTCTGTATCTAATCTATTGTTAAGGATGACTCACAACTTTAAATACATATGGTCTTCACTTCACAACTTGAAATATTCATGTAACCAATGATCCATGTGGAGTTCAAAAATTAGGCCTATGTCCAAGGACCTAAATATTCCTCAGGTACAGGATTTCCGTTGATAAAGATTCAAATGATACAACCCGATACTGATTTGGATAAAATTCTTGGGACTAAATCGCCCTGGTTTTGGATAGCTAAAAAGCAATTTGATTTGTACAGATAAATGATCGACAGAAGGATTCATGACAACTTTTCTTTTGATAAAGGCTTTATATTTAAAATATATATGGGATTTCCCAAGCTGATCCTATTATACAATATTATATAAGAAATCTCTTTCAAATCCGAGGAGTTAAATACCTTCTAGTTCTTCTGTATAGACATATAAATCAAAAATGTTTTTTTGTTAAACAACTGCTTTGGTATAGATAAGATCATGTTGTGATGATATACATCAGATTAGCATATACGTAAACTGGAAATGATAGCTAAAGGATACCATACAAGGTTTTAGTAATTTTTAGAGAGAAAACGAGCTGTCCTGTTCCTGAGTACCTGTGAAATATGTCTGCTTGGACAGTTTTTTTTTGCACTGTCAGTGATTCAGCCAGCCCTCTCCATTATATTTTTGTAAATTTGATTTTCATAGCAATTCGTCACTTTAAAATTTTTCAAAACCCAGGGTTCTCAAAAAGAATTGAAGTAGGAGTCTCAATTTATAAAATAGGGGGAGAGGGGGTGGGATTACTCTGGTAGGCGGGTATGGGATCCTCCCCCGGAAAATTTTGAAATTCTAGATTGTAGGAGATGCATTCTGAGCATATTTTGCCATTGAATTCTCCTTAAAAAAAAAATTGGTACTCTGAAATGCATTTTTTTCTTTTAATTTACTACAATGTCGTATCAGTGGTATCTGGTGAAAAGCAAGGTTATACAAAGCAATTTTCGAGGAAACTTTCATGACAAAATCAGCCTCAGAATATCTCTTCTGCAAGAAGAATTGAAAAATGTTGTAATATATAACTATAAATAACTTGAAGTCTCATATTTTAATCTGATTATTACTCTCACGTTGAATAATGAATGAAATCTCAAGGAATGTTGGCTTAAATTCAGTCCCAGTGAAACTTAACTTTTTTAACAGGACAGAAGGTTCCGTGTAGATAAAAATTTCACTGGACCTTCATTGCTTCCACATATCTTTAAATATTTTTTTTTTAAATTCACAGGACACAACGTCCAGTAATCTTTTCGTAATCATCAATGACAATGACCTGAAAAAAATATTTTTGACTTGCAACAAAATTCGTGCTTTACTACAAAAAATAGGATCACGAGTGATGCTACCAAGCATAAATAGTAACGTTCTTGCTTTGAAAACCGTTAAATCTTCATCGATTTCCTTGCTTGTTTATACGTTCCGTAAAGGGATATCCCAGCTTTTGGAATGTGACGACTGCGCATCCTTCATGAGCAAATACTCCACTCGGAACGCTTCGTGCATCTATATAGTAGAACCAAGTGAAGTCCGAAATGTTGTGTAGTCGTAGACCAGAGTTCCCACCGTGATGTCACCGGGAGTTAGATATATTTAGAAAATGGTGGATTTGTTAGTGTTCGGTTGATTGTAATAGTAAAAGTAATCGATAAGAAGATATAGATCAACAAAACGTGATAACGACAATTCACATAAACATAAAAATTGTTGGAAAACCCATGCTGGATAAATTTTTAACCGGCGAAAATGTGAATGTGAACGGCGAAGTCACCGGCACATTAGTTTAAATGTTAAGCAAAGTTTCAGCCATTAAACAGACTATAAACCAGTCTACCATCAATGAAATTAATGCCCATTAAATGATTTTAAAGGCACTTGATTCATCTTTTTTAAAGGGTGATCATTTTCTAGTTGAGTTCTCTTAGAACCTAGTTGACATAAACATAATTTTTAACAACATTTGGTAGATTCTAAAACATTGACAGGGGAGTGGAAATATTAAAATTTTCTACTTGTCCCTGGGAAAGTTATTTTAGAAAGTTGTTGCTTGTTCTGTTTTGAAGATCTTGAATGAGAGTGTTTTCATTTTGTGAGTAAATATCTATTATTTCATTTAGAACACAAGAAAGCTGTTCCACAAAAAATCAGTAGGGAAACATGTTCGTCGTGTTATTAGGACCCCATTGGAAATAAGCGGAAATGCTTTAAAATGTCTTCCTTGGAAGGATATCAACTTAAGTGCATTTTAGCCTTGAAGTACTTGTTTTATTTCATATTTACATATGCATATTTTAAAACTACACTTGTATATAGTTGGTATTGATTCCTAAACCAGTTTTACCTTTTACCTTTATTCATAGGAACACTACACCACAGATCATTTCCTGATCTGAAAAACCCTCAAAACATTTGAGTTTTTACCATAAATATTAAATTTTAAGGACACATACTCGTTCCCAGAACTCTTTACTCAGAAAATTGTTGTGCTTTGTTATGTTTTTTACTTGTTCCTGGACAAGCAAGATAGTTGAAATTTGGATTAGTTTGCATGGCAATTCCACACCCCTGATTGAAGGTGAATTCTGCCTAGCGGCCTTACATTCTTTATCAAATTGGATATACATGTATATTGAAATATTCTGTTTTAAAAATTGAGTGATACTCAAAATTTATTGTTAATAAAGAATGGCTTGAGTCTAGTTCAGTTGAATTGCTCTGTAATCTGTCATGCACAAGGTTCTAATAAGTATCTCTGTACCTCTGTAAATTGGTTATGAGAAATAAAGATATATATATATAATATGTATAAGCAATGGCTGCCTATGGCTATTGATGCTTTTGAGTAAATGTGTTGGCACAGATATTAACCATAGTAGGTTCAAAACCACCCTCCATTAACTATGTTAGTGGAGATCTCCTTTAGCTCAGTTGATACAGTGCTGGCTTACAATGCAATAGGCCGCGAGATCAAATTCCAACAGGGACAATGTCTTTTTCAGAGATAAAATATGCTCTAGTCTAGTACTGTTACATAAGCAAAAATGCAATTGAATAATTTCCTTTTAAATATCAATAGACCATTTGCACATTTCGGATATGATTCTAAAATTTTATCTGTTTTTATGGGAGTTATTTCCCTTTTATGCAGAGGAAAGTGTCCCCTTTCACGCAAAGTTTAATGAAAAAAATGAATACTTTCCCCATATACACATACTCTGTACAAAATGTAAATGTTGTGAGACAACTTGTAAATTAAATTAGTATAAAACATTTTCTGCTGATTTTTTACAAGGTTCAAATATCTACAAATTTTATGAAAATTTTACAGTGAAGATATCATTTTGCCTATAGCTACTGCAAGGGACTTAACTCATAAAAATGTCAAAAACTTATAATTTTGTATAATTATCTATTAAATGAGGGCAAAGAAATGAGTTTTAACACCTGCAATACTTGCATTACCTATTATTGATTTCTAAACTTATTAATTAGTATAATGTGTATTAAGGTAGACAGATAGGTATAAAGTACATATCATGTCATCTTCTGTGGTATTTATTGTCATCTGTAATATCATATTATAATACAAACCTGACAGGTATTTGAAATAGATGACTATTTCCTGACAAATTATGTAAGCTAATCAGATTTCACGTACATGTATATAATGATACTATGATTACATGTAGGAAATATACGAGACAAAATGACAGGTGCTATCCATTATACCGGTACTTAGTTTGTTTTATGTAATTAATTTCAATCTACGAACAAAGACACAGAAATTGAGAATTTAGTGAAAGAAAAAACTTAATTTTTATGATTTAACGACAAAACGTAAAGCTGAGGATTGTACATATTGGTACATTGACACATTATTATAGTAAGTACATGTAAGTCAGAGACATACAGTAATTCAAAATGCTTGTTAAATTTTCTTCAACAATTCTAAGCTCCTTGTTAAGTTGACTTAAGAGATACATGTATGATGTACAATTTCAAGTAATATAATGATATATTTATTAATATTATCTATTAATGTAAACTCTACTAATGTCTTTGTATAAACTCATTCTTTTAGTAAACCTTATTTGTTTCATATATTTTTTTATCAGATGCACAGTATGATTTATAAATAGAGAATATCCTGAAATAGTTATAAAATAGTTAAAACCAAAGTAATCTCTAAATCTCTGTTAAGTCACATATTTTGTAGCCAAAAACAATCTCTTTAAAGTACACATGTAATGAAAAAAACAAATTTTATATATTTGAGTTTTGTAGTATAGTTGAATTTTTTTTCACAACAATTCTTTCAAAAAAGAACATGTAATAAAATAATGATAATAATCCTCTTCAGTATTGCATTTTTTTGTAGCACGAAAACAATTGTCGTAGATTTTTTACCTTTTATAGTTTCTTTGTAAAAGTTTCCATCTAAACATTTTCAATTAATATTCTTCTAAACAATACCCAGTATTTCCTTGTCAGATGAGAACGATAACTTTACAGTGTAAGGTAAAATATATTTAGGTTAAAAATATATCAATAATCCACACAAGTGATTAAAAATTTCTATTTCATCTAAAAATAAAACATGAAATTTTAATTAATGATTAAAATTTTCATGCCACTTAATTAAATGTTGATAATTGTCTACCAAGGATAACCCATTAAAGCCTTTCATCTTATTTCGAATGGAGTCCTTTAATGGCTTTATAAATAATAACTTAAGTGTGTATTTATGGTTAATCATCAATTAGCAGGAATGTAGGATTACTTATATATCAAGATATATACATGTAGGCAATTAAGCATTTAAAATCATTTCTATTTTAAGTGTATTTATATGAAGCGATATATTTTATCCAATTCCTCACTGGTACATTTCAAGTGACATTTAACTTCTTAGTTAAACAATTGTAGATCAGTGATGGATTGATTTAATTATTAGGTACATGCAAAGCTTGTGGTATTTTCTAAACATCAGTTAGGCTCTCATTTATTTCCTGTCCTAAATGTGATGTAATTCATTTATCCTGCACAACCCTTTGGAAGGGTTACTGGTCTGAACTTGAAAAAGCAAATTTTAAGCACAATTGCAATGGAACAAAACAATAGGCTTACTGGCCCAGATCAGATTTTTATTGATAGGACCAATGCTAAAGCCAAAGACTGTTTGTACATACTCAGAGAAACTTTATCTAATTCCTATCAGGGATGTCAATAGATTTTGAAGTAGCAGGAGAAAATTGAAAAGTAGCAGACAAATTGATGCGGAGGGCACAGCCGTCTGCCATGCCGAGCAAGCTCGGCACCCTTTACGGGGGGTGGAGGGGTCTGGGATAAATGGTGCACAATCCTGCATTCTAGGCCTCTCCTGGCACTTAATTTTATTATTGAAACTTCATTTTTTTGTACTATTTTTCTCATATATTTTTTTTACATTTTTTTTTATATTTGTCTAATTACCTGCTTCATTGTCTATTCTTTGCTTTTTAAAAAAGCCGTCCAGTGAACCTTGTTTACATCTTTGTTTGCTCGACGCCACCATAGAGTGTTTGATAAGGGTGCTCCTGTATAGAAGAAACGTTTATAATTTTGTAAAGCGTCATTCGGAACTCATTGCAATATTCCTAAAAAAAAATAGAAAAAAACCGAGAATATGTAACCCGGATAATTCAGTCCCTCTCCGTCTACGATTACATCTCCAATGAGCGGAAAATAACGACTAATATTATTCGGGTTAGAGGATATGTAACGATGTTTATTTGTAAAGATCTGCAAGCGTAAACATGCTGATCAGTAGATACACGTACTGTACGTTGTATTGCAGATACTAGATTTTCTCTCATTATTTTTTTTTAAAGAGAAAAAGTAACCGGCGGTGACAGCTAGAGTTATCGGAGATTTTCGTCGGTTGCCGTCTTCTAATGACATCCTTGGCCTATACCAAGTATTTCTCACAAGTTTGTAATGATGACCATTTATTTTATATAATATTATGTTGATTTTGTTTGTCTTTTCAGTCGTGTGGTACTGCCTATTTTGTATAATATTATGTTGATTTTGTTTGTCTTTTCAGTCGTGTGGTACTGCCTATTTTATATAATATTATGTTGATTTTGTTTGTCTTTTCAGTGATGTGGTACTGCCTATTTTATATAATATTATGTTGATTTTGTTTGTCTTTTCAGTGATGTGGTACTGCCTATTTTATATAATATTATGTTGATTTTGTTTGTCTTTTCAGTCGTGTACTACTGCCTATATTATATAATATTATGTTGATTTTTTTTTGTCTTTTCAGTCGTGTACTACTGCCTATATTATATAATATTATGTTGATTTTTTTTTGTCTTTTCAGTCGTGTAGTACTGCCTATGACAGTAGAAGAAGTAAGTTTATTTTAACATCTCTAAAGTTTGCATACATGTTGTAGACAATTGTTTTATTTGCCTTTTACTTTGAAATATAAGATTTTACAAAACCCATATAAATATTCCTTGTAATGTATTGAAAGTTTATTAGTTTAGGGCAATGCAAAATATAAGATTTAAAGCTGATCAGCACCTGCGAATACTGCTGAATACAATTTGTCTACGAATCACCTTGTCTGTGTCTTTGGATTTTGGTGCAAAATAATAATAACAAAAAATAATATGTTTTTTCTATTACAAGAGTAAAATGGCCACATGTAAGGTGTTATTTATTAATATTTTTAACAGCAAGAACCAGTATGAGTTTTGAGTGATTTTAGTTGCCATGTAAGTGTTAACCTGCTACCTTACAACTAGCCCTAAGCCCCAGTCTAGTAAAAATTGCATACAATTTCCTAAATCAAATAGAAAAAATTCTTCTAAAATGCCATTCAGGCTAGTTTGTCAAAATGTTTTTGGCACAGACTGACCTTATTGTCATTGACTCCTTTTGTTGACGTTGTTTAAACTACACTTCCACAATAGACTTGAAAGCTATTATTTCTAGAAAGTCAACGAAACGTGTCATATTCTTTTATCCGGACATCCAGGCATTTAGTAACTGAAGTTATTTATGACAATGTGTACCGATATATCTATTAACTTCTCATTGAGGTTTTGATTATTGCTTAGATACATTTTAGGGGTTAGGATTATGGTGTTTAATGCCACTTTCAACAATATTTCAGTTATATCGTGGTGGGAGATACATTTTAAAATGATGAAAAGTATTGTATTTAACTAACATTGTAAGAAAAACTAGAGGATTATTTAATAATATTATAATTTTTTTTTTTGACTTTTCAGTACCAAGTTGCCCAGTTATGGTCTGTAGCAGAAGCCAGTAAAAATGAAACTGGTGGAGGAGAAGGCATTGAAGTCCTAGTTAATGAACCTTTCGATGAAACACGCCACCCACCAAAAACAAAATTAGAAGCTAATGGAAAAGGGTATACGACTGGACAGTTTACACATAAAATTTATCATTTAGCAAGGTATGATGTCCTATTTAATGGAACAATGTATGAAATGTAACAAATAAACAGGGCTCTACAATTCATACCAGCTCCCACTAGCCCCTGGCTAGTAAGGAAACATTTATTACTCGCCAACAAAAGTATATTACTTGCCAGATTAGTAAAGATACAAATTCGTACTATATAACTTCAATATGTATTTATTTGTACATAATTAGTAATCCCCTGAATGAGAGAGAACATGCTTAGTTGAGGAATGGGCTTTTGCTGAAACCATATTGAAACATTTTTCATGTTTTAGACTTTTATTAAGAAAAACAAGACTTTTACATTTAAACTTTTTTACAATAACAAATTTAGTTTTGCCAGCAAAATCTGGGCCTGCCTTTCTGCAAACATCACACTGCTGGTACATAATTAACGTTGTTACTGGAATCATAAATAAGCCACGAAAATTTGACTTCCAGACATCGTGAAATTTGCGCTTTCCACCTTTAGAACCCGAAACTTCATCACTTTTTGGCTTTATGCTTCCGTGGATATTGCATTAACAGACCAGTTTTATGATAAGTTAATTCAACTGGTTTATTTTTAGCGAAATATTTTGTATGTAGGTTTTTGATTTTTCCTTATCGTGGTCACATGCAAGTGTTGAAAGTATGTGATTTAAAACTTTTATGTCTGAGTCAATCGTGCGGTTTAAAAGACCGGAAAATCAAAGTCAAATTTTAAAATGAAAAATATGATCGGTGATGGAATGAAAATGTTCCGAAAATATCAATTTGAAAGTAACTCGCAAATGCGAGTGTTTTAGTCACATTGTAGAGCCCTGATAAACCAAGTATTAGTATATGATTGTAAATTTTTGACAGATTTATTGGTGCTATTGTAGAGATGCCGACTTGCCGTTATTTCGGCCGCCATTTTGTTTTCCGGTAGCTGCTGATACATGAAAATGCAATTTTTGATGTCAGATTTTTACAGATAATACTATATAAAGATATAATTTTTTTACATTAATTAATTATCTAAACATTGTTTGAAATCTTTAACAATGTTGTTTCTTTTAATATGGAATCGTTTAAATATAACGTGTTCGAATCGAAATCGCTGTTTTCGGAATTTTACCATTCGCGGCACGTTTTTTTCACCAGGGTGCCCCCTTTCAATGCCTTGCCCGGCATGTTCCTGACGTTATATAGTTCCATAATTATTATCCAATTAAAGCGCAGATTCGTAGCTTGCGCATGGTCACAGTCGCTTCCGATTTCCTGAGCATGCTAAACGGAAAATGGTCGTCTCAAAAGTTCCAAGATGAACAAATCAATGAAAAATTTGGAGTAGCGTTCTCCGATGGCGATATTTGTAATTTCTGTTACAATATCAACGTAGGAAGCATACCATCTCAACCATATTAGATTGCGAACATAAATGATTTTTAGTATTTAAAACGCCCCTAAACATGTCTGAAGGAGAACGTCGTACATCGCTGAAAGTGGAAAGTAAATAGTAACGTCAACGACGCTGGTTGTAACACAGGTGTTATCATAGGTATGTATAAACCTTCTTCTCAATGTTTTAAACGTACGATTTATATTTTGCATTGCTTCTTTTCAAGTAGTTTATGAAAAACTTCTTGTCAATTTATAATACTTCCAACTTGCGTTCAAAACAAAAGTAAACAAACCGCGAAAAAGGGGGGGGTGTAAACAGAGATGAATGTTTTCCTCTAATCCGCTGATTTCCTCTTTTTTTTAAGGAAAATATTTGGAAATAAAATGTTTCTAGCTTGGTCCAAGCAACTAGAAAACGAGGGTATGGGCTCTAGAATAGGAGTTTCCTCTTTTTTCATCAGTCAATCACTTTCTTCTATACTATAGTCTGTACAAAATATTTGGGTTTTTTTTATACTAGATTCTAGTCTTCACTCTTCAGAAAGTTAATTCTATTCTTATTTTTGTCATGGTGCTACATTTTTATTTGTATTTGCCAGCTTCCATGGATACTCGACCATAATTGAATATTTACATACTAAATTCAAATAAAAGTAAACAAAATGTTATAACTTATTGCATACATATGTATATATAGACCAATGAAAAAAAATGCCAGTGTTTCTGCTAATATTCTCGAAAAGGGGAAGGTAGTATAAGTAGACAAAACATATATTTTTACCTAGGTTATACAGAACAAAGATCTGACTTTAACTTTGTCCAAAAATGTCAATAAAAACTTTGGGGTCAATACCAAAAATTTGAAACTCTGGTAATTTTTTTTGTCTAAATACATTGTGAATTTATATTTATTATAATAGTAGTTATGAAAGGATAATAAGTACAATGTAGACTAGTTAGAACTGTTTCTTTGTGGTCCCTTCCAGCTTCTGTTGTTTTTTTTCCAGTTTACCTGACATTATGCTTTGCTGGTCAAAGACATGTGTGTGATCCAAACTGGCCTTGGGATATTACCTGAACTTAGGACTGCAGGATAATATACAGCTGATCATGAGTTCATAATTTATATCATAATGAAATATTTGTTTTACATGTAGCTGGATTTATTCAGACCACAATACATGTGACAATAGATGATGTATTTCAAAAAATGCACCAGATATTTCCTGAATAATAAATGAATGAACTTAATATTTTGGTTGTTTTCATTGAACATGTTTTAAGAAGCAAATTAGAATAGTAATGAGCAAGATTGAAACTTTGACACAGAGTCGGAGAGTAGGGTTAGGGGTTGGGTTATGGTGTTTAATGCCACTTTCAACAATATTTCAGTTATATCGTGGTGGTCAGTTTTATTGGTTGAGTAAACCGGAGTACCTGGAGAAAACCACAGATCTGTTGCAAGTCACTGACGAATTTTATCACACATTAATGTGTTATCAAGTACACCTTAAGTTACCATGAGCGGGATTCGAACGACATGGAGAGTAAGATTGAAACAAATTTACTTGCTCAAATTGTAATAAAGGGAAACCTGAATATAAACAGCATCCTATATAAACAACATAACTTTATTTTAAATCAAGTTCCAGATGTAGCCTTTTGTAGGAAATGTGTAAACCGTGCAAATAATATCCATCTATTAAGGAAGTTCAGTTTAGAGGTGTTTCACTATCATGCTTGTTGGGTGGTTGATGCATATAGCATCACTTTCAGCAATTGAACAGCTACATTATGATTGCAAGACATTGAGGTAGGAAAACAAAAACACCTACATGTATATCAAGCCGACCAGTTAAATTTTCGGCAAGGGGTAGGTGACTGGAATCTTCACCCCTTGGGGGGATTACATATTGGTGGTATATATGAAATGAAAAGTATTTAGTTTAAGTTATTAGTTACTTGAGGTTATAGATTTTTAAAATATCTTTAATTTGGTACCTTGATGATCAAATTCTGACTAGAAACGACGGAGTAATCTTAAAAAACGTAAATTTGCACAACAAATTTTAAAGCAATGGCAGCCATTTTGTTTTCAAAATGGCCACCATTATGACAATTATTCCGTAATAAAATGCTAAAGCAAATAAGAGGTCATTGGTACAAACCTCCATATCCATTTTTTTCAGTGATATTAATTATATCGATAAAAAAATTGATCAAATTATCTTGGAACAGGTTCCCTGTCTGAGGAATTTTATGAAAAAATGGCAGCCATTTTGAACAAAATGGCCGCCATTTCTTGTGTCGACAAAAAACATCACGTCCAACAGAACGTGCACAACACTGTGGTATTGTCTTCAAAATTTTGTACGGATATCATTTTTAGTTTAGGAAATATGAAGCTTTTTGTGTCATTTTTCCGTATAACTGCTGTGAAACGGTGCCATTCTCAAATAGTGTTGAACACTAATTGCACACCCACCTTTATGGATTCATAATTCCACAAAAAGATGTAAAAGGTGATTCATATGTTATAATTGCACTCAAAACAAGTATTTATACACACAATTTCTTCTATTATGATGTCAGATAAGTTATTTTCTGACAAAATTATGGCAATGTGAGCCATAATGAACCTTTCGGTCAAGATCAAAAGTGGCTCCGACACATTTTGGACAGAAAAACATATGGCGAATATTACTTCAAGCATGTTCAGTTTCATTTTTCTGACAGAACAACTTATAATCTATGGAAAAAAACAAAAGTAGGGACATTATCTGCTGTTTGCACAAAAAATCAGAACTCTAAAACAGTCATTAAAACCATTATTGATGGCGGCCATCTTGGGAAAATTATTGACCAAAAATAGGCAATTTCAAATGCTCATAACTTTTGAACCCTTGATCCGATTTTTACAAATGAAGGCTCAAAATTCTTCTTAGATTGAGCTCTATCTAATGGTTAAAAAACAGCAAGCATCCCCTGTGTAATTGATTTTTGACTGGCATCTCTAGCTATTGGGCCTTTGTGGTAATGATCATATAGTATTTGGATTTATAACTACCTGTGCAATCGGTGCCTATCACCACTATGTGATAAAGGTTGTCAGTAACTTGCGGCAGGTCGGTGGTTTTCTCTGGGTACTCCGGTTTCCTCCACCAATAAAACAGACGCCGCAATATAACTGAAATATTGTTGAATGTGGCGTCAAACACCAAAACCCTAACCCCTATTGGCACTATTTATAGAAACTGGGACAAAGATGAGGTTTACTGCGCCTTTCACCAGTTTTGCATATAAACTTTATATTTTAAGACACTGCATTAATATTGTGCTCATCCTGAAGAAAATTTGCATAAATCTATAGACATTTATATTTTATTTTCGATATTAAGAAAGTTATTCAGTTATCCCTTGTTTGTCCCTTGAAATATTTTCTGTCAACAGGAAGTGAACTGATTTACAACTATTTGAAACTCTTTCCCAAAGCTCAACAAGTAAAAACATGTAAATTAGGTACCAGAAAAAAATATATTTTATGATTGTAGTAGAATATAGCATTTGTTTAAGATAACAAGCATTGAATTTATATGCAAATAAATTATAATTGCACATCTTTTCTTTTTACAGTCGTGTACCAGCATTTATACGTATGATAGCTCCAAAAGGATCTCTAGAAATACATGAGGAAGCATGGAATGCCTATCCTTATTGTAGAACTGTTATAACGGTAAGTAACCTTGTGTGTAATGGTAAGAAACACTCTGACACAGTTATCCTGATGAAGCCTTTCTAGAATGTGGGAAACTAGTCGATTCAATAAATATGCCATTTCAGTACTCAGGTGTTGTTGTCTAAATGTGCCATTCATTTGTGGTAGGATTGTACAGAGATATGGAGGCAATAATTGTGTATAATCATGTGTAAAGATCAAAGGTCAAATGTACAAATCATCAATAACAAAGTTTATGATTGATTAAGTGAGTGGTCTTTGTTTAACACCAAGTGAGCCATCGCTTTGTATGATATCAACACTCTTAGTTGGATTTTTATAGTGCTGACTGTAACTACTATGTCACTTTCCTGAGAGGCACAAATCTAAGACAAGTCTTTGTTCTTACTCTTTCATGGTCTTACTGGTAGCAACAAATACCAGTTATGTTGTCTATGGTTTGACCTGACTGGGAGTCTAAGCAACAATCTACAGGACTTAAGGCAAACACATATTAAACATTAAACCATCGATATAGTTCAATCAACAACAAAACAGGTAACAGAGCTCACGAAATGTGTCAGTCCTGTCAGACATGACATCACAATTTGGGCAGATTTTGCTAAGAACTGACATAAGATTGATATTTTGCAATAAAAGATTAATGAGGACCGATATCTTTTTCTCTAGGACCACCAAACCTATATGTGAACCCTGAGGTAGAATAGGAATACAATCAACTTTTTCCATTATCGAGTGTTTTTAACTAAATTAACAAAAATAAAATGCTTCAATGCCTACCAGGGATAGCTAATACTTTGTGTATTAGAAGCTTGACACTAATGTACTTATTACCAGTAAAGTAATGGTGTTAGTGTGCCATTGGTTATATTAATTTACATTTCTTAGTGTATTAGAAGCTTGACACTAATGTACTTATTACCAGTAAAGTAATGGTGTTAGTATGCCATTGGTTATATTAATTTACATTTCTTAGTGTATTAGAAGCTTGACACTAATGTACTTATTACCAGTAAAGTAATGGTGTTAGTGTGCCATTGGTTATATTAATTTACATTTCTTAGTGTATTAGAAGCTTGACACTAATGTACTTATTACCAGTAAAGTAATGGTGTTAGTATGCCATTGGTTATATTAATATACATTTCTTAGTGTATTAGAAGCTTGACACTAATGTACTTATTACCAGTACAGTAATGGTGTTAGTGTGCCATTGGTTATATTAATTTACATTACTTAGTGTATTAGAAGCTTGACACTAATGTACTTATTACCAGTACAGTAATGGTGTTAGTGTGCCATTGGTTATATTAATTTACATTTCTTAGTGTATTAGAAGCTTGACACTAATGTATTTATTACCAGTAAAGTAATGGTGTTAGTGTGCCATTGGTTATATTAATTTACATTTCTTAGTGTATTAGAAGCTTGACACTAATGTACTTATTACCAGTAATGTACTTATTACCAGTAAAGTAATGGTGTTAGTGTGCCAATGGTTATATTAATTTACATTACTTAGTGTAGTAGAAGCTTGACACTAATGTACTTATTACCAGTAAAGTAATGGTGTTAGTATGCCATTGGTTATATTAATTTACATTTCTTAGTGTATTAGAAGCTTGACACTAATGTACTTATTACCAGTAAAGTAATGGTGTTAGTATGCCATTGGTTATATTAATTTACATTTCTTAGTGTATTAGAAGATTGACACTAATGTACTTATTACCAGTAAAGTAATGGTGTTAGTGTGCCATTGGTTATATTAATTTACATTTCTTAGTGTACATGTGTATTAGGAGCTTAAAGTAATATTACACCATTTTTGGGTGAAGAAAATGTTTCCCTGAAAATTCAATTTGGAATACGGCACTACCTTTACTAAGCTATTCATGCATGTTTCAAGTCGAAGTATGTACCCAGCAACTAGAAATCTGCAAATCTGTATGCATGTTTATCGTCCTCGCCATTATTGTGGAGACTGATTAACTTTCGGTTGTTTTGTTCCGATGATTGCCGATCATAACCTTGTGAAGAAAAGTTTTGGTCCGATGATTGCCGATCATGATCTCGTGAAGAAAAGATAAACAATCATGGATGCTGAGGTAAGCACGCACACATTCCTGACAATGATTATTGAGGAATCTGTTTCATGTCGTGTGAACCAATTTTTTTTTTGCAATTATTCTTATGTGGTACACACGGAATATATATATATATTATATATATTTTTTCATCAACTGAACATTGCGCATGAGCGATAATCTCCCCGAAAGAGTTCAAATCTGGTGTCACGTGCATATCATTTGCATTACTGTGCGGGAAAACAAAATTATTTTCTGTCAAATATTTTCCGATTTTCTCTTAAAATCTGCTTTTGAGTGGATTTTTAATGTTATGCAGTTGATTTTAGTTAAAATTAAGTGACATATTAATTGAAAATATTTAATCCAAAAATTCCACGATATTTTCCTTTCATATTACTTTAACACTAATGTACTTATTACCAGTAAAGTAATGGTGTTAGTATGCCATTGGTTATTTTAATTTACCAATAATTTGTCTTACTTTTTAAACACAAGCCTGAATTAATATGAATGAATTTGTTTTATAGAATCCAGATTATATGAAAGATGCTTTTTATATAAAGATAGAAACTATACATTTAGATGATAGAGGAGAAAAAGAAAATGTAAGTTTTGTAGAAAAATAAATTTTAAAAAAACTTGAGTTTTGTGAAAATAAATACAACATAAGTGTATTTAACTATTCTTTATTAAAATTAGTTTGTTTTTTAATCATTGTTTCTTTTTGTGTATGCATACACTAACATCTCAAGGCATTACATATCTGGTTACATCAGAGAATGGAGTTAAAGTGACCAATCAGATACGAGGCTACAAAATGTAAACCATTAAACAGTATTATTGTTTATGAAAAGAGTATGCAGCAGCTGAATGTGAATGAAAGGTTACCTGACATGACCCCACTACTGAATGTATTGAGTGCGTGATTGTTGTTTAACACCAAGTTAGCAATTTATCAGCTATATGATGACGGGAACAAGTTACATTTTGATGAGATGATCATGATGATGATGTCTACTTTGAACTAGACCAACATATTAAGTTAGATTTTTATACTGCCAGCTCACTGAAACAACAGTCTACTTGGCCATATTATCCTGATTCCAAGCCAAGCAGTCTTTGCTCTTACTCCTTAATTCTGCATGTGTAGCAGATAAGCTACAAATACCAATTTTATAGATCTACCACACTCTTTGCAAGCATGCTAACCATTACTAATGGAAGGCAGTCAGTATTTGGTAAGTAGAAGCAGAAGGCTAGTGGTTTTCTTTCCTCCATCATATAGTCAAGATTTTATAAATTTCCTTACATCACCACCTGACTAGGGTGTGACAGGGGTTTCCAAACAATAAATTTTGTGAATACATTGGTTTTACAATATGGTAAACAAAATAAAGAAATAATAATATATAATAGTAATAAACACTTTCATTCATCTTTCACACACACTCTCTTACAATTTTGTTTTTCAAAACAAATTTGATTGCTCCCGACATTTTGTACTTATTAAAAAAAAAACTGAAAAAGCATCTCATCAATATATGAAACAAACAAACAAAAAATATTATGATTAGTTGAAAATATATTGTAAGTGGGTCCACATTTTTTCAAATGCTAAAATGGTATTGTTTTTCTTTGATATGTATTGTTCAAGTGAACGGTACCACATAATTTTTGTTTAAGTTCTACAATATTTAACCTTAATACATACATAATTTATTATATATTGTAGACACATAGTTTACCACCAGATGATATGAAAATCCGTAAAGTAGTTCCTATAGATATAGCTAATGATTCTGTAAAACATGATGTAAGTACAAATTATCTCCCTTTAAGTTTTGCATTCTTTTTCTTTTTATAGGGTAATTGTGTAGAATGATTGTTTTTACTTAAGTCGAAGATATTTAGAAAACAAATCTAAGGACAATTAATAACTTAAAAATAAAACGACTTTTAAACTATTTGGTTTTCCAACCTTTCGACTCTGAGCGTACCTGATGAAGGTTATTCCAGAAACTCGTCGTGCACACTAAATTTGATATCTACATTTTTATTAATAAATAAAACAGATGTACTTTTCCACTAATAAAGTCTTGTAATCAATACTCCATCAAATATTTTGTCTAATTTGTACAATAGAGTTTGATTATCACATACATCACCAGAAACATCAAGAAAGATGTTTTATATGGCAACAAAAAAATTCGGAAAAGATTCTTTTGTCAAAATGAAAAATAATATTAAAGATTGAAAGATCTGCCTTAAGATAAAGTTCAAAATATTTACTCAAATGACTTATTACTTTCTTCAGGATTATAAAGTAGAATGGGACCCACAGAAGAATAGATCAGAGAAAACTGGTAGAGGTCCATTAGTAGGTCCATGGAAGGTTCGTATCTAATTATAAAGTGTCATCGGGGCCGTCGTGGTCATGATCATATAATAATTGGATTTAAATCTACCTGTGCAATCAGTGTCTATTACCACTAAAGTTTTGAGTTCGAACCCCATTCATGGCGAAGTGTACTCAATACAACATTATGTGATAAAGTTTGTCATTGACTTGCGGCAGGTCAGTGGTTTTCTCCAGGTATTCTGGTTTCCTCCACCAATAAAACTGACCACAACGATATAACTGAAATACTGTTGAAAGTGTCGTTAAACACCATAAACCTATAAAGTGTCACAGGTTGTAGTCCACATTGATCAAAGGGCCTCTTTTGCTACTGTCCTCACTAAGTACCTGTGACTGTCTGTCTGTTTATCTCTTATTCTCATAACCGCATCGGTGGCGTAATGGTTAGCATGCTTGCCTCGAGTGCGGTAGATCGTGGGTTCAAGCCCCGGTCAGGTAAAACCAAAGACTATAAAATTGTTATTTTTGCTTCTCCGCTAAGCACGCAGCATGAAGGAGAAAGAGCAAAGGCTGGTTGGCTCAGAAGCAGAATAATGTGTCTGTGTGGAGCGACATGTTGACCCACGAACTGTTGTTTCAGTGAAAATTGAAAATTAACTTGTTCTTGCCATGATATAGCTGAAAAATTGCTGAATTGCCATTAAACAACAATCACTCACTTACCTACTCACTCTTATTCTGGTTGTGGACAAACATGACATGAATTTTCTTAACTTTGACAGTTTCATACTTTTTTCGTGATCTCTTCTGAATTACATTGTAATCCTTGATAAATTCATCAATCGATTTGTACAAGGAGATATATAGCTGCAATAATGTAGCTCTTGTGACAAACTTGTGTCTCGGCAGAGCTACAACGCAGTCCCATTCGTCACAATGGAGCAAAAAAAAAGTTGCAGTTGAAACATAAAAACTCACTATTTACACTTCAAACATTTCATTATAACTATTACTGATGATCCCAGTCCTTGTTAAATCGGTTTGGCTGAGAAATATATGCTTTTCAAAGGTAGCAACAACCTTGTTCAAATTTATCGATCGTTTGTCATAACCGGAAACTACGGAAGGCGGAGCTTTTCTAAATATGGTATTTCTTACTACGATGCTTACGACGGCTGATGTAAATATTCACGCCTTAATCGCCAAATATGGTATCGACATCCAAATAGTGAGGCGGGAAATGACGAAATTCAAAATGTTCAGAGACATGGATTTTTATTTTGTGGGAATTACATTCTAAAATACTGGTAGGTGATAAAAACTTGTTATAATAATGGACAAAAGGAAAGGTTATGTCTTATTATTGATAAATGCAGGCGTCAGAAACTCTGTAAGCGAGTGCAAAAAATCTCGGCGGCTGCTCCATTACGTGTAATGGCATCCCGTTATAACCCTTGCGAGTAAGCGAGCATTTAGGGTTTTATTATTAGAACTAGTAGATATAAGGCTGTAAATAAATGCAGAAAGTGACGTTGAGCAGCGATACAGTATACCGTCTACAATAGGAAAAATAAAAACATAGGCCACCTTTCAAGGATTAGGAGGTGAGGGTTATTGTGTTTAATACCACTTTCAACAATATTTCAGTTATAGCGTGGCTGTTATATTTATTATTGGAGGAAACCGGAGTGCCCGTAGAAAACCACCAACCTGTCGCAAGTCACTGACAAGCTTTATCACATAATGTTGTATCAAGTATACCCCCATGACTGGGATTCAAACTCACAAAGTCATCTTTCAAAAATACGGCTTATTAGTTTTCTCTCAAATATCTGAAATTCTAGATAACCCTTTTGTGTGAGGGGTAGATTGGTTTGTTTACAGTTACAGTAAATCAAATTGTTTTATAAATAGCCTACATGATATTCTGTTTCCTGTGGTATTAGATGGACTGGTTTTCTGTCTGACTGGTTTATATGTTACATATTTAATTTTAGGAGTCTGTTCAACCTGTAATGTGTGCATATAAACTGGTTTCCTGTAAATTTAAATGGTTTGGTATACAGAACAGAGTAGAAAAATTTATACAAACAGTAAGTATGAGAAAATATCAGAAACCCTTACTAAGTTTTTCATCACATTTCACTGATTTTCTAGCAATGCACCTATGGTGTTGTTTCGACAATTCATGCAAAATACTCCATTTTCAATTTGATGACCCCATTTCATATTGTCATGTCATATACTAACCAATCATGAGTTAACTGCCACGCTATATGTTATGCCACTGAAGAAGTTGTGTGCAAAAATACAGTCAAACTTGTTGTATTCAACAGTCAACCTTGGGTCAAAGGAAAAATGACAAGACAGTAGCAGTGATCTTGAAGGTTTTTTTCAGAATGGGCCCATGGCCCCTTCAAAAATATTTCAATGGACCATGCTATCATATGAATGGGCCAATGTAAATGAAATAAATTTCCAGCACAACAATGCATAGATATGTATTTTCATACTATAGCTCATGTAACATTAAATAAATATAATTGATTGAAATTGAATTACTTTCCAATCCAATGACTGATGTATACCGTATTTTACGGACTATAGGTCGATGGGGACGATAGGTCGAATTGCTGCTTTTCGGCTAAATTTTTTGGGAAATACTAAGATAGGTCGAAGCATTCCATAGGTCGAGGATGCCGATGACAACTTGGGTAAGTATCGTCACATCAAACTTTTTTTTGTTTTTTTTTTACATCGGTAAACATTTGTCCTATAACGATGTTCTTCGGTAAGTATATGTAAGTATTAACTCAAGAATACTATTCTTATGTGTCATAAACGAAATAATTATGAAAATTAAATTAAATAAAATTTTGTTTTTAAACTTGTTTTTTATGAAGTCTGGTTTGTAAAGCCAGACATCGATGACATTCAAATCAGGCCATCTGTGGGTGTCACAATAGATGGGAAACGGTGTTCATACAATAAAATAATCAAGCTGTCAAAACAATGTATCACCTTGTGCAGTTTTATTGACATACCTTTAAACTGTGTTTAATTAGTAGTACACAAATTATGTGATGGTCTCGGTCCAGTAAATTTTCAATCAGCTGATCAGGATAATTAAGTGCCGACTGACGTTCACCTGTGTTGATTATCTCATGGTGATTATTTTATTTGTTCCTAATTGACCAATTCAAGTGTAGAACATTCTAGTTTAACGAAATCGATAATTATTTTCCAGTATATTTAGTATAAAAAGCTTGTACTCCACGTTTATTCAAATTATTGTGAGATATAATGCAACCGTCATTTTTTACTACAACCACGTGCGCATGCTCATGTTAGATGGAAAAGCTATATTCTAGCTATTTAGATATTTTGTGACAATAAATTTTATATTGTAAAACGATCCACCCTGTGATTTTTTTTCAACAACATACATTTCTATAGTATATATTTTAATATACAATTCAATATTGAACTGATTTTCGCTAACACTTCAATCATTGAATATTATTGATTTTTTTCGGATGTTGAACATTTTTTCCCCGGAATTGCACCCCTTGTTAGTATACTTTTATTCCCCAAGAACATCGATGATTTCAGTCTTCTTATTCAGAAAAAAAACCTATAGCAAATTCAAGATATACTGTAAACAAAATCGTCATTTTTATCAAATTTTTTTTTTAGGGATTCCAGATTTTTTTTAACTTTATCCTTGTATAGGTCGATGTGGACGATAGGTCAAAGCCAGCGTGTTGAGAAAAAAAAATATCGACCTATCGTCCATAAAATACGGTAGTTAAATTTGTATTGTAGATTTCCCTATCTTGACCAACAAAATTGAGAAACCACTTACCACAAGGAACAAGAACAAATTCAAGTTGAAATTGAATATAATCAAAATTACAGAGAATAAAAAATTAACATTTGATACACCTTTGTTATTGAATCTGTTCTCAACTCAGTTACACACACAGTATATCAAATAAAGGTCAAAAGGCTTTATAAAGTCATACATTTCAAATGAGTTTTTATTCCATTTTCCCCAACAGAACGGTATTTGCAAACGTCTTTCTCGTTAGCATCACGATCTGATGGAACAGGGTCAGAGGTATCGTCATTGTCAGGTTCCGAATCTGACTCTACTTGTACGTCTTGTGAGCCAGAGTCAATCATATTTTCAGTTTCTTTTCTCACGGAATCGTCACGATCAAAATTGTTATTTCCATCTCGACCTACAAACGAAAACAAAGACTTCTGGCCAGGTAAAACAGGCAGATGCTGCTTTTTCTTAGGAGGCATTTTTCTATAAAATTCCAACTAAATACTGGCAAACAATAACTCGCAGACACGTACTTTCAGAAATAGAATTTTTAGTTAAAATAAAATTTCATATTGAATTTTGGGATGATTTTCATTCATTTGATTCATATTTGTCAAAAATCAAATTTACAAACATTTATTTGGAGTAACATTTGGAAAAATAGTCACGTCATTGGTTGTTATTCTTTTCTGGTAGTTAAACATTTCATAATATACTTACTTCAGCGTTAAGCAAAGGAAAAACCACAAGACAGTCCGATAAATATATAAATAGACATCATGGCAAAACATTCTCAATGATCCGATTTCGACACGACTGATGACTATCGTTCCATGGATACCGAACCTTGCAAAATTATTGTGCGCCACACAGGCGCTTACATTTTACTTTTACTGCACCATTTTTCGGCTTAATGTGCAAATTGTGCATGGCGCTGGACTTTCCCGATCACTGCAGTAGGGTGCTAAATTAAGATCGGGTGATCCAGATGTTCAGTGCCAGCCCACAATTATTCATTTATTACTGTAATTGGAAATTATTTTTATTGGAAAACATGCTGGTCGCTTTTTAATGGAGGCTTTTAAACTGGCCATTTACAGCAGGTGACAGGTAAGTAAATGTGACCATTAGCTGTACACAAATCTAGTGTTTTGAATTTGAATTGATCTGTATTAACACAGAGATAATTTTCTATTTACAGCAAGAAAGAAGAATCTTTGCAAATTTTCATAGACAAGTATTTTGTTGGATGGACAAGTGGCATGGATTAACAATGGATGATATCAGAAAGTTAGAGGAGGAAACAAAGAAAGAATTAGATGAGGTAAAACATGTACACATTATAAAATTAAGAAGAATTTGAAGATACCAAAGGGAGGTAATCAGAATCTGTATATCAAAGAAGGACAGACAACACAATGGCCAAAAGAAAAAAGGACAAACAATGATCTACAAAACATACACATAAAACTAAAGATCGAGCAACACGAACCCACTAAAACCGAGGGGGAACTCAGGTGCTTCGGAAGGGTAAGCATCTCCTGCTCCACTGGTGGCACCCGTCATGTTAATTATCACTAAAAAACAGGAAAGTTGACAGATTAAAATGTCCCCAAAATTTTAACATTTGTCGAAAGATGATTTGTTTAAAAGTTGTTACTAATAGAAAATAAAAAATGTTGATATCTAATTTAATGTGCATGACAGGTTTCTGGAATAACCTTTATCAGATAAGGTCATAGTCACTATTGTCATTCCAGAGTTACGGGACTTGATCCAGTGAAAAATAGCAACACACTGGTTATAGATGTTAAATCACATTTTTCGTGACTTATTTTCTTCAAATCTGACCAGATTATTAGGAATGGTGGTCAAAAGGTGGGTCTAGGACAAAAGCACCCTGAACATAAGCCCCCAGACAAAAAAAAACCCAATAATGGATTGTACAAGTTATTCATATATTGGTATCTTTGCACACATGTTAGGCTTATTTTACTGCTATTTATGGGTTAACATTATTTTTTAATACCATTTTTCATAATAAGCTATTATTGGAACTTGAAAATATCATAAACAAATATTTGTTTAAGAATTACAATAACCCTAATCAAAGAAAGTAAAAATAAAATAATAAAATAGTTTTATCTTAAAAAAAAATCACTATAGTATATCAAACAGGATGAGAAAATAACTCACTCATTACTTTTAATAACTTCCAAAGGTTATACATAATGTAATAACAATTGTTTATCAATAAATATAGATTCTCCTTCAGTTTCCCGTGGGTTACGATATTTCTCCACTCAAGAGAGTTAAATTTAAAATTTTAACCACAAACTGTCAGGCGAATGATTAAAATGTTTATACCCCTGCTCCCCGAAGGGGGAGGGGGGTACACTGTTTTACCTCTGTCCGTCCGTCCAAGATATTTTTCGGCGCATTTTTCTCAGTAACTGATATTTGGTCACAAGCGTCGTATAGGTATACCATATTGTGGGTAGCGTTTTTGGACCCGTCAGATTCCTACTTCCTGTTTGCCGACTTAGTTGGTTTTTATACACATTGAACATATATGCACATTTTTCGTCACATTTTTCTCAGCAACTATTGATGGCAGAGATCTGATATTTGGTCACAAGCTTCATATAGGGACCCCATATCGTGGGAAGCGTTTTTGGACCCATCAGATTCCTACTTCCTGTTTGCCGACTTTGTTGATTTTTATACACATTGAACATACATTTTGTATATGCCCATTTTTAATCGCATTTTTCTCAGCAACTATTGATGGCAAAAATCTGATATTTGGTCACAAGCTTTATATAGATACCCCATATCGTGGGAGACGTTTTTTGACCCGTCAAGATTCCTACCTCCTGTTTGCCGAAGAGCGGGGGTATCATAAGTGAGCATTAGCTCACAGTTCTTCTTGTTAATTTAACCCTCGAGAGTGGAGAAATATCGTAAACCACATGGGCAACTGAAGGAGAATTTGTTTCTCCCATTATTTAACACAAACTTTATTTTAAAATCGTTTGGCAGACCTCTACACAATTCTGTTGCTAGGATGTGCGGAGAAAGGCATGAAACATTTTAATCCTCTAGAGTTTCCACCACTGGTTCAGCGGGGTTAAAGTGCCGTAATAATGGGAGAAAAACAATTCCTGATTAACTTTACTTGATTAATTTCAATTTAAACAATTTAACAGTTTTTTTTTTATTTACACTTTATAAATGACCATAACAATGAAAAAATATGTTTTTAAAGTATTTAATTTCCCCCACTCCTCCTTTTTTAATAGGAGTGAGTTTTGATCTTTAAGGTATCTTAAATATCAACATCAATATTAAAAAAAATGTAATAAGATTCTATGATTATTTCATTATGGGGGGCTTTTGTCCTGTTCCCCAAAGGGTCTAATAACATTTTGACCGTGATCATATGGTAGTTGGATTTGCAACTACCTATGCAATCAGTGCCTATCACCACTAAAGTTGTGAGTTTGAATCCTGCTCATGGCGAGGTGTACTCGATGCAACTTTGTGATAATGTTGTCAGTGACATTGCAACAGTTGGGGTTTTTCTCAGGGTACAAATTTAGTTGGGGGTTTTCTCAGGGTACAAATTTTCTTTCAAACTGGTACTAAAGTGACGGTTTGTTGTTTAAGATCAATTTCAGCTATATCATGGCAAGAACAAGTTACATTTCGACGAGATGATGATAATGTCCGCTTTGTACTAAAACAACACGCTTAGTTGGATTTTATAGTGCTAGCTCACTGCAACAACAGTCCGTGAGTAGACATGTAGCTCCTATCAAACACATTAACCTGATTACGAGCCAACCAGTCGTTGCTCTTATTTCTTATTACTACACGTTTAGTGGAGAAGCAACAAATACCTATTTTATAGTCATTTGTTTGACCCGACCGGACCATTAATATAAGATCATTGATATATTTTATAGTCTTTAATTTGACCCGACCGGACCATTAATATAAGATCATTGATATATTTTATAGTCATTTGTTTGACCCGACCAGACCATTAATATAAGGTCATTGATATATTTTATAGTCATTTGTTTGACCCGATCAGACCATTAATATAAGATCATTGATATATTTTATAGTCATTTGTTTGACCCGATCAGACCATTAATATAAGATCATTGATATATTTTATAGTCATTTGTTTGACCCGATCAGACCATTAATATAAGATCATTGATATATTTTATAGTCATTTGTTTGACCCGACCAGACCATTAATATAAGATCATTGATATATTTTATAGTCATTTGTTTGACCCGACCGGACCATTAATATAAGATCATTGATATATTTTATAGTCTTTAATTTGACCCGACCGGACCATTAATATAAGATCATTGATATATTTTATAGTCATTTGTTTGACCCGACCAGACCATTAATATAAGATCATTGATATATTTTATAGTCATTTGTTTGACCCGATCAGACCATTAATATAAGATCATTGATATATTTTATAGTCATTTGTTTGACCCGATCAGACCATTAATATAAGATCATTGATATATTTTATAGTCATTTGTTTGACCCGATCAGACCATTAATATAAGATCATTGATATATTTTATAGTCATTTGTTTGACCCGACCAGACCATTAATATAAGATCATTGATATATTTTATAGTCATTTGTTTGACCCGACCGGACCATTAATATAAGATCATTGATATATTTTATAGTCATTTGTTTTACCCGACCGGACCATTAATATAAGATCATTGATATATTTTATAGTCATTTGTTTGCCCCGACCAGACCATTAATATAAGATCATTGATATATTTTATAGTCTTTAATTTGCCCTGACCAGACCATTAATACATGATCATTGATATATTTTATAGTCATTTGTTTGCCCCGACCAGACCATTAATACATGATCATTGATATATTTTATAGTCATTTGTTTGACCCGACCGGACCATTAATATAAGATCATTGATATATTTTATAGTCTTTAATTTGACCCGACCGGACCATTAATATAAGATCATTGATATATTTTATAGTCATTTGTTTGACCCGACCAGACCATTAATATAAGGTCATTGATATATTTTATAGTCATTTGTTTGACCCGATCAGACCATTAATATAAGATCATTGATATATTTTATAGTCATTTGTTTGACCCGATCAGACCATTAATATAAGATCATTGATATATTTTATAGTCATTTGTTTGACCCGATCAGACCATTAATATAAGATCATTGATATATTTTATAGTCATTTGTTTGGCCCGACCAGACCATTAATATAAGATCATTGATATATTTTATAGTCATTTGTTTGACCCGACCGGACCATTAATATAAGATCATTGATATATTTTATAGTCTTTAATTTGACCCGACCGGACCATTAATATAAGATCATTGATATATTTTATAGTCATTTGTTTGACCCGACCAGACCATTAATATAAGGTCATTGATATATTTTATAGTCATTTGTTTGACCCGATCAGACCATTAATATAAGATCATTGATATATTTTATAGTCATTTGTTTGACCCGATCAGACCATTAATATAAGATCATTGATATATTTTATAGTCATTTGTTTGACCCGATCAGACCATTAATATAAGATCATTGATATATTTTATAGTCATTTGTTTGACCCGACCAGACCATTAATATAAGATCATTGATATATTTTATAGTCATTTGTTTGACCCGACCGGACCATTAATATAAGATCATTGATATATTTTATAGTCATTTGTTTTACCCGACCGGACCATTAATATAAGATCATTGATATATTTTATAGTCATTTGTTTGCCCCAACCAGACCATTAATATAAGATCATTGATATATTTTATAGTCTTTAATTTGCCCTGACCAGACCATTAATACATGATCAATGATATATTTTATAGTCATTTGTTTGCCCCGACCAGACCATTAATACATGATCATTGATATATTTTATAGTCATTTGTTTGCCCCGACCAGACCATTAATATAAGATCATTGATATATTTTATAGTCTTTAATTTGCCCTGACCAGACCATTAATATAAGATCATTGATATATTTTATAGTCATTTGTTTGACCCGACCAGACCATTAATACATGATCATTGATATATTTTATAGTCATTTGTTTGCCCCGACCAGACCATTAATATAAGATCATTGATATATTTTATAGTCTTTAATTTGCCGCGACCAGACCATTAATATATGATCATTGATATATTTTATAGTCATTTGTTTGACCCGACCAGACCATTAATACATGATCAATGATATATTTTATAGTCATTTGTTTGACCCGACCGGACCATTAATATAAGATCATTGATATATTTTATAGTCTTTAATTTTCCCCGACCAGACCATTAATATAAGATCATTGATATATTTTATAGTCTTTAATTTTCCCCGACCAGACCATTAATATAAGATCATTGATATATTTTATAGTCTTTAATTTGCCCCGACCAGACCATTAATACATGATCATTGATATATTTTATAGTCATTTGTTTGACCCGACCAGACCATTAATACATGATCATTGATATATTTTATAGTCATTTGTTTGACCCGACCAGACCATTAATACATGATCATTGATATATTTTATAGTCATTTGTTTGCCCCGACCAGATTATTAATATAAGATCATTGATATATTCTATAGTCATTTGTTTGACCCAACCGGACCATTAATATAAGATCATTGATATATTTTATAGTCATTTGTTTGACCCGACCAGACCATTAATACATGATCATTGATATATTTTATAGTCATTTGTTTGCCCCGACCAGACCATTAATACATGATCATTGATATATTTTATAGTCATTTGTTTGCCCCGACCAGACCATTAATATAAGATCATTGATATATTTTATAGTCATTTGTTTGACCCGACCAGACCATTAATATAAGATCATTGATATATTTTATAGTCATTTGTTTGACCCGACCAGACCATTAATATAAGATCATTGATATATTTTATAGTCATTTGTTTGACCCGACCAGACCATTAATATAAGGTCATTGATATATTTTATAGTCATTAATTTGCCCCGACCAGACCATTAATATATGATCATTGATATATTTTATAGTCATTTGTTTGACCCGACCAGACCATTAATACATGATCATTGATATATTTTATAGTCATTTGTTTGACCCGACCGGACCATTAATATAAGATCATTGATATATTTTATAGTCTTTAATTTTCCCCGACCAGACCATTAATATAAGATCATTGATATATTTTATAGTCTTTAATTTGCCCCGACCAGACCATTAATACATGATCATTGATATATTTTATAGTCATTTGTTTGACCCGACCAGACCATTAATACATGATCATTGATATATTTTATAGTCATTTGTTTGACCCGACCAGACCATTAATACATGATCATTGATATATTTTATAGTCATTTGTTTGCCCCGACCAGACCATTAATATAAGATCATTGATATATTTTATAGTCATTTGTTTGACCCGACCGGACCATTAATATAAGATCATTGATATATTTTATAGTCATTTGTTTGACCCGACCAGACCATTAATACATGATCATTGATATATTTTATAGTCATTTGTTTGCCCCGACCAGACCATTAATATAAGATCATTGATATATTTTATAGTCTTTAATTTGACCCGACCAGACCATTAATACATGATCATTGATATATTTTATAGTCATTTGTTTGACTCGACCAGACCATTAATATAAGATCATTGATATATTTTATAGTCTTTAATTTGACCCGACCAGACCATTAATACATGATCATTGATATATTTTATAGTCATTTGTTTGACCCGACCAGACCATTAATACATGATCATTGATATATTTTCAGGCCAGAAGAAAAGGAAGTATAAAAGGCACCAAAGCAACAGATGATGACAAATGATGACCTTGGTCTTAGATACTTAATTTATAAAACACTCATTCCTTGTTTTATTTTTACTGATAATGCAATCTTTGTTTTTTTATTACCAATGTTTTTTGTTTCACTGATCAGAGCCAAAAACTAAATGGCATTAATGTCTTCAACACAAAACCCTGTCATTTTTTTTCCTATATGTATGCTATTTATAGAATTGTTTTGCTGTCAGCCAATCGTAATACTTCTCACTATAGGGCTTTCAATTTACCTGATTTCATTTTGACTAATGATCAGTAGGTGAAATCATTGGTAACAGGTAGGTTTAGAGTTTGGTGCTTCACTGGGAAAAGTTTTGTTTCACATTTCATTCTGGTTTTATGCTCAAAAGAGAACAAATATTGGAAATATATTTTTTTTTAAGTATTATATGGTTGCTGAACTCCATTACTGACTGTACAGAGAATATTTGACCAGTTCTTACAATAATGATCTTGGTCATAGAATACTTTATATATAAATACTCATTACTTGTTTTATTTTTACCCATGATGCAATCAAAATAATTTTGACAATAGGTTATTTATGGTGGCAGCCATGACATTGAACCAACTTGTAAAGAATGTGAAATTTCCAAACTTTTTTTTACAGTAAAGCACTGGACTTAAAACTCACTTATTTTGGCCTATCAAATTTTTCTAACTCACATCCACATGTTTGCCCAATCATTTATTGTATGTTTGTTTATTATGTAAATCAACAGAAAGGGAAACCATAAATGACTTATCTCCCTTGTATTTTGTTGTATCAAGTTAATGTTTTACAATCACCACACTTCAGAATATGAACTCGCCGTTCATTTGATCTTAAAATGAAAAAGTCTGTATAAAAATAATTGTCCAAAATAAATATAGATATTATTCTTTCACTGTATTGCCGTGTGATTCCAGGTAGAAGAGTATCATATGTACACTGTACTTGTTAAAAAATGTTTAGATGTTAAAAAATGTACACACGTTAAAAACTGTACATCTTTAAGAGTGCATATGTTAAAAAGTGTTCACATGTTAAACAGTTTGCACACGTTAAAAAGTGTTACATATGTAAAGAAATATTCAAATAACATTTCAAATTCCCAACTACAAAAATGACATGATAAAAACTGATGGAACAACTCCTCTGTGTTATTTCACCATTGATTGTCATTCTCCTTTCCACAAATTATTTCATCTGGGAACAATGCTTTAAATGGTAGTTACTAGTAAATAAGATCCTGAAGATTTCTTAAAACTTATGATATAGGTATAACTAAAATACATTGTTATAGTTGTTAAAGGGAGATAAATTGTTTACCAAGGGAGATAACCCAGTGATGTTTGGTTAGTGGTGAAACCCTAGTTAACAATCCGTTTATATCAAGCTTAACTATTCTGTAATAGCATTTAAACCATTTATAATTTTTTGTTATGACTTTTTTTTTTCGTTATATTTGTATTAGTTTTACTTAGTTTTAAGTACTGAGAGTGTGTATGAGATCGTGCACAAACTGCTACTCTGGGAAAATTTGACGTCTCACATTCTCTTAGACATGATTTTCACTATTCATATATTAGATCATTTTTATAGCATGTGTATGTCTGTGTTAAACTTAATGATGTTTTTGAGAGTTTTGTTTGATAAGAAATATCAGCTTATTCAACATACAAGTTAACAAATGTTTTCTAATGAACATGTCTCATTTTCTTTTGTCTACATCAATGCACTATTTTGTCATTAATTAAGCATTATTTTCTAATTGATAATCTAGTTGTGACTGCGTTCGTTAATTATTATTTTTCCTACAAGAAATTTATTTTGTCATTATACAATTGAAATATAACCAAGATAATATTCCAAAACTATTTGGAAAAAGGAAAAAGACTAGAGAATATCTTTTTCTTCTTAATAGCAATATTAATAATTATTAATTAACTACTGTTATATGTTCATAAATAAGATGAAAACTGCCTTTGTGATACAGATAGTTCAGATTGGTCAATACGGAACAAAGTCGTCCAATGCAGATTTTTTTCTTGTATTGGCCGACTTTGATCCAGCCAATATTGTAATTAATTTATAAATATTTTCATTACGTGATGATTTCCGCATTGGCCTAGTTATTAGTCCTTGGGTAACTGTATTGGCCTTCAGCCTCCCCTCTGGCCAATACAAAAATCATCACGAAATAATATCATATTATATGTTTTGTGAATATTGTTATCTTTACAGCATGAGACTTTGATATTTAAGTAATTCTATCTATAAAATATATCCTTAAAGTATACAAGTCTACTACAGCTTTCTATCTTATATGGTTGTACCTGTACTAAAAATAGAATTTACAAATGAATTAGGTTGTGAAATGAAATTCTTTGTAGAAAAATTATCATTTAAATTCTAACTTTTTGTTCTTCACCAAAAATGAATTGCCACACAACAGTACATGATATTTTACCAACTATTATTTACCAGTACAAGTGACGACTGTACATTCAGTTTTCAATGAGGCAAAACAATTTGTCATAGTATCTGATGGATATCTAGGTACTGAGTACTGAGATTTCCTGTAGTATGTTTTAAGCAACAGTTTCCAATGCAAGTATTGTCTGATTACTCAATTCACCCACCCCATGTTTTACAAGTATTGTCTGATCATCTATTGTCAAACTGTATCGACATCTCACTTTCTTCATTAACTAACATATTATATTTAGTGAACGCTGTAACAAAAAATATCATATTAATCATTTCACTTATCTGATATTTATGCAAATCAGGTTGCTATAGTAACCTAAAATAAGTGAAAAATATATGATTTGTTTACAAACTTAACATAAATGAATGAAGAACTGCTCAGATTTTGTTTTGTTTTATCTTCTTGGGCTGGTCCCTAATTTTTGCTGACTTATTATTTTCTCATTGCATTGAAGACTACAGCCATTTCTAATTACAAATTAGAGAAGTAATCTTTACAAATACTGTCATCATTGTGCGTGACGTCACAATTTCTAATTTCTATTTTCAAAACCAATTAAAAAGAAGTTAGAATTTTTTATTTTTTATTTTTTTACTGTGTTACTGGTAGTTTTATAAGATGTATCAGTATTTACAAACATAACTAGACACTCATTAATCTACACATAGTTTATGAAGTAATTTCTAAATTAAATAAATGTATATACAACTAAATGAAATTTACACCATTAATTCTTAATATTAAAGATTCTACTAGTAATTTAATATTTAATAAATTTGAGGAAAAAAACAGGTAACCAATTTGATGTTATTTTGTTCGTGGAATGGATCCACATGCCTAGTGTACACCTTACATGTAAAAATAATTTTTCAATAAGAAAATCACAGGTTAAATTATTTATTTTTTTCACATACAGTCATAGAAAATTTCATTTGGATTGAACCTCTTTTAAAAGATCTTAATACAGGTTTGATAGTATATATTTTAGAATAGTAAAACATTCATTAAAATGTGTATTAAAGTTGCAATTTTAAAATGAAGGGAGACAAATTGTGCAAAAGAATTCTTTAATGAAGCTTTGTAACGCTGATAAAGTATTACACTATAGTGCTAAAACTGTATTTTATGAAATGTATTATTTTTTCCAGTAGATAAATAGCTAATGACATTTTAGATAAATATCTAAAACAATTCTTACTATTGCTCAATAATAAACAACATTTGTATAGTTACAATGAAACATCTAAGCCAGTCATATATTTTCTTGTTTTGTTTTCAACATTTGTTTCTGAGTTAAGGCCCCTTGTTCAGCCTTCTTTAGCTCATGCCATAGGACAAAAAGTGACACATATCTTTCACAATAGAGATATCATTTTTATATATTTTATAAGATAGCTGAGTATATAGTACAACTGTACATAATAGATATTTAGTTCATATTTCATAAAATACAGTTTGATTTGATTTTGCATAATACAGCATTTATTTATTTAATTGTTAAATTTTGATACAGAAGTAACATAGTTATACTACATATGTATTAGCTACAATTATGTGATATCCCCCGGTTTGATTTAAACAAAAATCTTCTATAGATAACAGTATCTTCAACTAATATAGACAGGATGTAAGCTGAGTATATGATGTGATACCCCCCTCCTCCTTGTTTGATTTAAGCAAAAAATCTTTTATAGATAACAGTGTCTTTAGCTAATAAAGAAACGATGTAAACTGACTAGATGATGTTCTTATAAATCTATTTTTTCTTTCTTATTGGATGAGCAGATTTAGTTATTAAGTGATATTTTGACATTATAGAAACTATACTGCATTCTGGGACTTTGAAACACCAAATCATTGCCATTGGTTCAGAATGCAGTGAACAATGAGGCATTGACCAACGGCTGAGTGTCATTTTTAAAGTACATTTCCAGTAAAACTTGGAATAAGATGAAGGTAGAGAACCGAAATCAAAAGAAATTGTGAATTTATTTGTTTGTGGATGAACTTTGACCTTGAAATGACTAAAGAAAAATGATACATATATTAATAACAATTTCACAGTACATTGTACATGTATTAGAAATTTTTCATATTGGCACCATCCATGGCATTATTTTCTGGGTGGACCGAGATAACAACACATTCATTTCACTGTCAGGATTGAATTAATTCTTTGTTAGTAAAGTGTGTTCACATCATTAAATACAATTGTCCTCTTGTAATTTATTTTTAGCATAAGTTGACAAAACCAATCATGTTTTTGTTTGTGAAAGATGAATATGTTTTTGGAGGCATGCTGATTTGAGCTTGCACTGTTCATTTCAGACATTGCCAACAAAGAATTTTCAGACTTGATTTTGACAGGATATACCATTCATAGCTCCATAAGAAATGTGCTGATAAGAATTGACATTTTCGCTATTTATTATTTTGTATATTCTCAATCATGAAAAGTTGATGTCTAGAAGTAAATACATAATGCCATATCATATGTTTTGTTTTTAGCTCACCTTGCCAAAGGTAATGTGACCTTTTGCCATCACTTGGCATCCGTCGTCCGTTAACTTTTTGCATTTTAATCTTCTCCTCTGAAACCTCTCAACCAAATGAACTGAAACTTGGTAGGAAGCATCTATGGAAGGTTCTCTCTAAAGATTGCTCATTTTGTCCCGATCTATTGACATACATGGCCGCCACAAGCAATTCTTGTTTCTGATTGGCCGATTTTTATAAATCTTATCCTCCAAAACCGCATGGTCAAACGAACCGAAACTTGGTAGGAAGCATCTATGGAAGATCCTCTATAAAGAATGCTCATTTCATCCCGATTCGTTAACAAACATGGCCGCCACAGGCAATTCTTGTTTCTGATTGGTTCATTTCTTTAAAAAAAAAATTCTCTATTGTAGTAAACTGTTAAAAGGGAGATAACTCTTGCATTAAACTGTTAAAAGAAAGATAACTTGCCATTATCTCCCTTAGAAATTAACTAATGCTGATATAGTGTAACATGTTTATACTATACATTACATGTAGGTATTCACATTTTAATATTCTTTTTAGCTCACCGTGCCAAAGGCAATGTAGGCTTTTGGCGTTCGTCGTTTGTTGTCTGTCATCTGTTAACTTTTCACATTTTAATCTTTTCCTTGGAAACCCATCAGCCAAATGAACTGAAACTTAGTAGGAGGCATCTATGGAAGGTCCTCTCTAAAGAGTGCACATTTTGTTATGATCCATTACCAAATATGGCCCTCCACAGGCAATTCTTGTTTCTGATTGGCCAATTTTTAAAAATCTCCTCCTCTGAAACCACTTGGCCAAATTAATCGAAACATGGCAGGAAGCATCTATGGGATGTCCTCTACAACGATTGCTCATTCGGTCTCGGTCGGTTAACAAATATGGCCACCACAGGCAATTCTTGTTTCTGATTGGTTGATATCTAAAAAATCTTCTCTGAAACTGCCAGGTCAAATGAACCGAAACTTGGTAGGAAGCATCTGCATGTATGGAAGGTTGTGTATTAAGTTTCCTCAAAGCAGAATGAAAGGTGAGCGACACAGGCTCAGCCCACTGAGCCTCTAGTTTAATGCAGCATTTCAGAGCTTATGGAAAACTACTTTTTTTTCCCTCACCTTGCTCAAAGGTTCATGTGAAGTATTGCCATCACTCTTGGTTCAGTAGCTTCCTTGTTAGCAACAGACCTCTATCAAGGAAATCATGGTAGAAACCACATCCTTTGAAATATATAGATACTCCAGGGGGGCCATCGTGGTCGTGATCCTATGGTAGTTGGATTTTCAACTACCAGGACAATCGGTGCATATCACCACTGAAGCTGTGCGTTCGAACCCCGTTCTATACATTATGTGATTTAAGTTTCTCAGTGACTTCGACAGGTCAGTGGTTTTCTCTGTGTACTCTGATTTCCTTCACCAATAAAACTTACCGCCACGATATAACCAAGTGGTGTTAAACACCATATACCCCCCCCCCAAACATGCAGGTGCTGCTGGAATGTTGCTACAAATGTATCACAATGGCACATTTAAATAATCTATTTGGGGGTAATATTTTGTTCTTATCTGGCCTTCGCTGACAATTTCTAGGTGTACGTCAAGGTTATGAAGCAGACCTAGCTGTATCTGTGGTGTCCTTTATTTCAGGTTTAATGGGATAGATGCATTCAACAGTCATGAAAATTTGAACCGCATCTGTGGTGTAATGGTGTTCTCGCCTGGGGTGCGAGTGGTAGATCTTGGGTTTGAGTACTGATCAGGTCAAACCAAAGACTGAAATTGGCATTTGTTGCTTCTCTGTTAAGGGGAAAGAGCAAAGACTGGTTGGCTCGAAATCGAGATAATGTGTCCGAGTGGGGCGACATGTCTATCCACAGACTTGTTTCAGTGATCTAGCACTAGAAAATCCAACTAAGCGTGTTGGTCTAGTACAAAGCGGACTGCATCATCTCATTGAAAATTAACTTGTTCTCCCCAAAATATAGCTGAAAAATTGCTGAGTTGGCGTTAAACAACAATCATGCACTCAAATAGAATTAATTAATGAAAGGGTGTCATCTATTTAAAGAAACCTAAAATTAAAGGACCAGACTAGCTTCCTTTTAATTTCTTGAGAAGCCCCTGCATTGAGTTTACCTTATAGGAATAAGGGAACACGTCCACGAGAAGAGGGACAAAGTTAGTACACATATGAATGTCTACCTACCATTGAAACATATAACAAATATGTTGTATATCAAAACTCAAGCATTTTGATGGGATTAGTTTCAGAGAAATTTTATTACTGTAATATTTGTCCCTTCCTATAACAAGTTGTTTGTACCTACGTTGGACATTTTTTTATGAAACAAAGTTGAATCGATTCTTATAATCTGTCTCTTGGTTTGGATTTGGATTTATTGTGCTTAATGCCACTTTCAGCAATATTTCAGATATATCATGGAGACCCGTTTTAGTGGTGGAAGAAGCTGGAGAGAACCACCGACCATGAGCAAACAACTGGTAGCTTTATTACTTACGGCTGGGAATCCAGTGCACCCTTTTTTAGTTCACCTGGACCAAAGGTCCATGGGAACTATTGCCATCACTTGACGTCCATCGTCGGTAAACTTTGCACATTTCAAGCTTCTCTGAAACCACTGGGCCAATTGGAACCAAACTTAGCAGGAATTCTTTGGATAGTCCTCTACAAAGTTTCTGTTTTTCGTTCCAGTTGGATATTCAACATGGCTGCCAGGGCCAATAATATGTTCTGATTGGCTGAAATTTCAAAGATCCTCTTCTCTGAAATTAAGGAACTGACTCAACCCAAACTGTAAATGAAAGATCATTGGAATGTCCTTTACCAAATTTCTGTTTTTTATGCCGATCGGAAATCCAAGATGGCCACCACTGCAGGACATATATTAACATTGGACCCTATGGGAACATGTTCAAATGCCATCTTCTCAGAATCTACAAATATGATAAGCCAAACTGTACATGAATGTTTGTTTAATGGTCCTCTACAAACATTTTTGTTCCGATATGAAATTCAAATTGGCGACTTAGTTTAACATTGGACCGTATGTTTCAAAACGATTCTTCTCTGAAAACACTTGGACAATTGAAACGAAACTGCCCAGGAATGATCATTGGAAGGTCCTCTACAAAATATCTGTTTTTTTATGCCGATCGGAAATCAAAAATGGCCGCCACCGCAGGACATAGATTAACATTGGACCCTATGGAAAAATGTTCAAATGCCTTCTTCTCAGAAACTACAAATATGATTAAAGCCAAACTGTACATGAATGTTCATTGGATGGTCCTCTACAAACTTTAGGTTTTTTGTTCCGATATGAAATTCAAAATGGCGGCTACGGCAGGACTTAGTTTAACATTGGACCCTATGGGAAAAATGTTTCAAAACTCTCTTCTCTTAAACCACTTGGACAATTGAAACCAAACTGCCCAGGAATAATCATTTGAAGGTCCTCTAAAAAGTTTTTTTTTTTTATGCCGATCCGAAATCCAAAATGGCTGCCTATGCAGGACATAGTTTTAACACAGTACCATATTGGAAAATATAGAAAAAATCTTTTTCTTAAAAACTACTGAGCTGAATGAACCCATTCTGTGCATGAATGATCATTGAATGGTCTCTTATTAAGTTTGTGTTTTTTGTGATGATCTGAAATCCAAGATGGCCACGTACCACCACACACAGTCATAGTATTAACGCAGGACCATATGGGAAAATACAGAAATATTTTCTTCTCTGAAGCTATTGCACTGATTGAACCTAAACTGTGCATCAATCATTGGAAGTTCCTTTACAAACTTTGTGTTTTTTATGTTGATCGGAATTCCAAGATGATTACCACTGCAGGACATAGCTTTTACATAGGACCAATTGGTTCTTTTTATAACCAGGACATGAGGTGAACGATACAGCCTTGAGGGCCTCTGGTGTAATTTACAAAGCCGGGCGCGAACCCACGCCGTATTGATGATAGGCTTTTATGAGTTGTTAGATAATCCATCTACCTAGCTCATTGAGCCACCCTTCCTGTTGATTTGGAGTGAGGAATAGTTGTGTAAAGGATAGATAACTCGAGGAGTATATGTTAGTATTAAATTTTATCAATGGTCATCTCCACTACATTGTATATGTAATCATATTTTAAGACAATTACTCATAATGCATCAACAAAAAAGCTTATCAATATCTATGTTAAAATTTGTACTTGAAATACGATGCATATTAAAATTCCAGCGGATTTCCATTAAATTATTATTGAAGGGAGATACCTGAATCTAGGTATTTATTTCTAATAAAACTGAATTACTAAGCTAAATTTGAATGACTAACTCTATTGTGTAGAGAATTAATTAAACAAGAAGAACATACAGACAACAGACATTCATTACACAATAAACTTATATTACTCAAATAGTTAAAAATTTAACGACAACAAGGTGGTTTACCACCTGTAATTATCACCTGTGTGTGTATTGATAAATATGTACACCTGCAGAGCTTCTGGACTTTGTGGGGAGAATTATAAATTATATTTCTTATTGTCTAGGTATTGTTAATTTAGAAAATCGAATTAATTACATATATTCGATTAAATTACTATGACTGAGATATCCCCTCGACTTGTCAACATTGTAATGTCGTACATGGGTTTATATTAGTGTCCTGTATCAAAAATCTATACTGGCATCGTCTTGGAATCTATAAGAAAAGTTTGAAGATGCCAAAAGGGTAATCAGAAACCGTAACTCTAAGGACAGACAACACAATGACCAAAGGATACCGAAGGGGTAATCAGAAGCCGTAAATCTAAGGACAGACAACACAATGACCAAAGGATACCGAAGGGGTAATCAGAAGCCGTAAATCTAAGGACAGACAACACAATGACCAAAGGATACCGAAGGGGTAATCAGAAGCCGTAACTCTAAGGACAGACAACACAATGACCAAAGGATACCGAAGGGGTAATCAGAAGCCGTAAATCTAAGGACAGACAACACAATGACCAAAAGATACCAAAGGGGTAATCAGAAACCGTAAATCTAAGGACAGACAACACAATGACCAAAGGATACCGAAGGGGTAATCAGAAGCCGTAAATCTAAGGACAGACAACGCAATGACCAAAGGATACCGAAGGGGTAATCAGAAGCCGTAAATCTAAGGACAGACAACACAATGACCAAAGGATACCGAAGGGGTAATCAGAAGCCGTAAATCTAAGGACAGACAACACAATGACCAAAGGATACCGAAGGGGTAATCAGAAGCCGTAAATCTAAGGACAGACAACACAATGACCAAAGGATACCGAAGGGGTAATCAGAAGCCGTAAATCTAAGGACAGACAACACAATGACCAAAGGATACCGAAGGGGTAATCAGAAGCCGTAAATCTAAGGACAGACAACACAATGACCAAAAGATACCGAAGGGGTAATCAGAAACCGTAAATCTAAGGACAGACAACACAATGACCAAAGGATACCGAAGGGGTAATCAGAAGCCGTAAATCTAAGGACAGACAACACAATGACCAAAAGATACCAAAGGGGTAATCAGAAGCCGTAAATCGAAGGACAGACAACACAATGACCAAAAGAAACCAAAGGGGTAATCAGAAGTCGTAAATCTAAGAAGGATAGACAACACAATGACCAAAAGATACCAAAGGGGTAATCAGAAGCCGTAAATCGAAGAAGGACAGACAACACAATGACCAAAAGATACCAAAGGGGTAATCAGAAGCCGCAAATCTAAGAAGGACAGACAATACAATGACCAAAAGATACCAAAGGGGTAATCAGAAGCCGTAAATCGAAGGACAGACAACACAATGACCAAAAGATACCAAAGGGGTAATCAGAAGCCGTAAATCGAAGAAGGGCAGACAACACAATGACCAAAAGATACCAAAAGGGTAATCAGAAGCCGTAAATCGAAGGACAGACAACACAATGACCAAAAGATACCAAAGGGGTAATCAGAAGCCGTAAATCTAAGAAGGACAGACAACACAATGACCAAAAGGGTAATCAGAAGCAGTAAATCTAAGAAGGACAGACAACACAATGGCCAAAAGATACCAAAAGGGTAATCAGAAGCCGTAAATCTAAGAAGGACAGACAACACAATGACCAAAAGATACCAAAAGGGTAATCAGAAGCCGTAAATCGAAGGACAGACAACACAATGACCAAAAGAAACCAAAGGGGTAATCAGAAGTCGTAAATCTAAGAAGGATAGACAACACAATGACCAAAAGATACCAAAGGGGTAATCAGAAGCCGTAAATCGAAGAAGGACAGACAACACAATGACCAAAAGATACCAAAGGGGTAATCAGAAGCCGCAAATCTAAGAAGGACAGACAATACAATGACCAAAAGATACCAAAGGGGTAATCAGAAGCCGTAAATCGAAGGACAGACAACACAATGACCAAAAGATACCAAAGGGGTAATCAGAAGCCGTAAATCGAAGAAGGGCAGACAACACAATGACCAAAAGATACCAAAAGGGTAATCAGAAGCCGTAAATCGAAGGACAGACAACACAATGACCAAAAGATACCAAAGGGGTAATCAGAAGCCGTAAATCTAAGAAGGACAGACAACACAATGACCAAAAGGGTAATCAGAAGAGGTAATTCTAAGAAGGACAGACAACACAATGGCCAAAAGATACCAAAAGGGTAATCAGAAGCCGTAAATCTAAGAAGGACAGACAACACAATGACCAAAAGATACCAAAAGGGTAATCAGAAGCCGTAAATCGAAGGACAGACAACACAATGACCAAAAGATACCAAAGGGGTAATCAGAAGCCGTAAATCGAAGAAGGGCAGACAACACAATGACCAAAAGATACCAAAGGGGTAATCAGAAGCCGTAAATCGAAGGACAGACAACACAATGACCAAAAGATACCAAAGGGGTAATCAGAAGCCGTAAATCGAAGAAGGACAGACAACACAATGACCAAAAGGGTGAAGAAGGACAGACAACACAATGACCAAAAGGGTAATCAGAAGCGGTAAATCTAAGAAGGACAGACAACACAATGGCCAAAAGATACCAAAAGGGTAATCAGAAGCCGTAAATCTAAGAAGGACAGACAACACAATGACCAAAAGGGTAATCAGAAGCCGTAAATCTAAGGAGAGACAACACAATGGCCAAAAGATACCAAAAGGGTAATCAGAAGCCGTAAATCTAAGAAGGACAGACAACACAATGACCAAAAGATACCAAAAGGGTAATCAGAAGCCGTAAATCGAAGGACAGACAACACAATGACCAAAAGATACCAAAGGGGTAATCAGAAGCCGTAAATCGAAGAAGGGCAGACAACACAATGACCAAAAGATACCAAAGGGGTAATCAGAAGCCGTAAATCGAAGGACAGACAACACAATGACCAAAAGATACCAAAGGGGTAATCAGAAGCCGTAAATCGAAGAAGGACAGACAACACAATGACCAAAAGGGTAATCAGAAGCGGTAAATCTAAGAAGGACAGACAACACAATGGCCAAAAGATACCAAAAGGGTAATCAGAAGCCGTAAATCTAAGAAGGACAGACAACACAATGACCAAAAGGGTAATCAGAAGCCGTAAATCTAAGGAGAGACAACACAATGACCAAAAGATACCAAAAGGGTAATCAGAAGCCGTAAATCTAAGAAGGACAGACAACACAATGACCAAAAGGGTAATCCGAAGCCGTAAATCTAAGGAGAGACAACACAATGACCAAAAGAAAGAAAAAAGAAAAATTGACAAACAATAACCTACAAAATACTACACAGTAATTATAAGCTAAAGATCGAGTAACACGAATCCCACCAAAACCGGGGTTGAACTCGTGTGCTCCGGAAGGGCTAGCAGACCAGTATATGTAAATAAATACAAATGACATAAATAAATACAAAAATAAAAATAACATAAATAAATAAATACAAAAATAACATAAATAAAATCTGAACCCCATACAAAATAAATAGGAATCAGGACGAATCGAGCATGCTTTTTTTTGTCGCAGAAATCGTAGAGAACATCACAAAAAGGAACTAAAGACGCGAAGACATGCAATTTGACAACCTGAACAACACGAACCTCACTAAAAAAAGTAAAAAATCGGGGGAGAACTTAGGTGCATCGGGAGGATAAGTAGTTTCTGCTCCACATGTAGCACCCCTAAAAGTCAAATGGTCGATCCCTATGATATCTTGAAATGTTCCAATAATACCAGTAATTTTAAATGTACTTGTAAAACATCTCTTTACCTAGTTGTTAAATATTCTACTCAATCAGGTCAAGAGGTCAATACATAATTAAAATATATTTAAATTTTTACAATAGAAAAAACCCACATAAAATCTTGGGGTTTTCATCAATCAATTCTAAATGGTGCACTATAAAGTACTATAAAGAGTAAGCGACGCGAAAGTAAAGTATCATGTAACTTTTAAATGCAAATACAAATTAGAAAGTTTGAATTTAAATTCTGAATAAAAGATAAATAAATAACAAATAATACTATGTACTGATGTGACTCCTAAATTCTGCAAAAACCAATTATGATTTTTGTTGGACTTGGGCTCAGATTTCTGTTAGCAGCCTGTTGATCAAAGAGATTTATTTATACACAATTTAGATTACAGTTTTTGTATCTCGCTTTACATTTTATCTAAATCACCATTTTCCCTAATCCGTGCTTTTTTATATATATAATTGTTTAATTTCATTCCCTGGACCGCACATGAAGATCAGAATGAAACAATTTATGTATCTAACATATACACATCACAAAATAATATTAAATTCAAAAAGTCATTTAAATATCACATTTTTATCTGGTGACGTTAATTTACTGGCAATAAAAAAGACAATATTTCACACTTATGTCCACATTATAGACCAAATATAGATAAATATCATATAAAGTTTACTGTAGCTACATTATATAGTGGTATGTATGCTGATAAAACATATCATCAAATTTTACAATGCAGTCTCCCATTATCAAATGGGATTTCAGAATGTTTACAGTGCACTCTCCCAATTGTCACAGGTAATATATCTGTGTAGCATTCCATATGAAATACGCTAATATTACAATCTCCGCGAATGTAGAAGAAACCTTTATTGTCGATACAATGTTTTCTGATGAATGCAGACTTTTGAGTGTCAGTTGTATCCTTAATTTTATAAAGCTTACTAGAACTCTTGTCTCGGGGGACGAGATGGCTATGTCTTCAGGTAGCCCAGCAGCCAAGAGGAGGAATGTTCCCATGAGGATGACAACTTAAATGATTTTTCTCCTGTGGGGACTGTTTCCATGTCGAAGCACCCAAGGTGTCCACTGTTTATTCCCTATGGTATCTGAAGTGGAAGATTGCTCCTCAGCTCCTAAAGAACAATTAAAGGGCTCGAGTGTTTACTCTTAGTAAAGAAAAAGGAGTAGTTCCTTTTGCCTATTCACTCGGATCAAAGAAGACATTATCAGTCTTAGAGGATTCTTGTGGTATATCTTTGGATAAACGGTATTCTGTTAAATCCTTTCCAGAGTCGAATCATACTGCTGCTGCTTAATGTATTGCTCATTAACAATATCATCGATAAGCAGCCATTCATCAGTAGGTTCTAGTTTCGGTCCAACTTTCATTACAAGGAGATGTAAATCCAAGGATATTGTAATCCATGATTCTTCTACTAGGAAGACGACTCCATCGTGTGACAAGTCTTGCTCATCATTATTAACAGGAAAGCCTTTTGATAGTCTTCGGATGTCTCAATTCATTTAGACTGAGGAAAAATTTCAGAGAGCATTCCCCCATTAATGCATGCTACCTTCCTCAAGACAAAGGGACAAGATCGAGTTGAATGAAGTAGTCATTTGCTTCAAAGAGATCAATCTCTCTTTGGGCCTCTCAGCTACTGTTGATAAGAGTACTCGTGGGAAGCTTCAAAGAGATCAATCTCTCTTTGGGCTCTCAGCTACTGTTGATAAGAGTACTCGTGGGAAGCTTCTAAGAGATCAATCTCAATCTCACTTTGGGCCTCTCAGCTACTGTTGACAAGAGTACTCGTGGGAAGCTTCTAAGAGATCAATCTCTCTTTGGGCCTCTCAGCTACTGTTGATAAGAGTACTCGTGGGAAGCTTCAAAGAGATCAATCTCTCTTTGGGCCTCTCAGCTACTGTTGATAAGAGTACTCGTGGGAAGCTTCAAAGAGATCAATCTCTCTTTGGGCCTCTCAGCTACTGTTGATAAGAGTACTCCTGGGAAGCTTCGAAGAGATCAATCTCTCTTTGGGTCTCTCAGCTATTGTTGACAAGAGTACTCGTGGGAAACTTCTAAGAGATCAATGTCTCTTTTGGCATCTCAGCTACTGTTGATAAGAGTGCTCGTGGGAAGCTTCTAAGAGATCAATCTCTCTTTGGGTCTCTCAGCTACTGTTGATAAGAGTACTCGTGGGAAGCTTCTAAGAGACCGATCTCTCTTTGGGTTTCTCAGCTACTGTTGATAAGAGTACTCGTGGGAAGCTTCTAAGAGATCAATCTCAATCTCTCTTTGGGCCTCTCAGCTACTGTTGACAAGAGTACTCGTGGGAAGCTTCTAAGAGATCAATCTCTCTTTGGGCCTCTCAGCTACTGTTGATAAGAGTACTCGTGGGAAGCTTCTAAGAGACCAATCTCTCTTTGGGTTTCTCAGCTACTGTTGATAAGAGTACTCGTGGGAAGCTTCAAAGAGATCAATCTCTATTTGGGTCTCTCAGCTACTGTTGATAAGAGTACTCGTGGGAAGCTTCTAAGAGATCAATCTCAATCTCTCTTTGGGCCTCTCAGCTACTGTTGACAAGAGTACTCGTGGGAAGCTTCTAAGAGATCAATCTCTCTTTGGGCCTCTCAGCTACTGTTGATAATAGTATTCGTGAGAAGCTTCTAAGAGATCAATCTCTCTTTGGGTCTCTCAGCTACTGTTGATAAGAGTACTCGTGGGCAGCTTCTAAGAGATCAATCTCTCTTTGGGCCTCTCAGCTACTGTTGATAAGAGTACTCGTGGGAAGCTTCTAAGAGATCAATTTCTCTTTGGGCCTCTCAGCTACTGTTGATAAGAGTACTCGTGGAAAGCTTCAAAGAGATCAATCTCTCTTTGGGCCTCTCAGCTACTGTTGATAAGTGTACTCGTGGGAAGCTTCTAAGAGATCAATCTCTCTTTGGGCCTCTCAGCTACTGTTGATAAGTGTACTCGTGGGAAACCTCTAAGAGATCAATCTCTCTTTGGGCCTCTCAGCTACTGTTGATAAGAGTACTCGTGGGAAGCTTCAAAGAGATCGATCTCTCTTTTGGCCTCTCAGCTACTGTTGATAAGAGTACTCGTGGGAAGCTTCTAAGAGATCAATCTCTCTTTGGGTCTCTCAGCTACTGTTGATAAGAGTACTCGTGGGAAGCTTCTAAGAGTTCAATCTCTCTTTGGGCCTCTCAGCTACTGTTGATAAGAGTACTCGTGGGAGGCCTCTAAGAGATCAATCTCTCTTTGGGCCTCTCAGCTACTGTTGATAAGTGTACTCGTGGGAAGCTTCAAAGAGATCGATCTCTCTTTAGGCCTCTCAGCTACTGTCGATAAGAGTACTCGTGGGAAGCTTCTAAGAGATCAATCTCTCTTTGGGCCTCTCAGCTACTGTTGATAAGAGTACTCGTGGGAAGCTTCTAAGAGATCAATCTCTCTTTGGGCCTCTCAGCTACTGTTGATAAGAGTACTCGTGGGAGGCCTCTAAGAGATCAATCTCTCTTTGGGCCTCTCAGCTACTGTTGATAAGAGTACTCGTGGGAAGCTTCAAAGAGATCGATCTCTCTTTGGGCCTCTCAGCTACTGTCAATAAGAGTACTCGTGGGAAGCTTCTAAGAGATCAATCTCTCTTTGGGCCTCTCAGCTACTGTTGATAAGAGTACTCGTGGGAAGCTTCGAAGAGATCAATCTCTCTTTGGGGCCTCTCAGCTACTGTTGATAAGAGTACTCGTGGGAAGCTTCAAAGAGATCAATCTCTCTTTGGGCCTCTCAGCTACTGTTGATAAGAGTACTCGTGGGAAGCTTCGAAGAGATCAATCTCTCTTTGGGGCCTCTCAGCTACTGTTGATAAGAGTACTCGTGGGCAGCTTCTAAGAGATCAATCTCTCTTTGGGTCTCTCAGCTACTGTTGATAAGAGTACTCGTGGGAAGCTTCGAAGAGATCAATCTCTCTTTGGGGCCTCTCAGCTACTGTTGATAAGAGTACTCGTGGGAAGCTTCAAAGAGATCAATCTCTCTTTGGACCTCTCAGCTACTGTTGATAAGAGTACTCGTGGGCAGCTTCTAAGAGACCGATCTCTCTTTGGGTTTCTCAGCTACTGTTGATAAGAGTACTCGTGGGAAGCTTCTAAGAGATCAATCTCAATCTCTCTTTGGGCCTCTCAGCTACTGTTGACAAGAGTACTCGTGGGAAGCTTCTAAGAGATCAATCTCTCTTTGGGCCTCTCAGCTACTGTTGATAAGAGTACTCGTGGGAAGCTTCTAAGAGACCAATCTCTCTTTGGGTTTCTCAGCTACTGTTGATAAGAGTACTCGTGGGAAGCTTCAAAGAGATCAATCTCTATTTGGGTCTCTCAGCTACTGTTGATAAGAGTACTCGTGGGAAGCTTCTAAGAGATCAATCTCAATCTCTCTTTGGGCCTCTCAGCTACTGTTGACAAGAGTACTCGTGGGAAGCTTCTAAGAGATCAATCTCTCTTTGGGCCTCTCAGCTACTGTTGATAATAGTATTCGTGAGAAGCTTCTAAGAGATCAATCTCTCTTTGGGTCTCTCAGCTACTGTTGATAAGAGTACTCGTGGGAAGCTTCTAAGAGATCAATCTCTCTTTGGGCCTCTCAGCTACTGTTGATAAGAGTACTCGTGGGAAGCTTCTAAGAGATCAATTTCTCTTTGGGCCTCTCAGCTACTGTTGATAAGAGTACTCGTGGAAAGCTTCAAAGAGATCAATCTCTCTTTGGGCCTCTCAGCTACTGTTGATAAGTGTACTCGTGGGAAGCTTCTAAGAGATCAATCTCTCTTTGGGCCTCTCAGCTACTGTTGATAAGTGTACTCGTGGGAAACCTCTAAGAGATCAATCTCTCTTTGGGCCTCTCAGCTACTGTTGATAAGAGTACTCGTGGGAAGCTTCAAAGAGATCGATCTCTCTTTTGGCCTCTCAGCTACTGTTGATAAGAGTACTCGTGGGAAGCTTCTAAGAGATCAATCTCTCTTTGGGTCTCTCAGCTACTGTTGATAAGAGTACTCGTGGGAAGCTTCTAAGAGATCAATCTCTCTTTGGGCCTCTCAGCTACTGTTGATAAGAGTACTCGTGGGAGGCCTCTAAGAGATCAATCTCTCTTTGGGCCTCTCAGCTACTGTTGATAAGTGTACTCGTGGGAAGCTTCAAAGAGATCGATCTCTCTTTAGGCCTCTCAGCTACTGTCGATAAGAGTACTCGTGGGAAGCTTCAAAGAGATCAATCTCTCTTTGGGCCTCTCAGCTACTGTTGATAAGAGTACTCGTGGGAAGCTTCTAAGAGATCAATCTCTCTTTGGGCCTCTCAGCTACTGTTGATAAGAGTACTCGTGGGAGGCCTCTAAGAGATCAATCTCTCTTTGGGCCTCTCAGCTACTGTTGATAAGAGTACTCGTGGGAAGCTTCAAAGAGATCGATCTCTCTTTGGGCCTCTCAGCTACTGTCAATAAGAGTACTCGTGGGAAGCTTCTAAGAGATCAATCTCTCTTTGGGCCTCTCAGCTACTGTTGATAAGAGTACTCGTGGGAAGCTTCGAAGAGATCAATCTCTCTTTGGGGCCTCTCAGCTACTGTTGATAAGAGTACTCGTGGGAAGCTTCAAAGAGATCAATCTCTCTTTGGAACTCTCAGCTACTGTTGATAAGAGTACTCGTGGGCAGCTTCTAAGAGATCAATCTCTCTTTGGGCCTCTCAGCTACTGTTGATAAGAGTACTCGTGGGAAGCTTCGAAGAGATCAATCTCTCTTTGAGGCCTCTCAGCTACTGTTGATAAGAGTACTCGTGGGAAGCTTCAAAGAGATCAATCTCTCTTTGGACCTCTCAGCTACTGTTGATAAGAGTACTCGTGGGCAGCTTCTAAGAGATCAATCTCTCTTTGGGCCTCTCAGCTACTGTTGATAAGAGTACTCGTGGGAAGCTTCAGAGATCAATCTCTCTTTGGGCCTTTCAGCTACTGTTGATAAGAGTACTCGTGGGAAGCTTCAGAGAGATCAATCTCTCTTTGGGCCTCTCAGCTACTGTTGATAAGAGTACTCGTGGGAAGCTTCTAAGAGATCAATCTCTCTTTGGACCTCTCAGTTACTTTTGATAAGAGTACTCGTGGGAAGCTTCTAAGAGTTCAATCTCTCTTTGGACCTCTCAGCTACTGTTGATAAGAGTACTCGTGGGAAGCTTCAAAGAAATCAATCTCTCTTTGGGCCTCTCAGCTACTGTTGATAAGAGTACTCGTGGGAATCTTCTAAGAGATCAATCTCTCTTTGGGCCTCTCTGTTGATAAGAGTACTCGTGGGAAGCTTCTAGGGAAAACACTTGCATGACCGCATCATTTCACTAAGAGGGGGAGGTGTGGGCCCATAAAACTAGTTTAACTCTTCCACTTTCTATTGAAGTTCCGGTACCAAGCCAGGAACGTGTGTGATCATGTCTTTGTGTGCTAATGGTATATATTTTGTCTCCTTCTAATATTTTTCTATTGGATTTTGGAAATATTCCGACAGTGTGGTATTTTTCTTTTTTTTTATTTTATTGTCAATTTGACTCTTTCTTGAGAAATCAAAAGGAAATCAGTTGTATCCTGCTTCTTCTTTGAGAAGAAATTATACTTCTTTACTCTCACCTTCAGTAACATATCAAGATCGCATATATTCCTGGACTGGGCTACACAAACCTTACTCACATGTAAATGTCAATTAAAATTTAATAGGCACTTAAATTTACTTGAAATGTACATAGAATTAATTTACACTTAAGGTTTAATTGAGACTTAATTTTAATTGACGTTTGTGCAACCCAATCCTGGTCAACGTGATAGCAGATGGCTTCAATGTACACAGAATGGGAATTACACCAGTCTTTGTTTGAAGCAATTTATCAACGATGGGAAAGTAAACATTGATGGACCTAAACCTACCCTTTTAATGAAATGATGCGGTCATGCAAACACTTTGCATGGATCATTTTATTTATCTTGTCCCAAAAATATAAAGATAATTCCAAATTAATCTCTTTTTATCCTTTTTGTACGGTGACTGATTAAGGCCATGCGAGAAATTTTTTATATTTTGTTTCCTCAATATAATATTTTGTTCCCACAACATACTATTTTGTTTCCACAACATATTATCTTGTTTCCTCAATATATATTATTTTGTTCCCAGAACATATCATATTGTTCCCTGAATATATCATTATTGATACTAATTAAGTATCCCCCTCAACAGAGGCAACCCATCTTATAAGGCCATATATCAAATGCACTGAGATAGTAAAATACAAATTAATTATCCCTCTCAAGAGAAGCCACTCATCTTATAAGGGTAGATTTCAAATGCACTGATAGTAAAATACCAATTAATTACCCCCCTCCCCCTAAAAGAGAGGCCACCCATCTTATGAGGCCAGATTTCAAATGCACTGAGATGGGTGGCTTCTCTTGAGGGGAATAATTAATTAGTATTTTACTATCTCAGTGCATTTGAAATCTGACCTCATAAGATGGGTGGCCTCTCTTGAGGGGAATAATTAATTAGTATTTTACTATCTCAGTGCATTTGAAATCTGACCTCATAAGATGGGTGGTCTCTCTTGAGGTGGATAATTAATTTAGTATTAATAACAATATATTGAGGGAACAATATGATATGTTGTTGGAACAAAATAATATACAATTACGGCCCTCTGTGTAGGGAAACATCCAGATTTGTCAACCTGAGGGGGGAAACATCCCCCCCCCCCCCGAGGGTTGACAAATCTGGACGTTTCCCTACACAGAGGGCCGTAATTGTTTTATTATATTTTTGCCAATGTTTTATAGGTTATCTCCCTTATGGGGGAAAATTGGGTTGTTCGGCAGGGAACAAATAGGGTTGTTCGGTGGGGAACAATAGGGTTGTTTCCCGGCAGCGCAACTTTTTCCCAATGTTTTATAGGTTATCTCCCTTGTGGGGGAAAATTGGGTTGTTCGGCGGGGAACAATATACAATTACGGCCCTCTGTGTAGGGAAGCATCAAGATTTGTCAACTACTTCCCCCTACTTCCATGTCTGTCCGGAAATGTATCCGTTTTGCATTCCGGAATTACAATCTTGACCGGAAGTTAAAAAAACAAATATGAAGTTTATGAAAACACAAGATAAAAACACACAAATAAGTGTTTATTGCATCCAACATTATTGTAAATAGAGTTTCGGTATAATAAAACAATTATTGCCTGCACTTGCAGTGAACATCATAAGTGTTCACCCACAGGGGCTTGTTACGATTTTATTTTTCTTTCACTCTACTCTAAAAAAAAACACAAGAGAGGAATCTCAAATGCCAAATTGCTATACAACACTTTTTCAAAATAGTTTTGTATCGGTGTCTTGACCTGATTCGCCATAATATTGGTACCCATTTGAAGCATAATAAATATATTTTTGATATTCCTATTCCTTTTTGTCATAATATTTACCTATCTGCAACTTTAAAGCAATTTTTAACAGAATTTGCAGCACGCTACAACTGTCTCCATCATGTTTACACGTCAATACCGGGTCGAATTCCTACGTGCGATTTGATTGGTCGGTTATTCTTAGGTAAGGATTGTAGATACAAATCTATCTAAAATAAACAATTATTTATACATGTCTTAACTATATGAAAGGAAAAAATGAGAATTTCAGACTTTCGCCCCATGTGCGACTCTTACCTTTAACTCATGATAGTAAACTGGGGTAACACAATACCTAAAAATAACTGACCAATCAAATCGCACGTAGGAATTCGGCCCGGTATTGACATGCAAACATGATGGAGGCAGTTGTAGCGTGCTGCAAATTCTGTTAAAAATTGCTTAAAAGTTGCAGATAGGTAAAGATTATGACAAAAAGGAATAGGAATATCAAAGATATATTTTATGCTTCAAATGAGTTCCAATATTATGGCGAATCAGGTCAAGACACCGATACAAAACTATTTTGAAAAAGTGTTGTATGGTAATTTGGCATTTGAGATTCCTCTCTTGTGGTTTTTTAGAGTAGAGTGAAAAAAAATCAAATAAAATCGTAACAAGCCCCTGTGGTTCACCTTAAGTGCAGGCACTAATTGTATATTGTTCGGCTGGGAACAATAGGGTTGTTTCCCGGCAGCGCAAATTTTTGCAAAACATCTCAATTATTTTATTATCACATGACTAATAGTTAATCCAATCAAAATCTATCATATAGATTGAAATATAATAATATATATTGAGGGAACAAGATAATATCTTGTGGGAACAGATCAGTATGGTGTGGGAACAAAATATATTTCTTGTGGGAACAACATAATAAGTTGTGAGAACAAGATATTATATTGAGGAAACAAAATAAAAAAACATTCTCGCATGGCCTTAATAAGTCCGAGATTCCTCTGCCGTCCGACGGCTTTTTTTTTGTTTTGCTAGACCCGTGGGACGTCAAAGAGTTCTACATAAGGAAAACAGCGGATTTTCCTCTCCAACTCTTGGTCGGCACATTTCCACGTTTTGTGGCTATCGGATTTTATTTTCGACCAGAAACCCTTATATAAATCGCTTCACCAATCATTTTTCTATTCATTCATAACCATCTTACCCTCAGAAAGTGGTGTTACACTCCATTACAGCACGATTTTGCCTTAGATCCTATTATTCCGCCATTTGACTTCCATTTTGAAATCTACATACGTGATCTCGCGATACTAACTGAATGATGACAACAACGCATTGTATAATGGAAGCCAAATTATTTGGAGCATTATTTGCATACGTAAGCAACATTCAAATCACAGGGGAGACGATATATTTAAGCGTATTCTGCAGGACAAACAGTTCCATCTACAGCTCATCAGCAGAAGGAAATAATACAAAATGTGTTGGAAAGAAAAGATTCAATGGCAGTATTACCCACGGACTTCGGAAAGAGCATGTGTTTTCTCCCCCCTTTTTGGACAAGGTAAGATCATATTTTTTTCTTCTTATGGTTATTTGTAATCCACTATTGCTGTTAAAATTATTACCAATCAATGTAATCAACCTGTATTAAATTTTATGTTAATTGTTCTGCCTTAACAGGTGCCTATGATTTGCAATTAAAATATTTGTTTGTTTGTTTATTATATACAAATCATCTCCCATGATACATTGCGGTAATCGTCGTTTTCTCGAAGTCACGTGACAAATGTTTGAAAAAAGTCAAAATGGAAGTCAAATGACGGAATAATAGGATCTAAGCAAAATCGTGCTGTAATGGAGTGTAACACCACTTTCTGAGGGTAAGATGGTTATGAATGAATAGAGAAATTATTGGTGAAGCGATTTATATAAGGATTTCTGATAGAAAATAAAATCCGATAGCCACAAAACGTGGAAATGTGCCGACCAAGAGTTAGAGAGGCAAATACGTTGTTTTTCTTATGTAGAACTCTCTGACGTCCCACGGCTCTAGCCAAAAAAAAAAAAAGCCGTCGGACGGCAGAGGAATCTCAGACTAAGCCTTAATCAGCCACCGTATTTTGTCCCCCCCCCCCCAAATAACAGCAAAAAAACGGGTAAAACAAATCTGTGTTTGAAAATAATTGACAATCTATGTTTCTTTTTTATAGTGATTTTTGTTACCAGATACAAAAAATAATCAAAACAATAAAACTCTATTTCTAGACAAAAGTTATGAAATAAAAAAGAACCTTTGACACAAATAAAAAAAACATTTATTTAATTTATTTGTTTGAAGTTTATCTATTGGTATAATCTGTATTTATAAAGGACTTTTAATTCGTATGTCTGAAAAGATAAAAGTAGAAAAAACTCATTAAGTTCTCTTTGAACAAAGTTATTGAATTGGAATTGCGTGTTAATTAGTTTTTTTTTTAATTTAGTCTATGTTTGAATCTAGACTTTACACGGAAAAAAACATTTGAAATAATTCCCATGTTCCAAATGAGTGACTAATAAGCACTTTAATTTAGTGAAAATGAGATAAATTTTTGTATGTTTACATTGATTTTACGATCTATAGTATAGACTTCTACAAGATTTTACTAATATAATTACCGACATGCTCCATATACATACAACAACACGAAGGTCATAAATCATTTCCAGACAAAACGACAAAGGTCGGAAACCTAGTGCAATGTACTACACGTAGGTTGATCTATAACTATGTTTTACTGTAGGAACTTTAACAACGAATGAAAAAAGACTATTTTGACAAAAATTATAAAAATATATATTTTCACACCCATTTACTAGGCAATTTTTTTTAATGAATTTGTGTTTTGCCATTTGCTATAATCGCCGTGTTGAAAATGCGATAATCACAATTATCGCGTACAAAGGCAGACGAGTTTTGCCCAAAAATAGACCAGACCAGACGACTCGTAAAGAATATCAGGAGAATACTCGGCTAGAGACAATTGACAATGTTTCTATTAATCTTGAATACTACAAATCAACAATAAAGGTGAATTGATAATAAAATTGTTTGTCATTTACAAAAACGACAATTGATGCAAACTAAAAACTGTACTACACTTCCACAATCTGGAATTTACAGAAGGCAAACCACAGTGACAAAACTGAACAGAAGTATTTCATTTTTACATAGCATCCTACAAAAAAAATAAACAGTTCAAATGACCATGGAAATGTACAATGGAAAGCCCATTTGATCTATCGGAGTATTTATAATAACGATCTCATTGTTGCAGATAGGAGATTCCCTTTTCGATGGGGTGTCAGGTTTATGATACGGAAAGCATGACTGCGGACCAAAAGTGGGCAACGTGTTCCGATCCCTACATGTTTAAGACCTCTTTTGCAGATTCTGGTAAAATACTGGTAATACCAGTATCGCGGCCGGCTGCTTCATATTATCCCTTTTTTCGAAATCTGCAAAACAATGACCCCCCTACCTAGCCCCCCCCTACCTAACTCCCCCCTACCTACCTCCCCCTACCTAACTCTCCCTTACCTAACACCTCATACACTTCCGGTGGTAGTCAAAAATCGTAGCACCGGTCGTCACACTCCTCCCCCATTTCTGTACCCTTCTTTTCTATTTAGATATTGATGAACTTGTTCTTGCCCTGAATATTGTTGAATACTGTTCTCTGGACTTTACTCAGTTTACTACTAAATGTACTAAGTTTTTTTTCCTAGCCACACCTTCTCTGAACTGTCAATTAAGAAAAAAAAATGAAAATGTACTGAAAACACATGTAGCATGTGCATCGTACTTGATAAATCCCCATTTTGGTTGTTGTCAGTTGCATATTAATTTAATTAACAGCAAAATAATTAGATTCCAGACGGTCGTCAATTAGGTTCGCACAATAGCCGTTTCCTTGAAAACAGAAGGACAATCACACAGACAATCACACAGACAAAAACGCTTATACTGTTATAGCCTTAAATGGTAAAAAATAACTAACAAACAAAGTGAACGCCTTCTCTTAAATCAAAGAGAACATCCCGCCCGGGGACTTGAAAATGCGTTATGTTAAGTGCATAATTGGTTGATATGTTTAATTTAACTGTATAGTCACGTATAAAACCATGGTGGACATTTTCTTCATAATCGCTTTATTTAATGATCCCTATAACTTGCACTTGTGATCTTTTACTATATAACACCTTGTGTATTGTATTTATAGTTGTCAAGAGGTAAAGTTATTACAAATTAAGGAAGGAGTTTACACTTTATATAACACCTATTTAATCCATTTGAAAAAAAAAAATCATAAGCCGGTTTACCACTGTGAGTTTTATGTAAAAATGGACGATTAAATGGATTAAAAATTAGCTAACATTTTTTGAGAATATAGTAAAAAAAATAACAACCACAAATATTTATTGTAAAACGCTTTGTTACCCATGTAGGTAGCACACGGGTTTACGCCACCGTGCGTACTAGAGAGTGATTATTGTATCGTATCGGAGACTCTTTAAATCCTGAATCACATCAATATTACGAGGACTTTAAATGTAGCAGGGTAGTCGGTAAAGTCGTATTGTATGTACAGTGATTGTAAAATGCAACAAAATGATCTGTAACCTACGGAAGAAATTAGCGTTCCTTTTTCTTCTATTATTCTCCACAAATGGCAGAATTTTTAACAACGAAAATAAATATGGAAAAAACTTTATTAACGTTATAATAAAGAATGAATTTAGAGAATTAAGAATAGCATTTAAAGGAATTATAGTGATGGAAACGTCAGCATTTCAAAATTCTTCCTACGAAATGCACTTTCGTCAAATATCAAATGGAAGAAATTTAATTCAACTTATTTTCCAAAATGGATTAGTAAAAGATTGTGAATTTTCTAGGGAACCAAAACAAATTCTGGATTTTGTGGAGAAATTTTCAATGGCTGATGATATATTTAAAGACACAGACCAGGGAAATGTTTCTTATTTATATAGAACCGGTGACATTAGTAACGGAAGTACTGCAATCAACCATTTTCATCATAGAAAAGATTTAAAAGATTTTCGAGGTTTCGTTAAAATTAAAAGTGCTAAAAAAATGTGCAATAAACTGGTAAAGAAATCTTTAGAAGTATCTGATAAATTCAACAATTTTCAATATATTCGCATAAAAAATGGAAAACCAAAAAAGGAAAAACATGGAAAGAAGAATGGCGGGAAGCATAATAAAAACAGGAAATGGCCACCTCACGTAACTGAGGGTGGAATAAGAAGCATAGATGATAGTTCGACAATTGAACACCATATTCGTAAACGATCGACTGTGAACCGATTTTTAATGTTTCCCGGTACAAAATGGTGCGGACGTGGTCAAACTGCTCTCCATTATCACGACATTGGAGAAGATCGTGAAGCTGACGTCTGCTGTAGAGATCATGATTGTTGTCCAGATCTGATCCCAAGTTTTACCACCAGATTTAACATCTTTAACTTCCGTTTCCATGCCATCCTACACTGTGATTGTGATAATAAGTAAGTATATAATTATACAAGTAATATTTGTCTTGTCTTATTTTTTGCTTTGTTTTGTTTTTGTTAGTTTTTCTTTCGTGTGTTTGTTTTTGGTTTGGTTTTGTTTCGTTTGTTGTGAGTGTTTAAATTACTATAGTTTCCATGATGTTCTTCAAAGATGTTTATAATTAGGGATAGGGTAATGGTGTTTAATGCCACTTCCAACAATATTTCAGTGATATCGTGGCGGTCAGTGTTGTATTTGTGGAGGAAACCGGAGTACCCGAAGAAAACCACCGACCTGCCGCAAGTCACTGACAAACTTTATCACATAATGTTGTATCGAGTACACCTCGCCTGAGTGGGATTCCTACTGACAACTCATGTACCATAAGATCACGACCATGACAGTCCTTGTTTATATTTAGAATGGTAATAATGTGCACACTTAATGTAAATGTATTGTTGTGGTTTTCTTGTGAGTTTGTTATTTGTTTGTTTTGCGTTGCTGTGATTTGTATCGGTTGTGTGTGTGTATGTGAGTGGGGGTGGGAAGTAAGCTAAAGTTTTCATGCTGTTCCTCAAACAGGTTTATAATTAAAGGGGTAATAATGTGCACACTTAATGCATATGTATTGTTGTTGTGCATATGTATTGTTGTTGTGCATATGTATTGTTGTGCATATGTATTGTTGTGCATATGCATTGTTGTTGTGCATATGTGTTGTTGTTGTGCATATGTATTGTTGTTGTACATATGTGTTGTTGTTGTGCATATGTATTGTTGTTGTACATATGTATTGTTGTTGTGCATATGTATTGTTGTTGTACATATGTATTGTTGTTGTGCATGTGTTATTGTTGTGCATATGTATTGTTGTTGTACATATGTATTGTTGTTGTGCATATGTATTGTTGTTGTGCATATGTATTGTTGTGCATATGTATTGTTGTTGTGCATATGTATTGTTGTTGTGCATATGTATTGTTGTGCATATGTATTGTTGTTGTGCATATGCATTGTTGTTGTACATATGTGTTGTTGTTGTGCATATGTATTGTTGTTGTGCATATGTATTGTTGTGCATATGTATTGTTGTGCATATGTATTGTTGTTGTGCATATGCATTGTTGTTGTACATATGTGTTGTTGTTGTGCATATGTATTGTTGTTGTGCATATGTGTTATTGTTGTGCATATGTATTGTTGTTGTACATATGTATTGTTGTTGTGCATATGTATTGTTGTTGTGCATATGTATTGTTGTACATATGTATTGTTGTTGTACATATGTATTGTTGTTGTTGTCGTCTCATTTTGGCTTTCTTGTTTGATTGTTTTACTTTGTTTTGTATGTTTTTGGGGGATTCAGGAGTTTTTTGTGGGGAGGTTTAAGCTATAATATCCATGCTATTCTTCAAACATGTTTATAATTAAAGGGATAAGAATGTGTACACTAAATGCAAATGCAATGTTGTTTTTGTTTTGCTTTGCTTTGGTTTTGTGAATGGGTTTAAACTAACGTTTCTACACTGTGCTGTAGATATGTTTATAAATTGATGGGTAATAATGTTCATACTTAATGGAAATGCATTGTTTTCTTGTTTAGATTTGTGGAATGGGGGTGGTGGAGGTAATTTGTTTTATCATACAAGGTTCTATTTGAGCAATTAATCTGCATCTACTGTATATTTTTAGTGATACAAATATAACTGTTTTATTGGTTAATTATGACCATTTAACAGACAGTAAAATAACGATTTTAGATTATTAGTTACTTTATGGTTACAATATACTGTCAGAATATTTGACCGCCGGAATATCGAAGTGTTGGACTAACGAACTGTCGAATTAAAGGATCGTCGGATTAGAGCTACACACTCGTTAATGTCACGATTGACCTATATGGAAATATCTAACTGATGACTACCTATGTGACTACCCCGGCTCGCCCAAAACTATAAAAATTCCCGTCAATTTCCTTTCGACGAACATTAACATCTTTAAGATATAATTGACGTTTTGGTCATGAACATGAATAAATATTTGTATATGTTCAAGAATACATTCAAGACTGGAGGAGATTTTTTTTCTGATTTTCTGAATTCTAATGCAAATATTAAAACTATTCCAACTGTTTGGCCTACCGTTATATTTATCCATACTTTAATTTAAGTTCTTCTCTTTTTTTATTCTCCATTTACAAATACATTCTTCATTTGACTAAACAACATAAAAGCAACAATTTGTCAATGTTGATAGTACATTAATAACAAAGTGTTTCTTAACAAAATTAACAAGAATTTGTATAAAATACAGATGTACTGTCAGCTGTATTGCAGTATCTCAGTACAACATAATTTTTTTAATTATGTTATGTATGCATAATAAATATGATATATTATTTTGTTCATGAGAATAGTTTTTGTTGTTGATAATATTACATCATCAGTGCAAATAGGTTATCAAAAGGAGAACAATTTTTTTTTTATTTGACTTTGAGTTTTGATATGATCTAGAAATTTATGCACATTATTTATGTAAACAAATAAACAAGGTCACACTGTGGAAAGTTCCAGGCTTTATAAAAATACTATATAAGGGACAGGAAATTTGAGAGCAGCCAATCTGAAATCTAGGATTTGTATGACAGCTGAAATTTATAGCATTGTGTTTGGATATATTTACTTAGTGAAGTCACGTGAGTTGAACATTAAACTATTAACATTTTCAATGCCTATATATATATATAAATATAAAGAATTTATAGATAGGCATTCAGCCGGGAAGCCAGTGACACAGGAGAGTTCACTTGACGTTTTTTGTCACGTGATTTTCGACGTAAATATTGACGTGATGGATGTCAGAGGACGGTCTCAGGAATTTGTTGCTTTGTAGCTTCGATTATGGTTATTTGTAATATTTTGTTGAAAGGGTCATTTCTACGGACATTCGGGAACGTAAATGTTTAAATTTTGCATCGGTATTCTTACTTTCATACAAGTAATGACTCTCATAAAATGGACCTTCAAGATTTCTCAACCCTGTTCGACAACAGAAAACATCTTTTGTTTAATTTATTATTGAATATGCTGGTGAATTTCTTACTTTTAATACACAATTTATTATCGTGGGTGACATATATCCAGAAAGTTGCAAGGTTTATCACCGGGGATACGATTGTGTCAGTTATAATCGGCACCCGTCAAGATGAAAATTGCGACGAGGCGGCGTAAATGAAGTGCTTTTCAGATACTCTCGGGATTTTCCTTTCCAGTTGACTAACATTACTGTAGTTTTAAGAACTCGAACATATATTTTTCAAGGCCGAAATGTAAATAAATATCTTTTAAAAAATATGGAAAGAATGTACAGACTGTGTAAAGAAAGTTTGTGGATAAGGTCAGAATTAAGTGAAAATTGCTTCCATAGTGTTGTTAAAATCAAATTAATAAATAATGCTAAAAAAAAAAAAAATATTCATGCCTGGGCTGGTGGGAAAGCACAAAATGGATAAGTTGGAAAGAATTTGCTCAGACTGGGCGAGAAAAAGTTTGTGATAAAGTAATAATTAACAAACTTGAGTGAAAATTTTAAATAATTTACTTTAAAGAAACCAAAACCATATATCATTTCAGCTGCAAATTACCAAATTTCAGTTATTATATCTCTGATTTCACCTATTTCTGTTCACAGCATCTTGTGACTGATATATATGCAAGTTTGGTTAAATATTGAATCCTATGTTTTCTTCAATCTGCTTTCCAAATTTGAAGAAAAATCCCATGACATTGCAGATCCATATAATTTCAGTTATTTCTATTGACACAGCACCTTGCATTGTAAGGGGCCTCAAAGGCAACTTTTTTGTAAGATTAGATAAATTTTGAATCATAACTCTTCTTTGCAAAGTTACTTTCGGTTTTTTTCAGTGGTTATCATGATATCCCATGGGCCTTCCAAGCACTCTTAAAATTAGAAAAAAAATTATACAGCAGACATCATGAGCTGGTTGACAGCACCCAGATGACAAATGATCTGAGGCTGTTTTAGATCCTTTGCCCTTCTCCGGATTAGAGTCCTACCAGACTTGATGATGGACACACATAGATGTATTGCAATAGGCAGGAATTGCTTACCCTTCCGGATCACCCGAGTTCACTTTAGATTATTAGGGAGTTTGTGTTGTTCATATGCGTTTGTGATTTTTTGTGTTATATCGGTTGGTTGTTGTTGGTTTGTTTCTGTGCTTCCCTGGTTTATATTTTGTCCTCGGCTATTGTTTTTTTATAACCCCTCTCGGGCAATGGCAATCTGGTAGAAAAAATCTAATTGCCCAAGAGCGCATATTTGTGAGAAATAGTTATCCGAGTCCTTGTGGATGGATGCACAGATAGGAGGTTGTATTACTTTACAATTTCATAGGTGAGGGGATACTAAAATATCATTATATTAACATCTAGTCAGCATATGAAAACAATCCTGTGGTAATTTGATTATTTAATTGTGTAACATTTAATACAATATTTCAAGGCAGCATTATCATAATAATTGTAATCTTGTCAACAAATCTAAATAAAAAATTCTACAAGAAAGGGTGGATCTTAAAAATCTCATCTCTACAATTAAAATTGTCAATATCTGGTAATCTGTCAGTCTTTATTCTGTCTGAAACATACAATTTAATAACATTTCTCAAAATTTGTGCTGCATGTTCAAGACTTTCATGCTTTGTGTTCTTCTTTAAATCATCTGTAATAAGAGAAGAAATTTTATTTGTTAATTTCAAGTTTTCTTTCTCCCTCAGGGCAATTTGGTTTGATGAGTGATGATTTGCCAAAAATAGTGAATGGCAACTTCCTAAAACATCTGCATCATTTCTGTATATCAGACAACCAAGGTTTTTCTTTTTTGGTACATAACACAATAAAGCTCTGCCAAGAACAGATTTTAACATATTAAATATCAATTGAGTGAAGTGTAACAATTTGGACATATCTTTGTCACTGTCAATAACAATATTGATCGAGGTCATTTTTATGTAAGAGAAGTTTATATCTGTCATAAACTTCAGGTAAAAGTAAAGAACTCTCTTCTTCAAAAGCTTTGACGACAAACTGCAATATCATCTGAAAAGAATAGATGTCAACATTCTGGCCTGTAACTTTATGTTTTTCAATAAACAACTGTTTACTTAAACAATCCTGCAAGTATGAAGAGGTTTGAGCCAATTTTTCCTCTCCTGCATCAGATCTAGAGAAAAAGTTAAAAGAATTATAACAATAACATCTAAATTGATCATTCTCTATATTTTTATTAAAACTGAAATACTTCAAAAACAAGTCTCTCTTTTCCTCGCCTACAGTTTTAAAAACCATATGATATCATTACTGCGACAATTTTTCTCACAAACAATGCACTGAACTGTGAATTGTTAATAAATTTGTTGTAATGAGAATGACAAAGTGAGGAAGAAAAGTATCATCATACTGTGAAAACTTCTCTGAAATTAAAACATTAAGGGACCGACCATTTAACTTGCAGGGGGGGTGGGGGTTATGGTTTTTTGCTTCATTCAGAAAAATTTTTCCGGACATGAGAGTTATAATATTTATTTTTTTTGTCGCACAAAGTGCGAATTTTTTTTCCAGAATTTAACATTAGGTTATATGACAAAAACTCTTGAAACAGATTTTTTTTCCCTCCACCAAAATCAGAATATTTTTTTCAGTAACATTGGGAATTAGAATATTTGTTTAGAAAAAAACCATACCCCCCCCCCCCTGGAAGTTAAGTGGTCTGCTGAAAAGATAAACAGTCAATTTCAGTTCTATGATTAGACTGGTTTGAGCAAAGGCTGAAATTGGATTAAAAAAAACATTTGTTATCTTCATTATCTGTGCATGCTCTCTTTGCATCTGATGCCTCATCAGGTTCACCTGCTTTAAATTTCAAAAATGAAGTTTAATGCACTTTCACATCTCCTACAAATACATGTAACAATCAGTATCAGTAATCTTATAATATTGCCTGTAAACATAATCTGAAAAAAATGTACATATCTGTTTGAAGGATCAAATTTACCAATACCACATTTGGGCACACTGCGTGGAGCTGGATCTCTGCCTGGATGGACCTTTGTACAGTTGGATTTTGACATAAATGTTTATAAATGTAAATGTTGAAAACTGAGAACAAGTATAAAGAAAAGAGCTAGGGGTCAAATAATATTTATGCACATTAATATAAACCAATGAAGGAATCTGTAAATTAAATAATGAAATGTACACACACAGTATGGCAAATGAAAATGATATGGAATGGTTTACACCTGGAAAATCCTGCAAGAAGTGTGACACTAAGCCATTTTCAGGCTTTGAGCTGCTACATTTTTATGAATCTGTTTTTCCTTTAATTAGGGAATCAATAAGTGAAGCTATCAAGCGTAAACTTTCAAATAGAGACTACAAAATGGACAAAATGAGGGGTCACGTTGGAAATCTCACATGACGACATGGATGTGTGGTTAAAATGATGTTTATATCTTGGAATGTTTCCAATATGTAAGTCAACATTCACATCTAAAATACTGGAATTGAAACGAATGCAATATTAAAATACATGAGAACAATCTGCAGATATAAGCCTGAAACAAATAGAAATATCGCTATTTTCCCTTCGAAAATACACTGAATGGTGTCTGCCTTTTGAGGTCAAAATATAGTTTTTCGCTAAGCATGCTGGGATTTAATGTTTTGTATCAATCGTAACTACTCGGCCATTCTCGCTACCCTGCAAATAACCTCGTATGCATTAGGCGCATAAATCGCACTTCTTTTCACATGTCAGTTATATGAAAGTTTGATAAAGTTATATTTTAAGCAATTTTCTATATTTCAATTAAAGTTTTAATTAGTTTTGCATGATTAGATTTTACATAGTATGTATTCCATATTGGATTTTCGTGAACTATATTTTTGTGCGGCTTAACTTAACTTAACTTCCGGCAAACAATTTAAGAAGAATTTCTACTATGTACGTACGAGGTTACTTGCAGGGTAGCGAGAATGGCCGAGTAGTTACGATTGGTTTTGTATGGGATTCCTTACTAATTTTAGTTTATTTTTACCATCTTTGATGTGATTGGCTAAGGGGGATGTGATTGTGTCAGTTAAATATAGAGAGGTTTTTTCCCCGCCATATTTTTAGGCGACGAGATGCTTGAAATAGGTCACTGGAAAAATACCGATTTTAACCCTTTTTCTACACGGAAAAGCTGTCAAAAACGATCAGTCATTAGCCTGTGAGAATAAACTTATGATAAATATAAAAAAAACACGAATTACGGTTATTTCAACGTTTCCCAACAGATTTTTCTGAGGTACCGTATCGCGGATGATTTTGTTTACGTAGTTATGTAGCGCCACCTGTGCGTTGAATCGAGGTTGTCTGCCCTTAGCGCGGCAATATTGACATTCAATGGATTGATTGATCGATTCAGTCTATGGCTTCCCGGCTGATTGCTTTTTATCCAAACATTTAGCTTAATATTTAAACAATAAATTATTTTTGAATTGAATTTGGTCATAAGAGAAGCACATTCTCATTCGTTTGCCAATGAATTGCGACATTTCTCCTACTTCGATGGTAAAAATTTCATATTTCACTATCTCGAATAGAGAAATATCGTAATCCAGTGGTAGCAGAAGGATAATATATATGTCTTGACAGAGGACATGGCAAAAATGTGGCTGGGCTAAACCGGTGAATAGAATCCAAACCGTGGTCATTTAATAAACTAATTTTCGGCAGTCGAATAAATTTCAACAAATCCTTTCAAAAACTGCTGCACGACATGTGTAATTGTGACGCTGTTTATAATAATACAAAACATAAAATTATCACAATTACTTGCATAAAGATAGAAAAATAACCCAAATTTTAATTCCAGCATCTGGTATATATTATATATTAGTAAATGATGTCACTGAACAATTCATGATTCGGTGATTATCTACATCTCATCTACTATCCAAATGAGCTTCAAGTAAAATATACTACCGACACTCAAAAACCTGCTTCTTACCTTGACCTTCACATTGAAATCGACAACGGATGACGATTAAAAACAAAACTCTATTAAAACTTGATGACTTCACTTTTCCAGTAGTCAACTTCCTTTTCACCAGTAACAATATTCTAACAGAATAAACGTATGGAGTTTACAGTTCATAACTTATTCGTTATTCTAGGACTTGTGCCAAGTTAAGTGATATTCTCGACAGATCTCAGATTATAATACAAAAGCTACTTAAGCAAGGCTACGTTGCTTCTTGATTGAAGTCATCGCTAGGTTGACCTTAAGAAATATCCATTGAAGTCATCGCTAGGTTGACCTTAAGAAATATCCATTGAAGTCATCGCTAGGTTGACATTAAGAAATATCCATTGAAGTCATCGCTAGGTTGACCTTAAGAAATATCCATTGAAGTCATCGCTAGGTTGACCTTAAGAAATATTCATTGAAGTCATCGCTAGGTTGACCTTAAGAAATATCCTTCAGATGCCAATGGATCTTTTCCCTTTCATGTAGATTTTTTTTTATATCACAGACAAGGTATAAATTGACGGACTTGACTGTAAGAGTAACACGGCGGGTGTCTTATAAGAAGCAGGAATTGTTTACCATTCTCGAGCACATGGCTTTACCCTTTGTTTTTATGTGGATCCATGTTGCTCATTGTTTTAGTTTTCTGTGTTGCGTTTATTTTCTCTTTGGTCTTCGTTCTGTGTCTTGTGTACCGAATGTTGCCTCTGTATTTATGGGGTGTCTGTCCTTGATTGTCCCTTCGGATTTCTCTAGCGTTTATTTCTGATATTCATTATGAACCTGAATGGCCCCATTGTGCCATGTACAACAAAACAAAACTATTGTCTTAAGTTCTTTCTTAGTCTTAGTTTATTAGTGTTTATTCACAGGCACTAGACACTATATCAATATTAATTCCATAGAATCAGTGACAAGAAAAAAAAAATTTCAATGGAAAAAATTACCCATTGACCATTTTTCTTATCATTTCCTTGAGGGAATAATTTTTTTTCATTGATATTTTGTTCTAATCATTGACTTTATGTAATTAATATTGATATAATGTCTAGTGTCTGTGGTTAATATTTATTTGTTGTGTTTTGCTGATGACGCATGTGAACCTTGTAAAATGAGAAAAAGAAAAAAATGGACACTGTGTAATTAGTGCCACCGGATTAGGATTTAACTGGCTTTGTGAATCAATGGTCTCAAAATAACTAAGACCGGAAGAGCTTGCAGATTTATATCTAGTTGTATTTTTACTAATTTAAATATTCTTTTTTCTGTTCCATCTAAAAACTTTGCCCAGTAATAGAACGGGAAAACACCATTCTGGTGTGATACGAACTTTAAAATATCTGACATTGGTCAATATGGCTCAATATGCTGTACAGCAACATTAATCTGAACAGACGGTCTGAGTCGGACTGTCCAAAATTTAACAATAAAATGGGAAAAAAACCACTACACTGTCGAAACAGATCCAAAATACTATAGAAAAATCACAGAAAGAGGCGAAAACTGATACCTCAACACTATCTAAAACTTGATGGAAGAAGCAGGTTCTTGTTTTGTAAGAAAGACATGTCTGTTCTTATTGAATCAATACATATATCAAGATTTTGACGAAAAAGAGAAATGTCTAAGCTGTAAATATGTCCTTAATATCTGAATTCAGCCTGTTTGGAACGATTTAGATATTTCAAATTTGGAAACAAATTATTTCATGAACAAAAAAAATCATCGTCGGTAATTCACGTTTGATTGCACTAGTTCCTCGTCTTTCAAAAGGGGGAATGGATCTGACAATGACCCCTCCTTCAAGATGAGGAACGAATCCGACAATTTCCCCTCCCTCAAGAGGAGGGACGATTCGCAATAAGCCAAGTGTAACCGACAATGTCTGCAGTTTTCAACGAGAAAATTTTGATAAAATTTGACAAAAATAATCTACTTTTTGTTTCGTGTGAAAAAAATATGGCTGGGGGAAAACAAGCCACCCCATAAAAGTTAAATTGTCGGTCCCTATTTAAAATTAGATGTTATACCTTCTTTAAAACCTTTTTTGGCGATGCATTAAAAGAACAAAAAAATAAAGATACAAAAGACATCTACTTATTCTATCTCTACCTATTACTGACCACCTTCAACAAGCTGAAGATTATGTCAGAGGGTGCATATTACAATTTTAAAATGGTTAAAACTATTTATAAGTTTCATAAATTAGCATTTGATAGAGGAGACACCAGCCTTGAATGTTTCAACTGAGCCACTCAAACCTATGGGCTGTGACAGCCGGTTCTAGTCAAATATTTTAATATTAATAACATGTACTAACAAGTATGTTGAGTTATAATGACCTAGACATCTTAGTTTGAACACTCCCCATTTACTGGCATCAACACTCATTTATTTATACATACTGAATATCTTGTTTGTCAGAATTTTGTCCAATGTCTATTGAAAGGCTATAGTCCTACAATATAAGACTCGTTAATTTTTAACATACCGTTACTTTTAACGTTTTTTGTTTATTTTTGCTGTTTTTGTTTTTGTTTTGTTTGTTTGTTTTTGTTTTTTTTTTCTTCGTTTTTTAAAAATTCTTTTAACAATATAAGACTCATTACGTTTCTAATCATTTACTGTTAACGTTTTATTTTCAGTGGTTTTTATTCTATTTTATTTTATTTTATTTTTGTTTTTGGTGTTTTTTAAATTGTAACGACTGGGAATGTACGTCGTGTTATATTATAGAACTAATTTTAAAACATTTTCGATCGTAACGAACAGACCTAGATCAAGACTTACATAAATATGAAACTAACTTAATAGTGACATGACCCGAAGACAACATATTAAAGGATATTTAAGTACTTATAATTTTAATTAATTTATTTTTAAATGATGTTTCTATCTAATTGTAGAATCTAACCAAAATATTCTAGCTCTGTGGTCAAATGATGGTATCTTAAACCTACTTTAAATTAGAAATAAGAAGCTTAGCAACATTATTTAGATTATTCCGATGCTAATAGAGTTTGATATTTTGGGGTTTATATATAAGTGTTTTGTCTATTCGTTAAATAAGGGTACTTTTAATTCATTCTCAATGACAGTTTTAAGCGGATTTAGTAATATGTTATTATCGCGTGGATTATCTCCACGTGTGGTCTAGTTAAGAGTATGAGACAGCAGATTTGGTATGTAAATGGGTGGCGGAACCAAGACGGGAGCTCATTGTTTTGTGTATACTCACCACTCATCCCCAGATATTATTCACACCAAGTACTACAACATGTTTATATAATTGTTGTAGTATTTGTCGAAATCAAGCTATGATTGGTACATAAGTTCGTAGGCACGAGTGAATGACTGTACGGGCAACTTCCACCTTTGCAAAAGATAAAATAAAAATACTACTTGTATTGCTTTTCATGTAGGACAGACGTAGGGCGTGTGTACTGTATCAGTATTTCCTAATACAAGGGAAAAATTACCCTCTCTAATGACCTTTTTTTCTTTTATGTTTTAATATGAATTATTCAGATTGAAAATGTATTGATAGAAAACCATGGTCTATTATCTGGAATTGATATTATTCCATACCCAGTTAACCTGCCATTAAAACTTGAATCCAAATGGAAATGGACGGGGCCTATACCATGGTACAACTTGTAGATCTGAATATTGTACCATAGCTTAAGGTCCTACTCCTTTCTTCAAGAAATCCAACCCTTCACGAGGGTTCAACGTAAATCACCCAAAACCTACTCGCACCAGTTGTCATTTCATTGATTCACTGTTATGGTCTATCCTATAGGATTTGTTTCTTTAAATACGTTAATTCGTAAGAACCGCTATATACTAAAGTTTAGTGACGGTTCCCAGAGTTCAACCCACCAAACTGCGATCAGCGCGTCCCCAGATGGTGGGTTGGAGGTGTCCTCTCGATGAGTGTTGTCAATTTTTGAAAAAACGTGACATGACAGTGAATCTTAATTGGTGTTGTATTGGGAGAGTCCCACGCTCCCTGGTAATTAAATACCACTTTTGTAGATTTCGAAAAGGAGTAGGCGCATTACTTGTAGTCGCCACAAAAGGGAACAGTTTTCGTCCCTATATGTATCCGATTCTCTATACTTTTCCTGTGGCAATCAAAAGTCATTGTTTCTGTTGTCCCGAACCTCCCTCATTTCTATATGATATTTATATATTGTTGATAGTGTTCCTGTCCTGAATATCAATGGTTTTGGTTGATTTATGGTGTTTAACGCCACTTTCAACAATATTTCAGTTATATCGTGGTAGTGAGTTTTATTGATGGGGGGAAACCGGAGTACCTGGAGAAAACCACCGACATGCGGAAAGTCACTGACAAACTTTATCATATAATGTTGTATCGAGTACACCATGAACGAGATTCGAACTCACAAAGTTAGTCGTGATAGACACTAATTGTACAGGTAGTTGTAAATCCAACTACCATACGATCACGACCACGAAATTAATGTTATACAACCAACAATCATATGTTCTCATCCTTCGACGTGTTAACATGTACTTATCGTTTAAATATTAAGAAGCTTAAAAGTACTAAAATGTTGGCAATAAAACTCGAGAAGTAAAATTAAAGGCTCTTAATATGAATACAAATAAAAGTCAAGTTTCTCAATTACCGCCTTTGATGACGAAACAGGTGCAAGTTTTGCAGCACCTGTGCCATTCAAAGTTGACGAGTGTGCGAAGAAAAAACAATTTAGAAATCTATGTTTCATTTTCATTGTGTTATAGTAAAATTTGTGGTTTTTTTATTATATTAAAAAAGAAAACGTTCAAATATTACATTTTTAAATATTTTAATTAAACTTTATAATTCATTTTAGATTTTATGTGTTAAACATCTTTGTACATGTTCATGGCTGGTACATATATCTATTAAATTTGTCAGATTTTATTTAACAAAAGAAATAACATGGGAAAAAATGAAGTACTTAATAGATTTGTGTCATTTGTTAAATTTTAATGGACAGAAATTAATGTATCTAGACATTGAAGTATTAATACTATCAAATAAGAAGAGGTTAACAAATCATGATTGGTCAATTTATTTACATGTATGTGATAGAAAACTTGTCATTATAGATATAGACCGGAATACAATCTTTTCACTCTACAAGGTATTTCTTCTTTGTGAAATCAGAAAAAAAAAACCGCAAAATTTATTTAGTGTTTCTATACTTATCTAAAGCGTTCGTTCGATATGGAGACCTTGTCTTTTCTAAATGATCTTTCTTTCTTTTCTTTGATGGTGTTTAACGCCACTTTCAACAATATTCCAGTTATATCGTGACAGTCAGTTTTATTGGTGGAGGAAACAGGAGTACCCGGAGAAAACCACCGACCTGACGCAAGTCACTGACAAACTTTATCACATAAATATGTTGTACACATCACCATTATCGAGATTGATATGGGTAAATAGCTGTTTACTGTCAATCGCAGTTATAAGTCTTTAAAGCAAGTGCGAGCTTGGCATGCCCTACAGTATATTTTAAAATGCCTTTGCTCTTAAATAAATTAAAAAACAAACACGTGTTTAGTAAAATTAATATGAATACAAATAAAAGTCAAGTTTCTCAATTACCGCCTTTGATGACGAAACAGGTGCAAGAAAAATCATTTATATATGAAATCAACAATATAATGATACAGTATAAGCCGATTGAGCTGATGGTTACTTTATGTGGTATGTGTGAAGAACAATATAGTATACATATTCAGGTATCCTTTATTTCATCTGACAATCTTCACATATTTCATCTAGATTTGTTTTACTAAGATCACTATTGATAAACGTTTGGCTAAAATAGAATTCATTGCCAGATATATCTCTACAGTAGTCCAATAAAAATACATTTCATTTCTCAAAATTATTGTATTTGAATCACATTTCAACCCATTTTTATAAAATTGCATATTAAAATATTTTTATAACCACTATCAAGTACTCCACATCAAATAACACCAACCTTATTTACATAAAAATTCGTTTGTTTGTGAAAATTACTTTGCACCTTAAAAAAAAGTTGACGGACCGTTGTTTATTATTGTGGTTTTTGGTAACTATATATCGTATTGTATAATAAGCTTTCCCCTTTGATATCAAATTCAAACTCATATTAAAATGTAATTATACGGTAGTAAAACAAGATTAAAGGTTAATGTCTCACAAGTTCTAGTATATTATTAAAGATATTTTGAATGAATACACCTGTAACGACAAAGTGAGGATGTACATGCATGGCCCGGATTCTTATTCCGCGAAGTGTCTGTCCCAAGCCAGGGTCTGGATTTCCAACATCATATTTTCGTGGTCTTTTTTTTTTGTGTTCAGTGAGTTACGATGAGAGGTGGTTGTTCGTTTTGTTGATAATTATGGAATTGTTGACATTACTAATTCAGCTTTCTTTTCATAACATCAAAAATTACATTTCCTATATCTTGGAATCTCTGGTTTCAATTTGTATATCGGTTTTTGATGGGTCCGTGTTTCTCATCTCTTTAGTTTTCAGTGTTGTGTTTTTGATGTTTTGCTTGTCTTTGTTCCCTGTCTTGCGCCCAATATTGTTTATGCCTCTGGATAGTCCAATCTTAATTGCTCTTTCCGATTTCTCTAACATTTTATGAAAAGAAAGTTTACATTTTGGTACATACAACCTGTTTAAAGGTACGACATGTTTGTAGGCCAGTTAAATGTTATCAGTCATCCTGTCCATATTTCAAAGGACCCATTCTTATACTGTATACCATCAGAAGACAATTTACACAGTGACCACAATAGTCATTTAAATTAGGGGTTATCTGATGGGGAATCCACTAAATAGCCGTTCTAATCTAGTTACAATCAAAACCGCATCAACAGAAACCGCTTTCATATTGTGTTAGAAGATTTGACAGAAATTTATGACCATAATGTGGTTTTAATTGACAATAAACTGTTTGATACAAAATCAACACAATAAATCAAAATTAATTTCTGCTCGTGAGAAGTTCAACGAGTACTAATTATGTAGGCAAATATAGTCCCCATAATAATAATTTGAATGTAGCCTAAAATTGGGATCAAACATACTTCGTTACAATCGAGGGAGACAAATCCGTCAAAATACGGTTTACCTAATGACAATTTGTAATTAAATTACTCATAATATCACTCTCAAACAAATTCCAGTATGAAATCAAATTCACTCTTCCATACTATCAAGTGCAAATTATATGTCTTGCTCTGGCAACCATCTTGTATTTCCGATCAAAAAAAAAGAACACAAAAAAAAAACAAATAAAAAAACAAAAACAAAAACAAAATAATAAAAAAACACAAAAAACACAAATCAAAACAATTAAAAAACAAGAAAGGAAAAAAAACAAAACGAAACAAAACAAAATAAACAACAACAAAAAACACATAAAAAAACCAAACAAACAAAAAAAGACAAGAAAAAAAACCTTGTACGAGTGTCACATAGGAACATTCCCACCATGCAAAAGTTTCATCACACATGTTGTTTCTGAGGAAGAATGTCGACCAATCAGAAAGTATAATTAACTGATGTCAACCCAAGAAACGTTTATTAAGTTTGGTTCTATTTCATCTAGTGATTTCTGAGGGGGAATGTTACGTGAAAATCTAACAGAAGCATACGACGACGGACCCAGTGGGGTGACAAAACCTTACAATGACCATTGACAGGGGCGTAGCTAGCCTTTTTTGCAGTGCAAGCAACCATACCTTAGAAAGGGGGTCTTTTTTTTTACTAGATGCAAAATGGTGCGTTCTGAGGTGTTTTCATCGGTAAATTGAATACATAAGCAACACATTGATTTCATGATTTTGTTAGACAGAATTTACTTAGAATTGCCCAAAATCTGTTCTTCGTGTCTTAGCAGACACGCACTTCTCCATGACTTTGTCTAAATCCACACTGAAATCGCGATGGATATGCATTAATGCTAGCGATGACAACCTATCGTTATTCATTGTTGATCGTACATATGTCTTCAACCGACGTAGTACACTGAACGATCGCTCTGCGGTAGCACTTGTTACCGGCATTGTCAACATGATACACAATATGGTATCTATAGAAGGATATAGCACCGGGTTTACTGCATCAAGTGTCTCACAAAGTGAAGTTGGCATCTGATGGCGAGGTGTTATACTCCAGCGTGTTCGCCATCGAGCGACCTCCCTCTTGAATTCATCTAAATTACATGTCAGGTCAGTCTGGTATGTCTCATACAATGTCGCGATTTGTTCGTTCGTAATATTTCCTATAACACGAGGAAGCAGATACTGCGCATAAAAGCGATTTTCTGATTTTATCAGACGCGACTCCAATTTCATTATCATGTGATCTATAAACGAATAGTACAAAGAAACTTTCCAATACTGTTTTGGCGTGTCTGCAGAGTGATTGGCTCTGGTAGTCTGTCTTCCACATCGCCTTGGCATATTTTCAACAAAAACACATCACGCACGAAAACACATGATGCACGAAAACACATGACGTATGAAAACACATGACACATGAAAACACATGACACACATAAACACATGACGCACGAAAACACATGACACAAGAAAACACATGACATACGAAAACACATGACGTACAAAAACACATGACGTACGAAAACACATGATGCACGAAAACACATGACACACGAAAACACATGACGCACGAAAACACATGATGTACGAAAACACATGACCTACGAAAACACATCACCTACGAAAACACATGACGTACGAAAACCCATGACATACGAAAACACATGACGCACAAAAACACATGACGCACGAAAAAACATGACGCACGAAAAGACATGACGCACGAAAACACATGATGCTCGAAAACACATGATGCACGAAAACACATGACGTACGAAAACACATGATGCACAAAAACACATGACGCACGAAAACACATGAGATATGAAAACACATGACGTACGAAAACACATGACGCACGAAAACACATGATGCACGAAAACACATGACTTACAAAAACACATGATGCATGAAAACACATGACACACGAAAACACATGACACGAAAGCACATGATGCACGAAAACAAATGACGTATGAAAACAAATGACGTACGAAAACAAATGACACACAAAAACACATGATGCACGAAAACACATGACGCACGAAAACACATGACCTACGAAAACACATGACGCACGAAAACACATGACGCTTGAAAACACATGACACACGACGTACGAAAACACATGATGCACAAAAACACATGACACACGAAAACACATGACGTACGAAAACACATGACGTACGAAAACACATGACGCACGAAAACACATGATGCACGAAAACACATGACGCACGAAAACACATGATGCACGAAAACACATGACGCACGAAAACACATGATGCACGAAAATACATGACACACGAAAAGACATGACGCACGAAAACACATGACATATGAAAATACCTGACGTACAAAAACACATGACGCACGAAAACACATGACGCACGAAAACACATGACCTACGAAAACACATGACCTACGAACACACATGATGCACGAAAACACATGACCTACGAAAACACATGACCTACGAAAAAAAATGACCTACGAAAACACATGACGTACGAAAACACATGACGCACGAAAACACATGACACACGAAAACACATGACCTACGAAAACACATGACGTACGAAAACACATGACGTATGAAAACACATGACATAACAAAACACATGACGCTTGAAAACACATGATGCAGGAAAACACACGACGTATGAAAACACATGATGCACGAAAACACATGACACACGAAAACACATGACGTACGAAAACACATGATGCACGAAAACACATGACACACGAAAACACATGACGTACGAAAACACATGACGTACGAAAACACATGACGCACGAAAACACATGATGCACGAAAACACATGACGCACGAAAACACATAATGCACCAAAACACATGATGCATGAAAACACATGACCTATGAAAACATATGACACACGAAAACACATGACGTACGAAAACACATGACGTACGAAAATACATGACACACGAAAACACATGACGCACGAAAACACATGACGTATGAAAACACATGACGTACAAAACACATGACGCACGAAAACACATGACGCACGAAAACACATGACCTACGAAAACACATGACCTACGAAAACACATGGCGTACGAAAACACATGACGTACGAAAACACATGACGCACGAAAACACATGACGCCCAAAACACATGACGCCCGAAAACACATGACGCCCGAAAACACATGACGTACGAAAACACATGACGCACGAAAACACATGACACACGAAAACAAATGACATACGAAAACACATGACGCACGAAAACACATGACATACGAAAACAAATGACATACGAAAACACATGACGCACGAAAACACATGACATACGAAAACACATACCGTGACGATATTATATTACCATAAATTCATTTCTATTCGTGGCATATCAATTTTGGTGGATAGTACCAATCCACTAAATTAAAAATTCTACTAATATATACACACAAAAAAAGTTAAGCACCACCTGATATATTAAAACATAATAAGTTACACTAAGTTTAGATTCTAATATTTATATTGATTATAGCAAGAACAATGTTCCATTAAAAAGATGCGCTCACACAGGTGTGACCATTATGTCTAATATCAACTAGTCATGCATGCATTACTCAAAATTCAGAATGTTCACACTTCAAATTTAGGTATTTAAGTCCGGTGTTTTAAAAAAGTTTATTCATTCAGTAAGCATGGTACGAATGCGAATATCAGAAGCACAAAGATGGCAAATAATCGGCATGCATACAACAGGGATGTCCTTCAAAGCTAGTGGACGTCATATGGGCTATCACTATGCTGTAGTCAGACGACTGGTGAGAAAACTCACACAAACCAACAATGTGAAAGACTTGCCAAGATCCGGCAGATCAAGGGTAACATCTGATCGTGACGACAGGGCATTGCAGCGTTTGGTTAGACGGATGCCATTCGCAACCAATCCCGTACTCAAACAACACTGGTTGCCCAATAGACGTCTGTCAACAAGAACAGTTAGAAACCGTCTGAAATCAGCGCGACACAAGTCAAGGAGAGTCATTAAACGTCCACTGTTGGCAGGCCGACATCGACGAACACGTTTGGCATGGTGTTTAGCACGACGTGGTTGGAATTTAAGCACACGGCGCAAGATCCATTGGTCAGACGAGAGCCGGTTTCTGCTTCATGTAACCGACGGCCGGATGAGGGTTTGGAGACACAAAAATACAGCCTATATCCCAAGGAACATCCAGCCAACTGTCCCTTACGATGGAGCCTTAGTAATGGTTTGGGGGTGTATCTCTCATAACTGCAAGCTGGACTTAAGTCACCATACAAGGCATTCTAACTGGTGATCAGTACATCAGAGACGTCTTGCAACCAGTTGTTGTCCCCATTTCGACAACCACCCACATGCTACAAGGCCTGTGTATATGGATGACAACGCCAGGCCTCATCGTTCAAGAGCAGTAACCGCCTACCTCCAAAGCGAAGCCGTGACTGCTGTTCCTTGGCCAGCCATGAGCCCGGATTTGAATGCCATAGAGCATATTTGGGACATGTTAGGCCGTCGTATATAGGCTCGGGAACCCTATTATTCAGTTATTTAATGGTTGCGGGTGCAACAAACTGGAATATTTGCCCTGAGGTCCTGGGAATGACCAAAGGTTATATTGCACGAGGCCATCCTTCGAGTGCAATATAACCTTTGGCCATTCCCAGGACCAAAGGGCAAATGTTCCAGTCTATTGCACCTGAAACCATTAAATAACAGATTTATTACCTAATACCTTACCAAGAAAGTGTTTTTCTTTATGTCAGCAAAACATTACCAAGTCCTAATTATTTATATTTATACTGCATTTATGGACGGAAACCTGTCCGCTTCATGTGCAGCCATTGTTGCTTATGCCGCAGACGACCATTTCAGAGTCGATTAAACAACGAATTATTTGATTGGCCAATCGGCAAAACTGAAAGCCAATCAGAAATCGTATTCAAAGGTCAACTCGGTCGGTGCTATAGACGCCACGTGCAGAATATTGCACAGTGCAATAGTTCATCGGGAGTGCAATTTGATCTATGTCAGCTACAAGTGAGATAACTCTTATAGTGACAGTCTTTTTTTTATTGATGGACATAATCGTATTACCCAGGCGAAACCACCTACTTGCTGCAAGTAACAGATAAACATGATCACAAAATGATGTATCGAGTACACTTCACCACAGGAGGAACTCGAAATCACAAACTTCAGTGATGATGGACACTGATTACCCAACTACATGTAAATATATCTATGGTATCGTACCAATAGGGCTGCCGTGGTCGTATGGTGGTTAGATTACCAACTACCTATGCAACCAGTGCCTTTCACCACTAATGTTGTGAGTTCGAATCCCGCTCACGTCGAGATGTACTCGATACAACATTATGTGGTAACATTTGTCGGCGACTTTCAGCAGGTTTATGGTTGTCTCCGGGTTCCTCCACCAACTAAATCTGACCACGATATAGATGAAATATTTTTGAAAGTGACGTAAACCCCAACCCTCGTAGGAATGTGACAATAGCGGTCTTCGATGGTTACTAATAAATATAAGAATTTGAATTTGAATTTTGGTGTTTAAAGCCACTTTCAGCAACATTTCAGCTATATCATGGCGACCAGTTTTAGTGGGGGAGGAAGCCGGGGTATCCGGAGAGAACCACCGACCGTGGGCAAGCAACTGGTAAACGTTATCACTTGCGGCTGCGAGTCGAGTGCACCCTTTTTTGTTATTTACAAAGCTGGGAGCGAACCCACGCCGTATTGGTGATAGGCTTGTATGAGTTGTTAGATCCAACGACCTAACTCATTGAGCCACCCGGGCCCCACTACTGAATACAGGGGCGGATCGAGGATTTCAAGTTAGGAGGGGCATATTTAAAAAAAATTGAGCCGAGCGGAGGGAGACGCGAAAAATTTTGGGGTATTTCGTGTGAAAAATCACGATTTTACGCAAAAAAAATCATATTTTTTCCAATTTTAGGGGGGGGGGGGGGGGGATGGGGTGGGAGGCGCCGGGTGCGCCCCCTGGAATATATGAATATATTGTAGATTAAATATCACGACATAAGCGTAAACAATAGAAGAAATATTTCTTAAAGAAAATAAGTATATAAGCTTAAAACTTACTGCAGAGGGAGGATCTCTGTGGCCGAGTGGCTAAATACCATACCCCTAGGCTACTGTAGAGGGCATGGTTGTTTGTTAATATCTGACACCAAATATTTGTTTAAATGAAGTAAGCATTGTTCTTTTAGCAAAAAGCTGAATACTTACAATGGAATGGATTAATTTCTTGCTTATCTTTATCATAGTGTATCTATATACACACAAATATATCTTTATATTATAAATATACACTTCTCTTTTCAGGTTTCGATGGTGTTTAAAGCAATCTTACTCTCCCATGGCTGGCCTCATTGGAAGGATATATTTCAACATTATGGGATCAAAGTGTTTTACCTTGACAAGGGATAAAATTTGCACCGAGAGGTCCTGGTGGGGGTATTGCTTGAAATACGACGATCAACCTGTTGCTCAAATTAAATCTCAGGATTCTTTCAACGATTTCTAAACTCAGTGTGAACGTCAGACTGAAAAATGGCCAGTATTCTCATTACATTCCCAGTTCGTGTTTTACAAACTAAATACTATTTACCTAAATCAGAAGGGACTCGGTAGTATAGTGGTTCAGGTAATTAATCGTCTATAATAAACAATGTCATATTACCAGTGAAGTATAAATTCCAGCCCACCACACCGTATTGTCTAATCGAACAAGAAGAAGAGATCTTGGAGCCCATTAACTGGTTAAATGCCGCCACATTATTGTGACTGTCGAAAACCAGGTCTTGGATTTCCATCGCATTATGTTGTGGTCTTATTTTGTGTTCAGTTTTCTGGGGTGAGAGATGGTTGTTTGTTTTGTTGATGTTGGTGGAATTGTTGACCATCACTGTCAACTTTCTTTCAAAATTAAATGAAGAACGGAAGAAGAAAAAAAAACAAAGTCGGAACAAAGAACTTTGGAAATTCCGGATTTCTGAATCACAAATACTTAGTTACAGTATAGGTTGAAAACTGCTAACAGTGACGTAAGACAAAATTCCAATTAATCAACCCAGACGTGAGGTTTTTGTTGTTGGCCGATAATTCAAACATTACCATCAAATACTACAGTCTTATCAAAGAGGACATTTTTTTCCCTACCTACTCCTCCTCCCCCGTCACTGACTTAAGTCATATTAAAACCTGTGCATAAACAATTACCTCATTTTACTTCTTGTATATTTATACTCTACATGTATTTATGTACAATTTTCTAATAATGTTGAATAAAAATATTCTATTAAAATAAATTAGTTGTATTTTTGACATTATCATCATTTCATTGAATGTAACTTGTTCTCGACATGATATTGAGCTGAAAAATTGTTCATTTGGCGTTAAACAATAATCATTCACTCGATCAATTAAGTCACAAGCTACAATTCCCATTTTGACATTTACCACATCAACCAGATAAAGAGAAGACGATGGCATTTCTTCTGGACATGTTTGACCATTTGAATCTCTCTCATGTTACTCATTTAAGTATTTGACTTATCTACATTTTACCCCAGGGGGCGTCGTGGTCGTGATCGTATGGTAGTTGGAGTTTTGCAATCGGTGCCTATCACCACTAACGTTGTGAGTTCGAATTCCGCCAAGGCGAGGTGTACTCGATACAACATTATGTGATAAAGTTTGCCAGTGACTTGCTACAGGTCGGTGGTTTTCTCCGGGTACTCTGGTTTCCTCCACCAATAAAACTGACCGCCACGATATAACTGAAATATTGTTCAACCAAACATTTAAATATTTGAATTATCTCCCCTTTGCATATAACACAAAAGATAGATTAAAACAATAAGTTCATCTTTGTTCCATGCAAAAGAATGATCAACATAGATACAAATACCTTGTACCAGGAAGGAACAAATCTTATTTGTAGAAGACCACACCGATTCTAACAGAATTTTCTCTGAAACTGACATTAAAATGTTTTTGTTGATGGGTGGAGTCGTTTTTCAACAGACAGCCGTCATTCCAGTGGGTCCCAACTGTGTTCCTCTTCATGGCACTTGTTTTTTCGGTCAAACATTCATAAAATACAAAGATGATGGTGTTCCCCAGGTCATATGGGAACAGGTCTCTTTCTTGTTGAGCCAGAAAATGGTCTGTTACTACAATTTGTATTCAAGTCTGGTGTGAAGAACTCGACTGATCGCAAATTAAAAATGAGTTAAATTCGATGAGATGACGATCGCTTTGTACTAGACCAGCATGCTTTGTACTAGACCAGCATATTGTATACTAGACCAGCATGCTTAATTGGATTTGTATAGTGTCAACTCACTGAAACAACAGTCCGCGCGTAGACATGTCGCTCCACCAGTCTTTGCTCTTTATCCTTAATACTGCGTGTTTAGCGAAAAAGCAACAAATACCAATTTTATAAGGCTTTGGTTTGACTCGACCTCGGTTGGAACCCACGATCTATTTCACTGAGACAAGCACGCTAACAATTACACCATCGATGCCCTTAGCCAAATTGATATGAAAACAGTAACTATTCCAAATTTGATCCCCTAAATTTTGTAACCGATCTTAATGGGAACACAGTCTGTGCAAAAGCAATTAATTATCTTACAGCTGGACAGATCAGTCCATTTCCTTTAACAAGTAGCAGGTTTGAGTATACAGCTGGACGGATCAGTCCATTTCTTTTAACAAGTAGCAGGTTTGAGTATACAGCTGGACGGATCAGTCCATTTCCTTTAACAAGTAGCAGGTTTGAGTATACAGCTGGACGGATCAGTCCATTTCCTTTAACAAGTAGCAGGTTTGAGTATACAGCTGGACAGATCAGTCCATTTCCTTTAATAAGTAGCAGGTTTGAGTATACAGCTGGACGGATCAGTCCATTTCCTTTAACAAGTAGCAGGTTTGAGTATACAGCTGGACAGATCAGTCCACTTCCTTTAATAAGTAGCAGGTTTGAGTATACAGCTGGACGGATCAGTCCATTTCCTTTAACAAGTAGCAAGTTTGAGTTCACATCCGGTTTTTGATGGGGTTCGTGTTTCTCGATCTTGAGTTTTCTGTGTAATGTTTTGTAGATCGTTGTTTGTTTTTGATGGGGTTTGTGTTGCTTGATCTTGAGTTTTCTGTGTAATGCTTTGTAAATCGTTGTTTGTACTTTTTCATTTGGTCATTGTGTTGTCTGTCCTTCCATTTACGGCTTCTGATTAACCCTTTGGTATCTTTAAACTTGTCTTTTTCTTAATGAGGGGGGGATCTTGAATTGAAGACCCGACTGCCAAATATACAATTGAAAGGGGTTAGGCACCATACAAGTATCGGACAAGCAAAGTTTGGACTAACTAAGATCAGTGGTAAGGGGCGACCGGCTGTTCTCACATTTTAGTTACTCTCTATAATGGTATTAACTTAAACTGTTGAAGTTATATGTATACATATTAAAATAAAACAATTATATAGTATTTCAAGTTGTATTGTGATTGTAAGACCTTAAATACTTCTGTGAACATGACATGATGTTAAACTTCAAACAGTGACAAGTGGATCCCAACAACTATGTCCTTCCAGTATGTGATTCGTCTGATCTTGATATTAGATGTTTGTATGTCCTCCTCTTAAACCACATTATTTCTTGTACTGAAAAATAAAATCAAAAGATCGATCCCTTTTCTGTTATACTTAAATATAAAGAAGACAAACACTCGTGCTTTATACCAAAACAAATATCAAACGAAACGTTTTATATAAGTCTAACACAGTTGACCTTATTGTACTTAGAATGCCATAAATTCTATATATAGAAACAGGATAGGTAAACGAATTAGTATCATCTGATGTATGTAAAATCACTGGTACATGCCAAATATTATAAAAATATCTTAAACTGAAAGATGCACAAAAAATAATAATATGGATATTTTGGTAAAATTATAAGAAAAATTACCGATTTTTCAAATTAAAAAATCAGATTTTTTTGTTTCATCTGAAAGACATTTCTGGTTTGGGGAAAAACCTACTCCCATCCCCATGATCCCTTTATAAGCTAAATGCTCGTTCTCTTGCCTTGTTAACTACCCATTTGCTGTCTTCAATAGCTTTAGTTATAATCTGTTGAATCCTCTCAGGATCTGTTTCATCTACATGACTGTTATATGCCTGGAAAAAAAAATTGTCTACACTACTTAAAAAGCTCACATTACATATTAATTGAAAGTAAGAAATGCTTGAAGGCGCCAAATAGATAATCAGAAACCGTAACTAGGCTACAACCAGCAGTGACATCGACCCAGTGATAATCAGAAACCGTAACTAGGCTACAACCAGCAGTGACATCGACCCAGTGATAATCAGAAGCCGTAATTAGGCTACAACCAGCAGTGACATCGACTCAGTGATAATCAGACGCCGTAATTAGGCTACAACCAGCAGTGACATCGACCCAGTGATAATCAGACGCCGTAATTAGGCTACAAGCAGCAGTGACATCGACCCAGTGATAATCAGAAGCCGTAATTAGGCTACAACCAGCAGTGACATCGACCCAGTGATAATCAGAAGCCGTAATTAGGCTACAACCAGCAGTGACATCGACCCAGTGATAATCAGAAGCCGTAATTAGGCTACAACCAGCAGTGACATCGACCCAGTGATAATCAGAAGCCGTAATTAGGCTACAACCAGCAGTGACATCGACCCAGTGATAATCAGAAACCGTAATTAGGCTACAACCAGCAGTGACATCTACCCGGCCAGTGATAATCAGAAGCCGTAATTAGGCTACAACCAGCAGTGACATCGACCCAGTGATAATCGGAGCCGTAATTAGGCTATACCAAATATGCAGATATTATTCTCGGGGACAAAATGTCAACCAGCAGTGACATCGACCCAGTGATAATCAGAAGCCGTAATTAGGCTATAGAAAATATGCAGATATTATTCTCGGGGACAAAATGTCAACCAGCAGTGACATCGACCCAGTGATAATCAGAAGCCGTAATTAGGCTATAGAAAATATGCAGATATTATTCTCGGGGACAAAATGTCAACCAGCAGTGACATCGACCCAGTGATAATCAGAAGCCGTAATTAGGCTATAGAAAATATGCAGATATTATTCTCGGGGACAAAATGTCAACCAGCAGTGACATCGACCCAGTGATAATCAGAAGCCGTAATTAGGCTATAGAAAATATGCAGATATTATTCTCGGGGACAAAATGTCAACCAGCAGTGACATCGACCCAGTGATAATCAGAAGCCGTAATTAGGCTATAGAAAATATGCAGATATTATTCTCGGGGACAAAATGTCAACCAGCAGTGACATCGACCCAGTGATAATCAGAAGCCGTAATTAGGCTATAGAAAATATGCAGATATTATTCTCGGGGACAAAATGTCAACCAGCAGTGACATCGACCCAGTGATAATCAGAAGCCGTAAATCGTAGAACAGACAATACAATGGCCAGAAGAAAAGGACACAATCATAAACAATGATCTATACAGAAATCTAAAGTTTGAGCAACACGAACCAAGCGAAAAACTGGGAAGCACTCAGGTGCTCAGGAAGGGAAAGCAGTTCATGCTCCACTAGTGGTACCCGTCGTGTTACTCTTTTAACAAAGTCGGTGATAAGTCATGAATGAGGAAAGGACGCGTGACTACTACAGAATATATCCATGGTCATTTGTGTCACAGACATTAACGTCATGGTGGCGACCGTAAAACGTTCGAAGTGATGACTTCAACTTATCCACTAGGAGCCCTTGGTCCAGTAGCTTCTTTGTAAGTAGCAAACGTCCATCAAGGAATAAATGGTAGGAACAACAACCTCTGGAATATCGTATCAACTGAGAGATATATAATATACGCCATATGTTCTGTTGCAATGTTGCTACAATGTGTATATATATATAAATAAAAACCTCACACTGGGAAAATTGAAATCATCTCTTTTGTCGTAAAGTTTCGTTCTTAACAACCGCCACGATATTACCGAAATATTGTTGAAAGTGGCGTTAAACACCATAAACCTAACCTCGTTCTTAACTGGTCCTCATTTTAAAATTCGAGGTCTCGTAGGTCAAGGTATGACCTAGCGGTTTCTGTGATATCCTTTATTTCAAGCTCAATAATACATGATATCAGCATAATCACCAAATTTAGAATTGCGTAGAATTGTGTACTTTCTTTATATATTGCATGTCGCCATTGCATATATCTTGAACATTAACCCCCCCCCCCCCCCCCAAAAAAAAATAATTCAGCCCATCAGCTGTTTAGTACTATCCCCAAATGGCGCTGCCCTGGACCCGACCGCCTTGGGACTTCTACTTCTACTTCTACTTCATAAGAGGCCGCCTTCAACAAATTGAAAATTCCGCCAATTACTGCGCATCAATCGTTGTTAACAAATATTAGGAAATGAAAAAAGAAAAATATTTTTGTTTCACAGTGTTCAGGGGGAGACTGTTCCAATTTGGTATTGTTCGCGGAAAGAATGATTGCTGTCTGAGTTGTATGCGTGTGGATGGTATTTGATATGAGAGAGAATGCATGTTCCGAGATAATCTAACTGGTGGTATGAGTATGTGTGTTTTTGGTATAGCTACTAGTTCATGCGTGATCAGAGGCGGATTTAGAGGGGGGCGTGCGGGGCGTGCGCCCCCCCCCCCCCTAAAATTCGCAAAGCATATGTTATACAACGTTAATTAAGCAGTTCAACAAACAACTTTTTCATGAATGGTTAACTCGTGACCTGTAAGTCAAAATGAATAGTAATGATATTAGGAGTAAATTTGGGATATCATTCTAAAAAGTTCTACCCATTGATAAAAATTAGTATACTGTCCGTCCGGATGAAGCTTTTCGTTTCGCCGTTGGTTCATTCATTGAAAACGTATAATTCGTTCTTGTTTATAGACAAACAAAGGCGAATATGTTATCATTAATGCTGCATGAAACGATTCTGATCATCTAATTTAGTTACGTTAGCTTATCAGAAATCAATAACAAGTTCATGTATTGACAATTTCCGCTTTTGTTTGTCTATAAACAAGAACGGTCGAATCATACGTTTTCAATGAATGAATCAAACGACGAAAAGAAAAGCTCCATCCGGACGGGCAGTATTAACTAGAACCACCCGAAAGGACAAGCACCGAAAGTACAGACCGAGGAATGCGTTAAAACTAAACCAATAGTTCTTTAAAGGGCTAAAATATCGTGATCGATCAGTCATGAGTTGAACAATTCGCATCACGGTTGTTAAAGAAAAGTTTTACTTTAGGTTCTTATAATCTGACAAAAGCATACTTTTAACAATTATCCGACAAAATTAAGACTCAAAGTCAAGTTTTTTTGGTCTGATAAAAATGGTGTGGTTGGTTCAAAATTGTCGTTCAAATAAATGTCTGTAATTCCTCAAACCCCAGAGCTTACGGGGGGCTTAGCCCCCCTGGGCCCTCTACCAGGGCTCTACCTTGGACCCACTGGGGACGTTAAGCGGTCCCCAGACCTCTCGCCTACTCACGCCCCCCCTAACCACAAATCCTGGATCCGCCCCTGGATCTTATATAGCATGACTAAGCGTGCATCTGTTCTTCAATCTGCTAGGGTTTGCCAATTCAGATGTTCTATCATGTTACTAACGCTATAGGTGTTATGATAGCGGTTAGTAACATACCTAGCAGCCCTATGTTGTACCTGTTCTAATTGGGTTATGTCTTCTTTGGTATATGGGTCCCATACAGAACAGTCATATTCGAGTGGTGGTCGAACTAAGGATTTATATGCCTGTTCTTTGACTTTGGTAGAACTGATGTTTCTTCGGAGGAACCCAAGTGTCTTGTTGGCTTTTGTTGTGATGTTATTTATATGGCTATCCCATTTAAGGTCTGACTATTATGACACCCAGATACTTTGTTTTGTCTGCATGTTCGAGTTGGTGTCCATGTAGGGTGTATGTGTGTTTTACTGGTGTTTTATTTCGTGTGATGGATAGCACGTTACATTTGTCAGGGTGGAAGGTCATTTTCTATTTTAGATCCCATATACTAAGTTTATCTAAATCATTTTGAAGAGAGGTACAATCTCTGTTGGATTTTATTGTTAGGTAGGCTATTGTGTTATCTGCAAACAATCGGACAGTTGATGTTATACCGTCAGGAATGTCGTTTATGTAAAAAAGGAACAGACTAGGACCCAGAACAGAGCATTGTGGCACACCAGTCAATACTGGTATGTAATCTGATGTCTCTCCTTCCAGTAAAACAGCTTATGTACGATTAGATAAAAAGTTGTGTATCCAAATGTTCGTTTTACCCTGTATCCCTTAGTAATTTAGTTTGTGTGTGAGAAGATTGTGACTGACTGTCGAAAACTTTAGAAAAGTTCATGATTAAAACATCTGTTTGAACTGAATTTGCCATATTTTTTGCAACATCATCGATAAATTCTAAGAGTTGTGTTTCGCATGATCTGTTTTATCCCCTCGCCAACGAAGTTGCGAAGGGATATAGTAACGCTACCGTCTGTCCGTCCGTCCTTCCGTAACATCCTTGTGAACACTCTAAAATCAACATCCTTCAATGGATTTTGACCAAACATGGTACATACTTAGTCCTTAAGAGAATCTGGAACCCTATTGATTTTCAAGGTCAGAGGTCAATGGTCAAGGTCACCGGGTCAAATATTTTTACCGCATAACATCCTTGTAAACACTCTAGAATCAACATCCTTCAATGGATTTTCACTAAACTTGGTACATACTTAAACTTGGTACATACTTAGTCCTTAAGAAAATCTGGATCCCTATCGATTTTCAAGGTCATAGGTCAAAGGTCAATGTCATCGGGTCAAATTTTTTACCGCATAACATCCTTGTGAACACTCTAGAATCAACATCCTTCAATGGAATTTGACCAAACTTGGTACATACTTAGTCCTTAGGAGAGTCTGGAACCCTATTGATTTTCAAGGTCAAAGTCACAGGGTCTAATTTTTACCCTGTAACATCCTTGTGAACACTAGAATCAACATCTTTCAATGGATTTTCACCAAACTTGGTTCATACTTAGTCCTTAAGAAAATCTGGAACCTATCGATTTTCAAGGTCATCGGTCAAAGGTCAAGGTCATCGGGTCAAATTTTAACCGCGTAACATCCTTGTGAACACTCTAGAATCAACATCCTTCAATGGATTTTGACCAAACTTGGTACATACTTAGTCCTTAAGAGAATCTGGAATCCTATTGATTTTTAAGGTCATAGATCAAAGGTCAAATATTTTACCGCGTAACATCCTTGAGAACACTCTAGAATCAACATCCTTCAATGGATTTTGACCAAACTTGGTATATACTTAGTCCTTAAGAGAATCTGGAATCCTATTGATTTTCAAGGTCATAGGTAAAGGTCACAGGTTCAAATTTTTAGGCGAGGGGATACGCCACGCTTTGCGTTGCTCTTGGGTTTTTTTCTTTCGAAAACCGTGTTGAAAGGGATACAGGATATTGTGCTTGTCAGCATGGGTCATGATTGCGCTAACTACAACATATTCCAGGATTTTACAACATATGTACAAGTAAGAGATATGGGTCTAGTTTTCAGGCGAATACTTAGACCCTTTCTTATAAATGGGTGAAACATGTGCAGTGCGCCAATCAGTAGGGACAACTCCAGTTTCTAAAGATTTATTAAAGATGAGCAATAGTACTGGTGAGATGTTATCTGCAAGTTCTATTAATATTTTTTGTTTAAGTTCGTCATCACGTATTTCCGATTTTAAGTGTCATTCTTACTAAATACCATTATATAATATTAACTGATTACCCCGAGATCTAATTTCATAGATATATTTCTTAAATTATATTAATTCTAACGAATTTACATGCAATATGATTCCTGGTCATTTATAACAGTTATCAGTATTCGGCAAACTTCGGAAAAGCAGCCGACTTATAATTAGGTCGTGTTAATGGCGATTTTAACAACAGACATTCGAATTCTTTTCATTAATTACGACATTATAGCATATGTTTTAAACCTGCCTTCTTGTTCAGAACATTTTATTAGTATAAAACATCGAATAGTGGCAACTTTTAATATAACCAAAAAAAAAAAAATCAATTCTGACAACCTGTTAGCTGCGGGACCGTAGCTCTTATGGTCCTTGTGCTGTTTTACTGATGGTCCGCACATATGAGAAAAAAACAAAACAGACCTAAATAGCTACGTATCCGCAGCTAACAGCCTGTGTGCCTTTAACATAAAAGTCTGCATCCGCGTCTGGTATTTCAAAGACGTTGTTACGCCACTGAAAACAGTACACGAATGTCTATAAACCTTGCGTGGTGTCATTGGTGATGAGGTTAATGGCAATGCAGCAACCGGCGAAGCCCACCACCTCTAAATAGCGGACAAGTCGAAACTACAATCACCCATAACTTCCTTGTGCGTATGATAAGATAAAATAAGATATTTTTATTAACCAATCACGGTGCCCATAAAGAGCTGAATAACTACAATATATACAACATACATAATTGGATTGATTTGAATACACATAATAGGAAAACAATTGACAGAATAAACATTCACATATAACAAACACAGCATGACATTCTAAAAAGAAACAATAAACAAGAAAACTGGGAGGGGGGGGGGGGGGGGGTTATCATTAACCAAGATAACTTTTGTTCACTATTTAATATTTTAATGAAACAAAATTATAGCAATTTCTTTTAATTAAATCAAAATAATGTTTTCTGGTATTATGTAAAGTAGGACAATTTATCAAAAATTGTATGTATGTACAGTTGGAATGGATATTAATGGATATACGTGGTGTTGCATCTACATAATCGACATGTGAAACTGAAAGACTATTCAAATCCCATTGACAAACACGCATTACGTATAGTGTAAACATAAACTTTGAGAAAGTCCCTCCATTGAGAAACTAAAACAGATGTACCAAAGGACTTACCTGTCTTACAAAATGTTTATAATAGTCTTGTGCATTCTGTGGTAAAACTTTAATACTCCTTAGAAGATATCTGTACAACTGAACAGGAGTTTTTACATTTGACATTGGAGAAAGTCTAAACCGGAAATATAGGCTTGCTCTAAAAACTAGACCAAATGTGGAAGAGAAACGAATATGCGAAAATAGAAGTTAAAATAAGTAAACATCTTAATTGTGAATATATCATTGTTAATGATTTTATTCAAATCACTTTAATTGTAATTCTAATATGACGTCCTTCAAACGCTTTGAGTCCAAACCCGTGGTAAAAATAATATTAATCTATGACCGATTACATTTATGACGTCATCGACAATTTATAACGATATTTTATCAATTTTTACATATTAGAATCGAAATAATTCATGGAAGCCATATGTATATATTGTTTTTACCACGGGTAGGCCTTTATGTCAGCTTTTTACCCCTCGCTTACGCTCGGAGTAAAACTTCGTGACATAAAGGCTTACCCGTGGTAAAAACAATATATACATATGGCTTCCATGAATTATTCCTTAAATATTTAATGAATATTTTACTCAATGTCCAACTTTACAAGGGAGCGACCATTTGAGTATGGCTCCACTTAAGAATCATATAGTGGGTGATACATTCATAGTTGTAAAATTGGAGATTATGTGGTTCATATGTTACATTTTGATGGAAAACTCGTAAAGAATAATAAAACAACACATTTCTTGACATTGGTTGCTATGTTTATAATTTCATCATAATAATCTATTTAATTTCAATCTTCAAATCACTCAATTTGCATTTTTTTTCCTTCACAGATTTCTCAAAAAATATTTAAAAAAAATCATAATATAATTTCATATTGGTGATGTTAAAGATATGAACAGAAAGTACAACTGTGTCAACTATTGTTACCATGGCAACTAAACAACCTCATTTCACATATTCAAAAATTGTTTTAAAAAAATTAAGATTTTCATTATTTATTTTCTTCAATAATCACAGTAACCCGAATAATCCAGTCGTTATATTACGCTCCCGCTAGTCGCTCATCCAGCGATAGTGCCGATAGAGGGCGCAGTATTATTCGATTATGATCACAGTGGTATATGAATGATGCTTGTTTGTATTCATTCAGTAGACACTTGTCTTAAACATATAACAAATAATCATTTGTAGCATCTTTTAGAATTTTTGGGAATTTTTTTTTGTCTCATATAAAGTTTGGTTTTTAGCATTATACTAAACAACTACATTTTAACACAATAGTTCTACTTCTCTAAAATGTATTTACAGATATTCTATTTTTCACATAACTTATAACCAAACTTTGGTATCTTCAAACTCTTCTAACTACTAAATAAACTTTTAACCTTAAATTATGCGAATGGTTGCCATGGAAGCTAAAATAAAACCATGTGAAAACATCATTTTACATATCAAATACATTTCATATCATGTAAAAATCTTAAAATTTTGTTTCGGTCGCGAAGATTCCCATATAACTGATTTTATAACTAATTGTCCAAGTCAAGTCTTATACTGATAGCAATGAAAATTTAAATAATGTCTATGGTTGCCATAAAAAGAAAAACACAGATTTTGATCAATCTGCAATTCAAACAGCAAAAAATGTTTTCTAGCATTTATTTCTCGATCATTTTTAAAATCAAATCTGCTAACTGTCCAATTGTAAATTGAATGTACTATAAAATTATTGTACTAGAATAGTATTATAAATTTATTGCACAATTCTAGTGCTATGAATTTATCGCACATGCAATTTTAGTACTATAAATTTATTGCACAATTCTAGTACTATAATTTTAAGGCACATTTTTAAAAATACTAAAGATTTGCTGTACTAACATTTTATTATAAACTTCTAATACAACTATGGTACAATTGTCCTGATTACAACAAAATTTATATTAAAAACCGAATAAAAGATTTTAAAAGTTGGCATTTTTTTTTCACGTACTTTTTTCTTAGTAGTAGTACAAAATGTTGGTTGGGGTGTTCTCTACGACGTCCGCGTCCTATAACCTTCTATGGTTGAGGGTGTTCTCTACGACGTCCGCGTCCTATAACCTTCTACGAACTAGCCCTTTTACTGGTTATCTACCCTTTCCCCGCCATTTTATTTTCATAATTACATTATTTATTTCAATAATGGTTTTCACCTACGATGTTTTCGGATATGTTCGCGTTTTCTAGCCCTTTCACTGGTTATCTACCACTTTCCCGCCATTTTATTTTCATAATTACATTATTTATTTCAATAATGGTTTTCACCTACGGTGTTTTCGGATATGTTCGCGTTTTCTTGCCCTTTCACTGGTTATCTGCCCCTTTCCCGCCATTTTATTTTCATAATTACATTATTTATTTAAATAATTACACAACCATTTTTTCGGGTGTTTTCGGATATAGACTATGTTGTGTAGTACTCCAAGGGTGTTCGAGTCCTATTTCCTTCTACGAACTAGCTCTTATCATTATCTGCCCCTTTCCCGCCATTTTATTTTCATAATTACATTATTTATTTCAATAATGGTTTTCATCTGCGGTGTTTTCGGATATCTTCGCGTTTTCTAGCCCTTTCACAGGTTATCTACCCCTTTCCCGCCATTTTATTTTCATAATTACATTATTTATTTCAATAATGGTTTTCACCTACGATGTTTTCGGATATGTTCGCGTTTTCTAGCCCTTTCACTGGTTATCTACCACTTTCCCGCCATTTTATTTTCATAATTACATTATTTATTTCAATAATGGTTTTCACCTACGGTGTTTTCGGATATGTTCGCGTTTTCTAGCCCTTTCACTGGTTATCTGCCCCTTTCCCGCCATTTTATTTTCATAGTTACATTATTTATTTCAATAATTACACAACCATTTTTTCGGGTGTTTTCGGATATAGACTATGTTGTGTAGTACTCCAAGGGTGTCCGAGTCCTATTTCCTTCTACGAACTAGCCCTTATCATTATCTGCCCCTTTCCCGCCATTTTATATTCATTATCCGCGTCCTATAACCTTATTATTATCTACGAACTAGCCCTTTCACTGGTTATCTGCCCCTTTCCCGCCATTTTATTTTCATAATTACATTATTTATTTCAATAATTACACAACCATTTTTTCGGGTGTTTTCGGATATAGACTATGTTGTATAGTACTCCAAGTAGTCTATCACGTCGGCGTTCTCACTGTGGTATTTCTACTAAATAACCTAAGAGTCAAATTAATGAAATGGTAAATTTGATCCAGGATGATTCTTCTCAATTCTGAAAAACAATGTATATACATGTATAGAGGGAGGAGGAGGAGGTCTCTTTGGGTGTAATTATGACTAACACATAAATCTTCCATAATTTCCATATCATTTCACTATTCAATTTGCCTTTTTTCCATATCTATTCAACTCCCGCTTAATAGGCCTCTCGATACGAAATGGATTGGCCGTGCGTAGCGAAGAACAAGCTAAATAAGTTCCGAAAATCTTTCCGACCAATGAAATAGCACGAAACAAAATATGCTTGGTTGACCTCCTGAATGGGCACGAGTGGAGGAAAGTTGGATGTGTCGTCGAGAATAAACTTGAATTTCGTTAATAAATATTTGTTGTTCGTACGTATGAACTAGATAGGAATGAAGGGAAATCATTTTTGAGACGAGGACAAGCGAAGGTCCTTTTTAAAACTGGCGCTTTATTGTAAAATATCGAGTCGAAGCGAGGATTCCCTCTTCGTATTTTGACGATTGTTTCTTACCTTTATGTTTTTTTTTAAGTAAAACGGCAGCTGGACCTAGAAACAAAAGTTAGTAGAACGAGAGAGTTGTAAAACGAACTGTTGTAAAATATGGATAAATGGTTCAAAGATATACTTCCAGACAAAGATCCATACCATGATCGTGGGAGGGACCAAATGAGGAAAAAGTGGGGTCCGGAGTTCGAGTGCCTGTGGACTGGTCATGTATCCTTGATATTTGCTGCATAATTTAAAAAAGAACGAATCTAATAATTTAGCAAGATAATTTTTTTGTTCGAGAAACCGTGAAAAGAGCAATTTTCGTACAAGTGAAAAACCGAGTACAATGATAAATTCTTTTTTTTAAGCTCGGAATATAAAGAAAACTTATATTAGTCTATAGCAATGCTCGCCAAAGTCGTTCCTGGTGAAAAATTGTGAGAACTAATTAATTTTTTCACCTTCCGATGTTTGATCATGCTCCCAGTACTCCTCAATTAAAACCGGACACTTATGCAACGTTTGACTTGTGGTACGTAACGGAAAGCTCGGAAATAGGGGTGTATCGAACGTCAAAGACTTTAATAGAAAGACCACATTCAGCTCCGGAGTACAAGAGTGGGAAAGTGTTAGCAAAGCGGACATGTAGTATTCATATTTTCTATCCATTAATATTACTTTTTCCAAGACAAACTTGAGTTATCATATGAAGTCATAACAAACTACAACTTGCACAAACATCATGAAAATTAAAAATGAGATGTTTTCACATTTTTTATGATATTCACTTTTATTGTTCCAGAGTTAGGGGCCTTATATTTTATACAATGTCATAGGAATTTTTTTAGTAATGTATGATGGAATCGGGTGAAATTTTACTAAATAATCATTGGCTGGGTAATAGAGAAGGGTCCCTTTCATTTTTGGTCGGAACAATCAGTGATGTTTTGGTTATGGAAATAGGTTGGACAGATGTGGGGAGCGGGGGGTATATCTTACTGAGCTGTGCTCACAGTAATACTAGTTACTATATCCATATGCAATATAAACTTGTTTAATGACTTAACTATAGACTGATAACACATTTAATTAGAGCACCTGAGTTCATCCCCGGTTTTTAGTGGGGTTCGTGTTACTCGATCTTTAGTTTTATATGTATGTTTTGTAGATCGTTGTTTGTCCTTTTGTACTTTTTCTTTTGGCCATTGTGTTGTCCGTTCATCGAGATACGGATTCTGATTACCCCCCTTTGGTATCTTCAAACTCTTCTTGTCGCCAATTACTTAAACATGTCGTCCTGAATATGCATGAAATATTGGTCATTGACAATTTGTGTGTTAACAGTGAGTGAGTATTGTTAAACGCCAACTCAGCAATTTTTCAGCTAAACCATGGCGAGAACATGTTTATTTTCAATGAGATGATGAGGTCCGCTTTGTACTAGACCAACACGCTTAGTTGGATTTTCTAGTGCTAGCTCACTGAAACAGTTATTCGCGGATAAACATTAGATGTCCTCCGATCAACAGATTTCCTCTTTTTATTTGGAAATGAAAATAAGTTTATTTGGTTTATATCATGGCGGTCAGTTTCATTGATGGAGAAACCAGAATACCTGGAGAAAACCAGCGACCTGTCCATGTCACTGACAACTTTATCACATAATATTATATCGAGTACACCTCGCCTGAGTGTGATTTGAACTCACGACGTTAGTGGTGATGGGCACTGATTGCATCTATAGGGAATTGTTACACCAACTACCATACGATCACGACCACAACGGCCCCACAACAATTGTTGATGGAAAATGTTTTTGTTTGTCTTTGTTGCATCTTGCATTGAGGATTTGCATAAGATGAGGAATCATGTACATTATATTTAGATCATGAATCTCCAATATAGGAATAGCAATATTTTTTATTACAGATTTTTCATTCAACCATTTTTCAATTTGCACCAGATTAAATGTTAACACCAACTCAAGTGTTTCGTTGTCTATTGACGACAAAATTTTGGACCATATTGGATTAATACGACGGGTGTCACTAGTGGAGCAGGAACTGCTTACCCTTCCGGAGCACCTGAGTTCATCCCCGGTTTTTAGTGAGATTCGTGTTACTCGATCTTTAGTTTTATATGTATGTTTTGTAGATCGTTATTTGTCCTTTTGTACTTTTTCTTTTGGCCATTGTTTTGTCTGTTCTTCTTCAATATACGGATTATGATTGCCCATTTGGTATCGTCAAACTCTTCTTGGAATAGAGCAGTTTATTTTCATTTCAAGGTTACACAATGACCATTAAAATGAATGTCTCATCTGATCAGGAGTAGCTTGTTTCTTAAGCCTCAATAACATCAAGTTGTATGTTTGTTCTTGTCGAGTTTAAAATGATGTCACTTCATTTTGGGTAAACATTTATAAAAATGACCTTTAATGCAAATTTAGCTGTATTCCTTCAGAATATGTCAGTCATTATTGTGTTCAATGATTTGAGGCAACAGGCAGTAATGCTTTTTTTTTTTTTTTACAAAAGATACCACACTCGTATCAGTTCCAAAATTCAAGTTGCTTGCCCGGGGTCGGTGGATCTCTCCGGCTTCCTCCACCACTAAAACTGGTCGCCATGATATAGCTGAAATATTGCTGAAACACCAAAATTCACAAAAAAAATCAAATTCATTCATTCATTCCAAAATTCAATCTGAAAATGTAGAAACAGAAGCAAAATGGAAACTCCATAAATATAAACATAAATGTCTGCTCTCCTGGCTTAGTAAAGGCACTTCAATAGAAGGTGGCAGGGTTAGACTCCCAACATAAATATAAATGTCTGCTCACTCTCCTGGCTTAGTATAGGCACTTCATTAGAAGGTGGCAGGGTTAAACTTCCAACATAAATATAAACATAAATGTCTGCTAACTCTCCTGGCATAGTATAGGCACTTCATTAGAAGGTGGCAGGGTTAAACTTCTAACATAAATGTCTGCTCACTCTCCTGGCATAGTATAGGCACTTCATTAGAAGGTGGCAGGGTTAAACTTCTAACATAAATATAAACATAAATGTCTGCTCACTCTCCTGGCATAGTATAGGCACTTCATTAGAAGGTGGCAGGGTTGAACTAACATAAATATAAATGTCTGATCACTCTCCTGGCTTAGTATAGGCACTTCATTAGAAGGTGGCAGGGTTGAACTCCTAACATAAATATAAATGTCCACTCACTGTCCTGGCTTAGTATAGGCACTTCATTAGAAGGTGGCAGGGTTAAACTCCTAACATAAATATAAATGTCCACTCACTCTCCTGGCTTAGTATAGGCACTTCATTAGAAGGTGGCAGGGTTAAACTCCTAACATAAATATAAATGTCCACTCACTCTCCTGGCTTAGTATAGGCACTTCATTAGAAGGTGGCAGGGTTGAACTCCTAGCATAAATATAAATGTCCACTCACTGTCCTGGCTTAGTATAGGCACTTCATTAGAAGGTGGCAGGGTTGAACTTCTAACATAAATATAAATGTCCACTCACTCTCCTGGCTTAGTATAGGCACTTCATTAGAAGGTGGCCGGATTGAACTCCTAACATAAATATAAATGTCTGCTCACTCTCCTGGCTTAGTATAGGCACTTCATTAGAAGGTGGCAGGGTTAAACTCCCAACATAAATATAAATGTCCACTCACTCTCCTGGCTTAGTATAGGGATTTCATTAGAAGGTGGCAGGGTTGAACTAATTATATGAGTTCAAAGCTCCATCTTGTGGAAATGATGCAGTCATGCAAGTGTTTTCCACATGAGTTGGTAGAATGTTTTACCAATATTCTGTATGTAATGTTAAACTTTGTTGTCATACTTAGGTCACAATTCCCTCACTTAGTGTATATTTCAATATCCTTTCTATCCGAGTGCTATGATGTCACACAACACAAAATTTGTAAAAGATCAATCTGGTTAAAACCAGCTGTTTTAATACACTACACTCCTCCCCTAACATCAGACAGAACCTGATTGGTGATCAGCCAATGAAAAAACTCCATTGCAAAATCTTAACAGCACTTTTCATGCTTTTTCACTTCTTCAATCACAAACATAATGCTCTCCAATTGAGTGATTTGTTTAATAGGTAAAATGTATTCATACATGAAAGTTCATCTTGATATGACCTATAATCTGGTTCTGCTGGGTACTGGAGAAGGTTCTAAGAATTATAAGGATTTGATTGATTGATTGTGGACCATAGTGGGTAACCGATTGGAGAGTGCCACGCTCCCTTTATGCTAAAGACCTTTTTAGTAGATTTGTAGAAGGTACGTTGCACCCATTACAAAAGACTAAATGTTTCATCCCTACCCAACTCACCATACTTTTATCAGTGGCAGTCAAAAGTTATTGACCTGGTAGACGCATCCATTCTCTCATTTAAAAGTTATTGACCAGGTAGACACATCCATTCTCTCATTTAAAAGTTATTGACCTGGTAGACACATCCGTTCTCTCATTTAAAAGTTATTGACCTGGTAGACACATCCATTCTCTTTTAAAAGTTATTGACCTGGTAGACACATCCATTCTCTCATTTAAAAGTTATTGACCTGGTAGATGCATCCATTCTCTCATTTAAAAGTTGTTGACCTGGTGGACACATCCATTCTCTCATTTAAAAGTTATTGACCTGGTACTTGTAGACACATCCATTCTCTCATTTAAAAGTTGACCTGGTAAGACACATCCATTCTCTCATTTAAATGTTATTGACCTGTTACTGGTCGACACATCCATTCTCTCATTTAAAAGTTATTGACCTGGTACTGGTAAACACATCCATTCTCTTATTTAAAAGTTATTAATCTGGTAGACATTTCCATTCTCTCATTTAAAAGTTATTGACCTGGTAGACACATCCATTCTCTCATTTAAAAGTTATTGACCTGGTAGACATTTCCATTCTCTCATTTAAAAGTTATTGACCTGGTAGACATTTCCTTTCTCTCATTTAAAAGTTATTGACCTGGTAGACACATCCATTCTCTCATTTAAAAGTTATTGACCTGGTAGACACATCCGTTCTCTCATTTAAAAGTTATTGACCTGGTAGACACATCCATTCTCTCATTTAAAAGTTGTTGACCTGGTAGACACATCCATTCTCTCATTTAAAAAAATATTGACCTGGTAGACACATCCATTCTCTCATTTAAAAGTTATTGACCTGGTAGACACATCCATTCTCTCATTTAAAAGTTGTTGACCTGGTAGACACATCCATTCTCTCATTTAAAGGTTATTGACCTGGTAGACACATCCATTCTCTCATTTAAAAGTTATTGACCTGGTAGACACATCCGTTCTCTCATTTAAAAGTTATTGACCTGGTAGACACATCCATTCTCTCATTTAAAAGTTATTGACCTGGTAGACACATCCATTCTCTCATTTAAAAGTTATTGACCTGGTAGACACATCCATTCTCTCATTTAAAAGTTGACCTGGTAAGACACATCCATTCTCTCATTTAAAAGTTATTGACCTAGTATTGGTTGACACATCCATTCTCTCATTTAAAAGTTATTGACCTGGTACTGGTAAACACATCCATTCTCTTATTTAAAAGTTATTAACCTGGTAGACATTTCCATTCTCTCATTTAAAAGTTATTGACCTGGTAGACACATCCGTTCTCTCATTTAAAAGTTATTAACCTGGTAGACACATCCATTCTCTCATTTAAAAGTTATTGACCTGGTAGACACATCCATTCTCTCATTTAAAGGTTATTGATCTGGTAGACACATCCATTCTCTCATTTAAAAGTTATTGACCTGGTAGACACATCCATTCTCTCATTTAAAAGTTATTGACCTGGTAGACACATCCATTCTCTCATTTAAAAGTTATTGACATGGTAGACACATCCATTCTCTCATTTAAAAGTTATTGACCTGGTAGACACATCCATTCTCTCATTTAAAATTGTTGACCTGGTGGACACATCCATTCTCTCATTTAAAAGTTATTGACCTGGTAGACACATCCATTCTCTCATTTAAAAGTTATTGACATGGTAGACACATCCATTCTCTCATTTAAAAGTTATTGACCTGGTAGACACATCCATTCTCTCATTTAAAATTGTTGACCTGGTGGACACATCCATTCTCTCATTTAAAAGTTATTGACCTGGTACTGGTAGACACATCCATTCTCTCATTTAAAAGTTATTGACCTGGTAGACGCATCCATTCTCTCATTTAAAATTGTTGACCTGGTGGACACATCCATTCTCTCATTTAAAAGTTATTGACCTGGTAGACACATCCATTCTCTCATTTAAAAGTTATTGACCTGGTAGACACATCCATTCTCTCATTTAAAAGTTATTGACCTGGTAGACACATCCATTCTCTCATTTAAAATTGTTGACCTGGTGGACACATCCATTCTCTCATTTAAAAGTTATTGACCTGGTACTGGTAGACACATCCATTCTCTCATTTAAAAGTTATTGACCTGGTAGACGCATCCATTCTCTCATTTAAAAGTTATTGACCTGGTAGACACATCCATTCTCTCATTTAAAAGTTATTGACCTGGTAGACACATCCATTCTCTCATTTAAAGGTTATTGACCTGGTAGACACATCCATTCTCTCATTTAAAAGTTATTGACCTGGTAGACACATCCATTCTCTCATTTAAAAGTTATTGACCTGGTAGACACATCCATTTTCATTTAAAAGTTATTGACCTGGTAGACACATCCATTCTCTCATTTAAAAGTTACTGACCTGGTAGACACATCCATTCTCTCATTTAAAAGTTGTTGACCTGGTAGACACATCCATTCTCTCATTTAAAAGTTATTGACCTGGTAGACACATCCATTCTCTCATTTAAAAGTTATTGACATGGTAGACACATCCATTCTCTCATTTAAAAGTTATTGACCTGGTAGACACATCCATTCTCTTATTTATAAGTTATTGACATGGTAGACACATCCGTTCTCTCATTTAAAAGTTATTGACCTGGTAGACACATCCATTCTCTTATTTATAAGTTATTGACATGGTAGACACATCCGTTCTCTCATTTAAAGGTTATTGACCTGGTAGACACATCCATTCTCTCATTTAAAAGTTATTGACCTGGTAGACACATCCATTCTCTTATTTATAAGTTATTGACATGGTAGACACATCCATTCTCTCATTTAAAAGTTATTGACCTGGTAGACACATCCATTCTCTTATTTATAAGTTATTGACATGGTAGACACATCCGTTCTCTCATTTAAAGGTTATTGACCTGGTAGACACATCCATTCTCTCATTTAAAAGTTATTGACCTGGTAGACACATCCATTCTCTTATTTATAAGTTATTGACCTGGTAGACACATCCGTTCTCTCATTTAAAGGTTATTGACCTGGTAGACACATCCATTCTCTCATTTAAAAGTTATTGACCTGGTAGACACATCCATTCTCTCATTTAAAAGTTATTGACATGGTAGACACATCCATTCTCTCATTTAAAAGTTATTGACCTGGTAGACACATCCATTCTCTTTTAAAAGTTATTGACCTGGTAGACACATCCATTCTCTTATTTATAAGTTATTGACATGGTAGACACATCCGTTCTCTCATTTAAAAGTTATTGACCTGGTAGACACATCCATTCTCTTATTTATAAGTTATTGACATGGTAGACACATCCGTTCTCTCATTTAAAGGTTATTGACCTGGTAGACACATCCATTCTCTCATTTAAAAGTTATTGACCTGGTAGACACATCCATTCTCTTATTTATAAGTTATTGACATGGTAGACACATCCATTCTCTCATTTAAAAGTTATTGACCTGGTAGACACATCCATTCTCTCATTTAAAAGTTATTGACCTGGTAGACACATCCATTCTCTTATTTATAAGTTATTGACATGGTAGACACATCCGTTCTCTCATTTAAAAGTTATTGACCTGGTAGACACATCCATTCTCTTATTTATAAGTTATTGACATGGTAGACACACCCGTTCTCTCATTTAAAGGTTATTGACCTGGTAGACACATCCATTCTCTCATTTAAAAGTTATTGACCTGGTAGACACATCCATTCTCTTATTTATAAGTTATTGACCTGGTAGACACATCCATTCTCTTTTAAAAGTTATTGACCTGGTAGACACATCCATTCTCTCATTTAAAAGTTATTGACCTGGTAGACACATCCATTCTCTTATTTATAAGTTATTGACCTGGTAGACACATCCATTCTCTCATTTAAAAGTTATTGACCTGGTAGACACATCCATTCTCTCATTTAAAAGTTATTGACATGGTAGACACATCCATTCTCTCATTTAAAAGTTATTGACCTGGTAGACACATCCATTCTCTCATTTAAAAGTTATTGACCTGGTAGACACATCCATTCTCTTATTTATAAGTTATTGACCTGGTAGACACATCCATTCTCTTATTTATAAGTTATTGACCTGGTAGACACATCCGTTCTCTCATTTAAAAGTTATTGATCTGGTAGACACATCCATTCTCTTATTTAAAAGTTATTGACCTGGTAGACACATCCATTCTCTCATTTAAAAGTTATTGACCTGGTAGAGACATCCATTCTCTCATTTCAAAATAGTTTTTAGATGAAATATTGTTCACTGGAATATAGCAGTAATCAATCAATCAACTCTAATCGGGTTCTGTCGGATGTTAGCAGTAGTGTGTAGTACAACAGTTGATTTTAATCATCTTGGTAATAGATATGAATGTCAGAGGAGGTTGATGATTGAGTGAGTAATTGTTGTTTAACACCAGCAATTTTTCAGTTATATCATGAGCAAGTTAATTTTCAATGAGATGATGATTATGAGGTATGCTTTGTACTAGACCAACAAACTTAGTTGGATTTTTATAGTGCTAGTTCACTGAAACAACAGTCCTCGGATAGACATATGGCCCCACTTGGACACATTATCCTGATTCCAAGTCAACCAGTCTTTGCACTTTCTCTTTAATGCTGCATGCTTAGCAGAATAGTTGATGGTTGTTTGTTGATAGTAACATCATGTATCTATGTAAACATATGTATGGTCAGCATCTCTAAAAGAGTTAATCTTTTGAACGGATGGATGTGAATGTGTCTTCTGATCTGTGAACAGGAATGCTGGTGATCAGTAATTCTTACCTATGAACTAGGTTTTATGATGCTAGGGTGAATGGAGTTATCTACCCTGTTATAAATAAATTATTTAATAAATGTCTACAATTTGCAATATTCTTCATTCCATGTGAAATTACACCCATGTAATACCTGGAAATGAAATCTGACCTGTAAAATATTCATTTACAGACCTTCAACTTTGACCTACTGACCCCAAAATCAACAAAGTTGTTCCTCTCATAAAGGTCTATCATTGGATATAAGAGAATTAAGTTACTGTTAGAAACCAATTTTGACAATGGATTCATGGTGACCCTAAAGTTTGAACTTAACTCAATGTCCATTTAAAAAAAAACAAAATTTAATTTATGGGGACAAATATCTTTCACCATTATGAAAGCGAGACAAAAAGGCTATCTCACATCCATAGGGTTTAAATAAACTGAGGCTTGCAGAGGTTGAGAAATAATAAAATTTGAGTCTAAGGGTGTGGGGTACAATTTGTAGCCTAGTCCATGAGTGATAGATACTTTTTCACACATGTAACATGTTATTTTATAAGTGTTTCTAAAGATAGGGGTGTGAGATAATTTAGCTGATCTCATACCCCAGCAAACATATGAGAATTTTTTTTATGTCCACAAATTTGTCATTTTCAATTTATTTTTATCATAAATGAAAGTGAATGAATGGATGGCAATGTATGATAAAGTAATATATGCTACGTGTACAAGTCAAAGTCAATTCTTTTGGAGCTATAGAAATGTCCTCCGGCTCCTACTTTCCTGACAAACACACCATCAGGAAAATAATCGTCCTCCGTCCAGTCTAACATCTCCTGACTGGTATATGGACCATGGATTTCCTCGTCATCTTTGTTTTCCCATTTATATTCCCATTTGACCTCATTAGGTAGATCTGCATCGCCACCTCCAGCTGAAATATAAGAATTTATTTAAGATAAGTCAGGGCTTTCAATATTTGTTTAAGTCTACCAGTACATCACTATTTACAGGTGGTACTTATCATTAAAATTTGAACAAATTTCATGAATATCTACACTCTTTAAAATCAGGATGTACCAAAGACCATTTTAGGTGGGGAAAAGTACCTGGTACCACCTCTTATTGAAAGGTTTGCTAAGTCTGATGCACATATTAAAGCTTTCACTTGCAAGGTAGATACACAGAATTTCTTCTTGATTAAGATATGATTGTCTAGGCATCTAGAGGTACACAAATTAAATGTCATTACAATTTAGGTAGTCATTTCCATTAAAATGAGAGGGAAAAAAATGCATCTGTGGTGTAATGGTTAGCGTGCTTGCATAGAGCACAGTATATTATGGGTTTTAGCCCCAACCGGGTCAAACCAAAGTCTAAGCAAAGACTGGCTGGTGTGGAATCAAAATAATATGTCAAAGTTGGGCTACACGACTGTTATTTCAGTGAACTAGCATTATAAAAATACGCCTAAGCCTGGTTAATCTAATACAAAGTGGACATCATCATTATGATATCGAAATGTAACTTGTTCTTGTCATATCTAATCTATACTATCGCAAAAACATTAAACAACAATCCCTGATGGATTAAAATGGCAGTGTTTAATATAACTTAGAACTACGAAAAGAAAAATATAAATAGTGATGGTCAATCATTCCACCAATGTCAACAAAAAACAACAATCCCTCATGCATTAAAATGGCAGTGTTTAATATAACTTAGAACTACGAAAAGAAAAATATAAATAGTGATGGTCAATCATTCCACCAATGTCAACAAAAAACAAGAATCTCTCATCTCATGGTACTTGGATTTACAACTTACTGTGGAATCAGTTCTTATCACCAGTAACGTTATGAGATCGAACCTCATTCATGGCGAGATGTACTCGATACAGCATTATGTGATAAAGTTTGTCAGTGACTCGCGACAGGTCAGTAGTTTTCTCGGGTTCTCAGATTTCCTCCACCAATAAAACTGATCGCCACGATATAACTTAAATATTGTTGAAAGTGGTGTTGAACACCATAAACCAAACTATAAACCTAGAACAAATAACAAACCTTTATCAGACTTATTAGTATGCTCAGTCTTCACTTCAACATCAGTCTTGGTGTCCTCCGAAAATTTGACAGATTTTCCATTTTGATTTTCTTTCGTATCAAAATCATCTGCAAACATATCTAATGCATCATCATCTGTAACTCCTTCAGGAATAACTGTCCTTGAATTTTCACTTTCAGATTGTTTATTTATCAGGAAATTCAATTTTTCATAACTCAATTCATACGTGTCCATTTTTCCATTGGATATTAATCTATCTGCTAATTCTGTGACTTTTTCCATGTTTTTCTTATCATCTTCCGACCTTTCATCTTTTTGCTGTATTTTCTGTTTTTTCAGTTTTAACCTCTGACTAGCAGAAAGACTCCCTCCTTTTCCACCATATCTACATAATGTTTTTGTAATTGTCTCCCCTGGTTTCATAAGTTCTACAAGTTCTTTATATATTTGTGTTTCATCAACTTGTTCTTCTTCATCATTAGATGAATCATCATCCTCGTTTTTTTTTTTCTCTCTCTCTTGAACCCTAACCCAATCTATATTATCAATCCAACCATCTTTAATTTCCTGTAAAAGATACAGATTGACAATGACATTCAATATGGTGTTTAATGCCACTTTCAACAATATTTCAGTTATATCGTGGCGGTCAGTTTTAATGTGTAAGACTGAGATACAAACAAAATGTGTGTACATGAATACATTAGGCAATTCAAAATAAATGTTCAGTTCTCATGTCTTTTATTTAAAAAATGATGTTGATTGACTGTTTAAAGTCTTGAATAACTTGGAAATAAATACATGTACCGTGAAGCCTGTCTACACTGAACCTTTGTACAGTGAAACCTGTCTAAACTGAACCTCTGTACAGTGAAACCTGTCTAGTGAACCTTTGTACAGTGAAACCTGTCTACACTGAACCTCTGTACAGTGAAACCTGTCTACACTGAACCTTTGTACAGGGAAACCTGTCTACACTGAACCTCTACAGTGAAAACTGTCTACACTGAACCTTTGTACAGTGAAACCTGTCTACAGTAAACCTCGGTACAGTGAAACCTGTCTACAGTGAAACATGTCTAAACTGAACCTCTGTACAGTGAAACCTGTCTACACTGAACCTCTGTACAGTGAAACCTGTCTACACTGAACCTCTGTACAGTGAAACCTGTCTACAATGAACCTCTACAGTGCAAACTGTCTATACTAATCCTCTGTACAGTGAAACCTGTCTACACTGAACCTCTGTACAGTGAAACCTGTCTACAGTGAACCTATGTACAGTGAAACCTGTCTACAGTGAACCTCTGTACAGTGAAACCTGTATACAGGGAAATCTGTCTACAGTGAACCTCTGTACAGTGAAACCTGTCTACACTGAACCTCTGTACAGCGAAACCTGTCTACAGTGAACTTCTGTACAATGAAACCTGTCTACACTGAACCTATGTACAGTGAAACATGTCTACAGTGAACCTCTGTACAGTGAAACCTGTCTACAGTGAACCTTTGTACAGTGAAACCTGTCTACAGTGAACCTCTGTACAGTGAAACCTGTCTACACCGAATCTCTGTACAGTGAAACCTGTCTACAGTGAAACCTGTACACTGAACCTTTGTACAGTGAAACCTGTCTACATTGACTACAGTAAACCTCTGTACAGTGAAACCTGTCTACACTGAACCTCTGGTACAGTGAAACCTGTCTATAGTGAACCTCTGTACAATGAAACCTGTCTACACTGAACCTCTGTACAGTGAAACCTGTCTACACTAAACCTCTGGTACAGTGAAACTTGTCTAAAGTGAACCTCTGTACAATGAAACCTGTCTACACTGAACCTCTGTACAGTGAAACCTGTCTACACCGAAGCTCTTTGGGACCAGATTATGTGTTCGAGATAGAGTAGACAGATAGACAGATGTTCGGTTTATTTAAGGAATATGTTAAATTTTTGAACAGGTTATACGATATAACCTGGTTTGGGGCAGCTTAGCTGGATAAACTGCGAAGTGATTTATGTAAAGGGTAAACTACACACCAGGTTATACAAGTATAACCGGTTAAAAAATTGAACTTATCCCTTCTTATTAACTTTTTACAACAAAATATAATGATTCCTCGATTCTAATTATGATTATTTCATGGGACTATTTGAATTTGTCATTGGTGAAAGAATATGTTGGAGACGTCACAATACCAACCCAGGTTATCAAGTATAACCAATGTTGTTCCAGGCAGATCAACCAATCAGATTGCAGTAATGTATTCATAACAAATAAAATAAACGGAGATACAAATGTATTAACAAAGATTTTCTTCATTAGGACTTTATAAATAAAAATAAAATTTGCTTTCTATCATAGAAACATAGATCTTTCCTGATATGTTGTAAATATAGATCTAATAAAATCATGTGGCTGAATGGGGTCATGATCAAATTATCTTTACTCGTCATATAAAATTACAGTCTACAAATCATGACTGATAAACTGATAATTCTTTTGATTTGGTTATTATAATTGACGTCAATTCATTTTCCAATATGACGTGAACGTCCCGAGTCTATAAGAAATGAATTAGTTGGAACTACATACCTGCATTGAACAAAATAATAGTACAACTGTAGTGCTTTAAAACGACACAAAATGTCTTTGATTTAGACAATTTTTAATCAAACATTCTATTTAGTATAGACAGTAATAACAGTGATTACTAATAGATACAACTTTAAGACTTAAATGATAAACTAAATTAAACTCTGAATAAACTTGTCTAAAATCTACATCAAATTCAGTCTCAATGTCTTATATCTCTCTGCCTATTTAAAAGTCTAACACATGTCAATTTAGAATAAAATAATTTAAATTGGTCTTAACTTATAAGGATTGTTAGGCTTAGACAGAGTTCAGAGTTCACGTTTCACATTCTTATGATTGTTGAGCTTGTAGATTTCATGGTCCTACGGATTGATTAGCTAATAGATTTTCCTATGAATATGTCAGCTTAGAGGTATAAAGAGAGAGTAACTTGCAGTGCACAGGTATCACAATCCTATAGGGTTCACGAAATTGCATATAGGTTTGGTGGTCCTAGTGAAATAAATGTCAGTCCTCATTAATTTTCAATTGCAAAATACTAATCTTGTATCAGTCCTTAGTCAAATCTGCCAAAATTTTGCTGGTCATGCATATGTCTGACATTTTAGTTTAATCTGGTTTCACTGTGACAAAGGTCCTAAAGATTGCTCTGCATATATAGCTTTTATGGTTCTAAAGATTGTTTAGCAGATAAGACTTCATAGCCCTATTCATAGTTCACATTAGATAGGCCTCAATAATAAAATCATTCATATAAATTAATATACAAACTTGTTTGTTATCATAGATGTACATCCCCTGTTTATCAAAGTGACCTTCTTCAAGTTCCTCTTTCATGTTAAATGGTGTAATCTGTATCTCTCCATCAAAATCCACTGTCCCATCTTCCTGACCTTAAAAGATACATAAAACATGATGCATGTATGAGCAAAAAAATGTCTGTTACATGTAGCTTGTAATCCATGAGTGCTGATGATCGTGGGTTCTATCACAGAATCAAACACTGATCGTGGGTTCTATCACAGGATCAAACACTGATCGTGGGTTCTATCACAGGATCAAACACTGATCGTGGGTTCTATCACAGGATCAAACACTGATCGTGGGTTCTATCACAGGATCAAACACGATACTATAATTACAAGCATACAACATTAAGACTGATTGATTTAGTAGAGATAAACATCTCTCTATGTATTGTTTCTCCAGTGAAGTATGATTCAGATTATAAGTAGAGATAAACATCTCTCTATGTATTGTTTCTCCAGTCAAGTAGCACTAATCCAGCTCAGTGTGTTGGTCTAATACAAAACAGGCATCATCATCTCATCAAGGAGTAGCTTGTTCTGTATATTGGTTCATTTGAGTGAGTGATTGTTTTTTAATACCAAATGAGCAATTTTGCAGCAATATCACAGTGAGAACATGGTGCATTTGATAAGATGATGATGTTCGCTTTGTACTAAACCAACATGCTTAGTTAGATTTTTCTAATGCTAGCTCAATAAAAACAACACTCTGAGGGACAACATATTGCTCATCTTGGACACATTATTCTGATTATCCAGTCTTTGCTCTTACTCATTAGTGTTACAATCAAGCTTAGAGGAGAAGCAGCAAATACCAATTTTATAGTCTTTGGTTTGATCCAACGATCTACAGCACTCAAGGCAAACACACTTTACCAATACACCACTGATGCATTTAAAAAAAAAGAAGATATCTGGTCAGTAATATGCGAGCGAAGCGAGATTTTTATGGTAAAAAATGTGTACCTAGGATTTTTTGACAAATTTAATCTTCAATCTTCACATACTGATGGATATATTTTTTTTCTGCACATTGTAAACACGTTCCATGTAACACACACACTCTACTAATGAAGATCTTCTTAACATAAAGCACAAAGGTGATACCAAATCTCGGACCCTCTCTCATACCTCCGATAGCACTGAAACTCGGAACCCATGTGTAATAAAAGTCATTTTGTTACATGTAGCTTGTTCTACTTATATTTTTTGTTATTCCTATTTTCAAATTTTATTAAATCTCTTCTGACATACTGACAAGAAATTTTTTTTCTGTGCGGAAGTTAACTTTTGAGATCTCGCAAGGAACGAGAGTTCGATTGAATGAGACTAGATTCGACCCTAAAAAAGTTGTCCCTGATATATCTCGGCCCAAAAAATCTCGAAAATTTTTATGCACTGGATGGGCGTGAAATAGGCAGATAATTTTCCTATTCGCAAGCATTCATGGCCGTGCCTGTTTCATATTATTAGAATTATATGCAAGTGAAGCGAGCTCTTTATAGTAAAAAATGTGTACATAGGATTTTTTCTTCACATACTGATGGCTATATTTTTTTTCTGCACATCGTAAACCCGTTCCGCATAACACATTTGCACACTCTACTAATGAAGATCTGCTTAACATAAAGCGTAAAGGTGATCCTAAATCTCGGACCCTCTCTCGTACGTCCGATACCACTGAAACCTGGAATCTGTGTGTAATAAAAGTCAATGTTAGCTTGTTCTACTTATATCGCTATTTTCAAATTTTATTAAATCTCTTCTGACATACGTATACTGACACGAACATTTTTTTCTGTGCGGAAGTTAACTTTTGAGATCTCGTAAGGAACGAGAGTTCAATTGAATGAGACTAGATTTGACCCTAAAAAAGTTGTCCCCGATACAGTACGTACAGCACGTTTTAACAAGAAATCACTCTGGTCCGACGTCGGTGAAATCAAGAAAATATCGGCGAAATTAAAAAAAAAGTCGGTGTCGACACCGCGAAATGCCCAAGAAAAATCGAACACGGTGTTGTCGCTGATTTACTATAAAACGCCGCCAAAACACAGACATCGACGATTAGACGCCGTGAAATAAAGAAATGGGATATTAACCTTTATTTGTACATTTGTATGTTCTAGAGATTTGTATATAAAACTGTCATTTTTGATAATATGAATGATTCATAACAAATAATTATTTTCTTTTTCAGGTGTGCAAGCTGTCATCAGAGCTCCAGATAATTTTCAAGTCCAAAGGGTAATTACCCCCTACTTTTGAAAATGATGGGTATTTGCATATTTCCTTTGCACTGACCACTGTTGTACTCTTTACTTCAGAAAAGATTGCTTACATGTACACTTTTAAAATTATGTTTGACACAAATGTTATTCAATAAACGCAGAATGCAAGTGAAATGTATATCTCTGTTTAATTTGACACGATTGTGTCATGTTTATTAATAAAATGTTGTAAATATTTTGTTTTTTGATCATCGACTTCGGCAGTTTTCACAGCCGTTTTGATAATGTCATCAATGATTCCTTTAACTATACTGTCACTAGACACAGATGAAACTGTCAGGAACTTAAGTATAGAATTTTCCGTAGCGCTCTTGCGCTTAGTAGCGTGCTTATTCATGTTCTTGCTCATTTTCGGTAATCCCTCATTTTCAACGAACAACGTGTTCCCAAATTTACTTTCATTTTAGTTCTTACTTATTACGTAAACATCCAATCAGATCTCTTTTTAGATCGATGCTTAGAAAGGCAAACATTCGGTACCCCTCAGATGTATACGCTCTCTCCTTCGAAAAGTATAAAGGGAAGTAATTACGGGGAATTTCTCAAAGACAAAAATGTATTGTTATGTACACGACTGTACAAGTACGCTCCGAATTTGGAAAGTTTGCTTACACTGCAATATGTATGCGTAATGTGTACACTCTGATCTGATAATACATGCGTTTTTACTCGTTTTCATAGAGTAAAAAACACAAATACGCAGCTTATCTGGAGCTCTGGTCATCATATTTTCGTTCTTTAATTCTGATATTTGCTTTTGTTTTAATCTATTATGTTAAGAAAACAATGTACAAACGTTTAGTATTATGTGATCATTACTATTTATAAGCTTGTATTGTATTATTTTTTAATTAAAATAAACATGATCTTTTGAATGCAAGTTTGGTATCCCGAGTTAATTTGTGGCTTCTGAACTGGTGTAGTTAAGTTGATTTGATTTGAGTCATTCTGTTATCGCTTCAAATGTTAGGAAAGGGTGGGACATGTTTTTATCATCAAATTTTAGAGAGACTATACCTAAATGATGCAAATAACTTTGATGTTGCAATTTTCAATGGGATTCATTTTGGTAAAATTTGAAGAAAAAATATTATAAAAATACCCACTTTCATGTTCAGAAAAGAAATCTAATTTGTTTTTCATGAAAAAAAATATGGCTTGGGAGGTAAAACATACAAAAGTTAAATGGTTGGTTCCTTATTTTGAACACTTCAATTGATCTTTCTTTGAAATTTTATTAACCTTTATATCACCCAAGCCGAGCCCCAAGCCTTCGGATGTTCAATTACTGTCTACTCGGCACGTGACTAAAGTTCACCTGTTACAAAAGTTTCTAGATCCCCAAAAGCACGCTTTGATCGATAATATATTACCAACATGTGGAAACCTTTCTAGATTCTTATTCATGTGAAAAATGTGTGTACAAAGGGAAATGTGTATCCACTTTAATTAAAGGCAAACATGACTTGTGGCTTGCAAGGGGATTAACGACATACAAATACGAAAACGCACATTTAGATAAAAATTTACATCAATTTTTTTTTTCTTTATCCTGGCGCGTTGCAATAATTAAACCTCGCATTTACATGTATATAGGCCATCTTATTCAATTTCTGCAATAACAATTGAAATTGTACCTTTTTGCCGGGTCATTTTTAAAGGCAAAGACCCTTCAGAAAATGTACGTGGATTTTTTTTCATAGACTATTTAGCATAAATACTCTTAGACTCAGTTATCAAAATGCCAACAAAAGACAGAAAATCCTTCTATGCCGAGATTTGATTTTCGCTGCGGTGTTGTCACCGACAATTAAAATATTTCACTGACATTTAGGCCCTAATTTGTATATTTTCGCGGTGAAAGTTTCACCGACATTTTACGGAGATTTTATGACATATCACCGCCATTTCACCACGAAAAAACACTGACCAAGGTGATTTCGTGCTAAAAACCTCTGTGCGTACTGTACATGTATATCTTGGCACTGGATGAGCGTGAAATTGGCAGATAATTCACGAGCATTCATGGCAGTGCCCGTTTCATATTATAAATTTAAATGTTTTAAAAACCAGCGACTTGGCTCCTTACATTATTTTTGTCTGTTACATGGCATTTGCATACAAAAAAGTACCACCAAAGTATAATTTCTGTTTGTTTGCTATTTAGATTCTGTTCTGGAGTTTTAAATTAATATCAACATTATATATTCTTCACCACATGTATTTATGTAATCTGACACATTAATAAAGGACAAAGTCCTTCTAACGGTAAGCTGTCCGATTTTTTATTAGGCAGTGTGAAGGTATTGAATACTAAACAAGGGAAACATTTTTTTAAATAACCAGAGCCAAGGGGGATAACTCAATCTTTCCAAAACAAATTTGAAGATCTTGTTTAAGCATGGGTAAAAGTAATATAATTACTTTCCAGAATGAACAAATAAAAAAGTTTATCCATCATATGAATTCCACTAATTTCTAAAGACTTAAAAACGTGTAGGCCTACAAAACAATCATTATGGACATGATAAAATTCCGCGATTTTTCAAAACCTTCAATATCATCTTCGTGCATAATGTCATATTTTCCCGTGTTTTCATCTTCTTCGTCGCTGTCTAATGAATGTTTTTCCTTAAAGCGACGAGCAGCATCGTCGTCCAAATCTTCCAAATCCTTAATAAATTCATCTGCAACTTCAACATCGTTCTCTGTTCGTTTTCGCTTCGACATTTTTGTTTTTATTTTTCAAAGTTACTATAAATTTAAGAATCAAAAGTAAAACGAAAATAAATGTTGCAAATAATTTTGCTTATCAGTTTGTAAAAGTAATTTTTATTTCTATAAATAATAGCAAACAATTAATTATTTTGTTAATATTGACAATAGATAGAAAAGTTTGTAAATAATTTTTATATTTCGTTTTGTTAATATGGGTAAATGTAAATTTACAATTGTTTAAAAATGGAAGCAAGCACTTGGTTACTGAAGAAACGTTTTTAGTAAATATTTCATGTCTTTTACAATACTCGAGCTTATGCAAATTATTTTGATTATCAGATATATTTTCTTAACCATCCCAAAGATCATATGGAAATCTTTTTTATTGTGATGTACTGTGACCGTGTACAAATATCCTTTATTTATTTGTCTGATTTGAAATTGAACTTGAATGAAGGACAGATGGCTCAACCTGTATTTAGATCTGTAGCTTGGTAAAGACATGTTCACTTTTGTAATAGAAAACATATCTGACAGAGTTAAGATTTTGTGTTTGGTTAATTTGTATGTTCTAGCCTCTATTTTCCACAAATCTAATTCAAGTTATATCTGTTTATATCCTCTCGTCCGTTAAAATCGGTCAACACCTACGGTCGGTCACCATTTTGGAATGTGCTGTCACGTGAGTTCAGATGTCGATGACGTCATTTAACTTGCAAGCTGTGTCCAGAAATAGATAATCGATTTACTTTCACTTTGATCAAGACAACAATGAGATTTAAACAGATAAGAAAAGATATCTATAGGTTTTGGTGCCAAAATGGTGCCATTTTACTACTACCATTTTGATTTAATAATCAAAGTCAAATGTTTCCAGAAAAACACAGTCCGTAGTGGATAATTTGCATATCCTGTGTTTGTTTACATTCCACTGTGCATCTTGACCTACAAATGTATATTTAGTAATTTACAACACTATTAGGTAACAGCAATTGTATTGTTTTCATTTTGAAATTAAGTAATTGACTAATTCCTTACAACAATTTTCAGATTTTTAGCGGGTATTTGTGGGGAATAGATATGATTTAATATAAATTACGTCGAATTGGACATGGGTAAAATTGTACATGAAAACAGAGATATTATCTGCTGAAAACAACTGACAGCAAACACAATTTAATGAAAAAATGGGGAAATATAGAAAAAGCAAATTAAAAGATATTGTAACATACAATCTCCTAGGCCTATTGGTGTTCCACGTGACTATTTTATGGTTGACCGATTTCAAGTATCATGACTTGGGCGCCATTACAAGACATATGCAAGCAAAAAAGGTCAGCAAGCCGACATTTCTTCATCAAATTAAGTGATGTTTTGGCATTTTATTTGGCTTAAGTGCCCAAGTAAGCATTGCATTTATCTTTGATATACATGTAAATACCAATTTGAATGAGAATTATAAGGAAGTGTCTTAACTGACCGATTTACAGTCACAGGTGGATAGTTGCTTTCTATGTTGGGACTTTTCTGATATTAGTCACTGGCATGAAAGTCCTTAATGGTCACAATCAGGTGAACTTTACTTGTCCAATCAAATTACCGCTTCGCAAATATTTAGGTACCGAATGTACACTTCCTGTCTAAGAAATACATGCATATGGCTTTTTTTTTTAAATTGAGTAATTATAGCACCTGGATGCAAGACAAAATTCTTACATTTAAACAATTTGTTCAACAATTCTATATACCACAAACCATAATAACAAACAGTTGATGATTAATGGATACAATGCAGAACTTTTAGATTTAAATGCTAATACATGTTGAAACAAAATTTATTGTAAATAGTCAACTGAACCTGTTAAATCGAGGAAACCTATTCAGGACTGGACATGCTGTTGCTCAAAATTTCACTTTAAGCTTCATTTGTGAACTGATAAAGAAAAGAATGGTACTGGACTGTTATCACCGTCAGAATTTAATCGAACAGTCAGACCGATTGGATGAAAAAACATCTCGGACCAGAGTGATTTATAACTGTCAGGACCGATGATCCAACAACTTTCGATATGTCTGAAATTTCTTGTATACATGTACATGTATACAACTAGATTAGTTATTTCAGAAATCTGAAATTATGAATAATTATAATAGAACAATTTTAATTTTGTGCCAATGATTTAAGTAGTAAAATATGTTTAACATTGTTTAAAACAGGTAAAAGGATGAAAATGAATGTACTAGAGCCATCATCTCGTGTAGGAGTGGCATTAGATCTTATTTTGAAAACATTGATATCAACACAAGATTTTAATGAGATGCAGACCAAGAACTGGGAGGCTATAGCCAAATTAATACCTGGTACAACGCCAGGACAGGTAAGAGACTGACAACTATTGAAGGGAGGTTGTTATTACCTGATAAATACCTGACTCAACTTCTACTAGATTTTATTTGCAGATTGTATAATATAAATGACAACTTGTACAATTTTACAGCTATATTTTGAGTTTATGGCTTTTTTGGGGGAGATATGTTTGATTAATAATAATTTAAAGAATGTGTAAAGTTATTTTTTTTTAGCTCACCTTGCCAAAGGCAAGGTGAGCTTTTGCCATCACTTGTCGTCTGTCGTCCGTTAACTTTTCACATTTTAATCTTCTCCTCTGAAACCCCTTAGCCAATCGAACTGAAACTTGGTAGGAAGCATCTATGGAAGGTCCTCTATAAAGTTTGCTCATTTTGTCCCGATCCATTAACAAACATGGCCGCCACAGGCAATCCTTGTTTCTGATTGGCCGATTTTTAAAAATCTTCTCCTCTGAAACAGCTGGACCAAATGAACCAAAACTTGGTAGAAAGCATCTATGGAAGGTCCTCTGTAAATAATGCTCATTTCGTCCCGATCCATTAACAAACATGGCCACCACAGACGATTCTTGTTTCTGAATGGCTGATTTTTAAAATTCTTCTCCTCTGAAACCGTTTTGCCAAATGAACCGAAACTTGGTAGGAAGCATCTTTGGAAAGTCATCTTTAGAGATTGCTCATTTCATCCCGATCTATTAACAAATATGGCCGCCACAGACAATTCTTGTTTCTGATTGGTTGATTTCTAAAAAATCTTCTCCTCTGAAACCGCTTAGCCAAATGAACCAAAACTTGGTAGGAAGCATCTTTGGAAGGTCCTCAGTGAAGATTGCTCATTTTGTCCCAATCCGGTAGCAAACATGGCCACCACAGGCGATTCTTGTTTCTGATTGGTCGATTTCTAAAAATCTTCTCCTCTGAAACCACATTGCTAAATGAACCGACACTTGGTAGGAAGCATCTATGGAAGATCCTCAGTGAAGATTGCTCATTTCGTCCCAATCCGTTAGCAAACATGGCCACCACAGACGATTCTTGTTTCTGATTGGCTGATTTTTATGCGCCCGTCTTTAAGACGGGACGTATTATGGTATACCAATGTCCGACTGTCCGTCCGTTCGTTTCACATGTCACGCTCTAACTTAAGAAGCCCTTGGCCAATTCACTTTAAATTTCACAGAGTTATTGGAATTGATGGTCTTACGGTCTGTATATTTTATGGTGAAATTTCAAATTTTCATTCCAGAGTTATGGGACTTTATTCATCAAATTGTACGTGATTTTAAGGCAATTTTTCGTATGTCATGCTGTAAATTGAGAACCCCTTTGTCAATTCACTTCAAACTTCGCATAGTTATTGTAATTGATAGTCTTATGGTCTGTATACTTTTTGGTGAAATTTCGAATTTTTCATTCCAAAGTTATGGGACTTTATTCATCAAATTGTAGGTGATTTTTCGTATGTCGCGCTGTAAATTGAGAACCCCTTGGCCAATTCACTTCAAACTTCGCATGGTTATTGGAATTTGTAGTCTTATGGTCTGTATACTTTTTGGTGAAATTTCGATTTTTCATTCCAGAGTTATGGGACTTTATTCATCAAATTGTAGGCGATTTTTCGTATGTCACGCTGTAAATTGAGAATCCCTTGGTTAATTCACTTCAAACGTCGCGCAGTTATTGGAATTGATAGTCTTACGCTCTGTATACTTTTTGGTGAAATTTCTATTTTTCATTCAAGAGTCATGGGAAAGAAAGTCTTTACAAATATTGTATGTTGATGACGAGCGTATCATGCGCTCTTGGCACAGGTGTTTATTAAAATTCTTCTCCTCTGAAACCGTTTGGCCAAATGAACCGAAACTTAGTAGGAAGCATCTATGTAAAGAATGCTTATTTCGTCCCGATCCATTGACAAACATGGCTGCCACAGGCAATTCTTGTTTCTGATTGGTCGATTTCTAAAAATCTTCTCCTCTGAAACCACATTGCTAAATGAACCGACACTTGGTAGGAAGCATCTATGGAAGGTCTTATATAAAGATTGCTCATTTCGTCCCACTCCATTAACAAACATGGCCGCTACAGGCAGTTCTTGTTTCTGATTGGTCAATTTCTAAAAATCTTCTCCTCTGAAACCGCTTTGCCAAATGAACCGAAATTTTGTAGGAAACATATATGGAAGGTCCTGTGTTAAGTTTCCTCAAAGCAGAATGAAAGGTGAGCAACACAGGCTCAGCCCACTGAGCCTCTAGTTTATTAATGGAACATAATTTTGTAAAGAAACCCTGCACACACAAAAAAACTGGATTAATTGTACAAATGTACAGTGCTCCCTCGTTAAACCGCCACCTTCTGTGCAGTCGGTAGTTTGGCGGTATAACGAGTTTGGCAATAAACTGAGGGACATTGAAAATCAGAAGTTATGTGATCATATGAAAAGATAAACTTTCAACTCGACTGACATGCATTTTGCACTTGTACAAATATATAAGTATAAATAATACATGTTTAATAAATAAATAAATTAGAATAATTATATTCACATCGGAAATGTCCTGTACAGTTTGCAGATCTTTGTCAATGTTGACAAATTCTGGAACCGTCATTTGTAGCTCGGGACATCAAGGTCATTATAAACACGTGACAGCAACAGTTCATCTTCATTTGTGGGGTTATTGGAAGATCCCATTTAATTGTCAAATTATCGGCAATTTGTTGTTATGTTAATTTTGGATTTTCCTTTGCATAACTTATAATTGCACGTTTTTGTTTGTCGTCTAATTAATTACGCTTTCTCTTCAAGCACAACATTTTTATGACAACTAATTAAATTATAAATTTTACTCAGGATTAAAAGTACAAATGTAATCACTAGAAAAGTAAATACAGGTAATTATTCTAATCAAAACAACTGATCACCTGTTCGACCCTCAACTATGAGATCAATGACCGTGTCCAATGACCAGTTTTGACATTCCATAATTACCGATCAATACACAGCTGTCAAAAGGTAGTTGTGGGTGGTACAAACGGGGGAATTTAAATTGGTTTTACGACTTTTGTGTCTGAAAACCTGTGGTGGATGGCGGTAGCTGAGTTTGGCAGTATAACGGGGTATTTTTAATGGGGGAAATCGGGACAGACGAGAATTTTGGCGATAGGCGAGGTTGGCGATAAAACGGGGGGCGATAGACCGAGGGAGCACTGTATATGTTAGAATTTATATGCATGCTTAATAGAAACTCTTACAACTCTTTATTTTCTTTTTCTTTTAACATTAACATGTACCTGTTCACCTTATACACATTTCAAATCAACCACATCGGTGGTGTAATGGTTAGCGTGCTCACACCTTGAGTGTGGTATATTGTTCAAGCCCTGATCGTGTCAAACCCAGAACTATAAAATTGATATCAGTTGCTTTTCCGCTAGGCATTAAGGAGAAAGAGCAATTACTGGTTGGCTCTGAATCAGGATGTGTCAGAGTGGAGATACAAGTCTATCCGTGGACTGTTGTTTCGGTGAGTTAACACTATACAAATCCAACTAAGCATGTTGGTCTAGTGCAAAGAGGACCTCATCATCATCTCATTGCAAATTAACTTGTTCTCGCCAGGATATAGCTGAAAAAATGTTGTGTTGGAGTTAAACAACAATCACTCACTTACTCACATGTCAAATCTACTTATCAATGAAAAGTTTTCTAATAATTATTGATAAAAATTGTGATTATTAAAAGAAAGTTGAAACATTAACATTTCCACCAATATCAACAAATTTAAGAACCATTGCTCACCTTAAATCATTGAATACAAAAAAAAAACCATGACATTTACATACGGTATGACAATGCAGATCCTGCCTTAGGACAGGCACAACAATGTGGCAGGGGTCAAACCCCTATTGTATTCATTGCTTCAAATGCAGCATTTGAAATTCACTTCTGCTCCATTTATTTATCATGCTTGTTACAATAGGTTGCAAGAAGATATGAAGAACTGTTGTTGACGGGAGATGTTTATGCCTTAAATCAGTTTGAGAAAAATTACACAGTACCTGGTACTTCTTCACAAGTTAGTCTGACAGAATCTGATCTCAGTAGTAAAACAGGTGGTAGTTGTCCTGGGTCAGCATCGCAAAAAGGTTTGTATGATAAAACCCTTGTGTTTCTTTAGTAGTAAATTACATTGTACCGTGATCTGACGTCTTTTCCTATATATTTACCTTAAAAATGGACACCTGTCACCATTGCTGCATAGTATAATTCTTAAAAAAAGAAATCTGTGAAAAAAGAATTTGATTGATAACAGAGACGAAAGATTTCCTCTTTTTATTTGGAAATGAAATGGTTTTAAATTTATTTGGTTTATGGTGCTTAATGCCACTTTCAATAATATTTCAGTTATATCGTGGCAGTCAGTTTTATTGGTGGAGAAAACTGGAGAACATGAAGAAAACAACCCACCTGCAACAAGTCACTGACTTTATCACTTTATTACAAAAAGTTGTTTCGAGTACACCTCACAACGAGCGCAGTGCTAACTCAAGATGTTAGTGGTGATAGGCACTGATTGCACAGGTAGTTGTTAATCCATCTACAATATGATCACAACCACGACAGCCCCTGTAGAAATGAAATGTGTCAAACTTGGTCCAAGCATCTATTACAATGAAGGTATATGCCATGTTAAAATAGATACATATTTTAACCTTTATCAATCATAAAGTAAATACAAGTTTTAGATGTATAAAAATAAAAATGACCTCTTTAGCCTAATTTTATCCCAATCATATCACAAATATGAGACATTTAAATTGATATTTTAATGTCTCAACCATTTAAATTAAATTTCATTTTCATATTTAACTTTCAATATAATTACCAATTAAAAAGAATATGACACTGCTCAATGTAATCTTCATTTCTTGAATGATTTCAGACAGATCACAGGAAGCAAAATGATTGTATGGTTTTATGGTATTTAATGCCACTCTCAACAATATTTCAGTTATATCGTGGTGTTCAGTTTTATTGGTGGAGAAAACAGTGGGACCCGGTAAAACTACCGACCTGCCGCAAGTCACTGACAAACTTTATCACATAATGTTGTACTCTTCGCCCTGAGCGGGAGTCGAACCCACAACATCAGTGGTGATAGGCACTAATTGCATAGGTAGTAATAAATCCAACTAGCATACATATTAATATAATTTAAAAGTCAAACATTATATTAGTCTTTTATTTGTTTACATAGGAGATAAAGATGAGAAGGACGCTAGTGAAACTAAAAATAAACACACCGGAAGAAATAATGAGGATCTAGGGTAGGTAACTCTGATTATGTAAATGAAAAACAAAATTTTGACCAAGGTACTAGGATAGGCATTAACTATGCATCTGTAACTCTTTATGTTTATTTTTACCATCAATGACAAAAAAAACTGTTTAAAGCTACGGTTCCTTTTCTAGAATAACAATATATGCTACATGTAAAAGATGAGGTAGCAGTGATGGAAATTAACGGTCGCCCACGGCGAGTAAAATTGCAGCTGGGCGATCAAATATTACATTGCGGTCGTCCAGTTGGCGAATGAAATTTATTCATCACTCCAAGTTTCCACTGCCAACAGAGTTTCTAGAATGGCTTTAAATTCCGTTTCAATTTTATTAAAATGTCAGACAGAGACTTGAAATTTGTTTATTTATTCTGTCAGACCGGCACATTCCTATTTTTATTAAATAGAACGTCTCCTTCTTCTTCTGATACGTATTGTAAACATCCTTTTAGTAGGAACGAGCACCTGCAATACATGGAGCCTTAAAACTTAAATTTATTACTGAGCACAGAAATAAGTTGACTTCCACACTCTCAAAGTATCAAAGATTGCACATATTTAATTAAATATGTTTTGAGATGCTTATATATTGAAGATGACAACAGATTCATGTTCTTAACTGAAATTTAAAATGTAGGTAAACGGATGTTGAAATAGATGTAAAATATTCGGAACGGGATCGGACAGTGAGATACGGATTGTTGGCCATATCTGCCTTATCTTATACAGAAAAACATTTAATTGAAAAAAAATATTTACATGAAAATTGATTGATACTTGTAAATTGTAATCCAAACTAAGGTGAATAACTTGTCTATTGCAATTGTACATTTTAGTGTATATCTATTTTCAATTGATATCCTAAAATTTTCCAAAAGAATAGATGTGTATTGGATACTTTTATACAGTTTATTTTATACCATACTATAGAATATATTTCAAATTTATAAACCTATGAAATACAAATTATCTGCTACATTTTACTTGTTTACAAATAAAAAAACCGATATAAAATACAATATCTGTATGCACACATATAATAATATACAGCATACAGTAAAAGGAATAAGTAAACACAGATATTTACATATGCTGTATTCATTACATCCACTGGATACTGTGCACTATATATGCATGCCGACTGACATAATTTAGCTCACAGTCACATAAAGACTACTTACTAAATTGCCATCAAACATCATTATAGACAAGTTTGACATCACAAAAAATGCATTCCTAACAAAATTAGGATTTTTTTTAGATCAGATCAGGACAAGATCTGATTAAATTTAATTATTGCTGGATCTATCACACAAATTAATTCAAAATATCTGGAAACCTTTTTTGCACGCCCATTCCTCTTTAAGAGTTTAAATTATAAGTAGGTAGTTAATTCCTGTTTAGAAAATGTGGGAGTTTATCAGTGGCATAAAACCTCCACAAAAGAGGAAGACAGACGAAGATAAAAATTCATACTGCTACAAGTATTTAAAAAGCCTGTATTACCTGATTAAATGGGTTTTTAAAATGAATAATTATTCATTTATGTCCGAATGTTTTTCTTTTTCTTTTTCATCGACTGAAAAATAAAACTGGGCCCTTAAAAATTTAGCTGGGCCCCTAGAAATTAGAAGTCAGTAGCCCAATTGGCTACTGGGAAAAAATAGTTAATTTCTGTCCCTGGATAGTCATACTTTATAGGCATGCTCAACAAGCCACCAAAGGGATGGGTTATACCCCCATAAGTTGGAAAGGATAGGTAATAATTATATTCCTGGGTTGAACCGTTGTGATACTGATTAAAAATATGTTAGAACGCTAATGTGTAAAAGACAAAAAAGATATTGGTAATTTCCAGTACTTTCTAGGGTGACATTTATTACTAAGCTTCAATGTACACCCTGGTACACCACCACCTCTTTAATCTGCCACCTTCTTTTGTTGCCATCAAATTTAAAAGTACAAATTTCCAAAATTGTATAGTTTATATTTAAATCAAAATGTTCTTTCTCGATATATTGCTACTCTCAGTTATCACCAAAATATAGCTGTGGTATAACGATTGTGTACTTTACAGTTTTACATTCATTGTTTTACTGATCTACAAGTCTGATGAACATTCCACACATTACATGTATTTGATATTTATATATTTTTTACATTGTAGACCAGTAATGACGATCCATGTGTGTGATGAAGGTAAAAGTTGTAAGTATATGTACATGTTGTAATATATCTGATTGCATTGCAATGTTTTGTGTAACTCTTTTGTGTGAAGTTAATAAAGTAGTTCCTAATATAATATAGTCAACATCAGGTTGTATCAATACACAATTCTTCTTGTTTAGTTGAGAAAGATGACCATGTTATATTAGGAACTACTTTATTAACTTCACACAAAAGAATTACACAAAACATTGCAATGCAATCAGATATATTTCACATGTAGTATCACATAATTATTGCTCAGTATTTGTATGGAATATTGTTCTGTCTGAAGTTTATTATTAATTTATATAATGATGATAATAAAACATTAACCATCTGTAATTAGACATACAGTGACACCTGTTTAAATTGAAGCACATCGTGACCAGCTTTTGTGTTGTTCAGTTTATGCAGGTAAAATGAACAAAGATTTCAAACTTTGGGACTTTAATGTTCAGTTTATGCAGGATTTCGGTGTATTCAGAGTTTGGATTAGACAGGTTTCACTGTGGCATGAAATTGAATCACATGGTCACATTGAATAACAATGCAAACTGAGAAGTTCTTCTTGTTTATAAAGGTACATGTAACAATATATGGAGACCACACTTATTTGAGAGGCCATTGTTGTCGTATTGTAGTTGGATTTATAACTACCTATGCAATCAGTTCATATCACCACTAACGTGAGTTCACACTCCACTCAGGCGAGGTGTACTCGATACAACATTATTTGATTAAATTTGTCAGTGACTTGCGATAGATCGGTGGTTTTCTCCGGGTACTCCGGTTTCATTCACCAATAATACTGACCGCTATAATATAACTGAAATATTGTTGAAAGTGACGTTAAACACCAGAAACCAAACCAATCCTATGGAAACATTTCTATAGAATTATGGTTCTCAAATGTCTGTTTTGTTATCATTATTTGAAAATATACTGAGACCGCCTTTGTGGTGTAATGGTTAGTGTGCTCACATCAAATGAGGTATATCATGGATTCAAGCCTTTGTGTTGTAATGGTTAGTGTGCTCACATCAAATGAGGTATATCATGGGTTCAAGCCTTTGTGTTGTAATGGTTAGTGTGCTCACATCAAATGAGGTAGATCATGGGTTCAAGCCTTTGTGGTGTAATGGTTAGTGTGCTCACATCAAATGAGGTAGATCATGGGTTCAAGCCTTTGTGTTGTAATGGTTAGTGTGCTCACATCAAATGAGGTAGATCATGGGTTCAAGCCTTTGTGTTGTAATGGTTAGTGTGCTCACATCAAATGAGGTATATCATGGGTTCAAGCCTTTGTGTTGTAATGATTAGTGTGCTCACATCAAATGAGGTAGATCATGGGTTCAAGCCTTTGTGTTGTAATGGTTAGTGTGCTCACATCAAATGAGGTATATCATGGGTTCAAGCCTTTGTGTTGTAATGGTTAGTGTGCTCACATCAAATGAGGTATATCATGGGTTCAAGCCTTTGTGTTGTAATGGTTAGTGTGCTCACATTAAATGAGGTATATCATGGGTTCAAGCCTTTGTGTTGTAATGGTTAGTGTGCTCACATCAAATGAGGTATATCATGGGTTCAAGCCTTTGTGTTGTAATGGTTAGTGTGCTCACATCAAATGAGGTAGATCATGGGTTCAAGCCTTTGTGTTGTAATGGTTAGTGTGCTCACATCAAATGAGGTAGATCATGGGTTCAAGCCTTTGTGTTGTAATGGTTAGTGTGCTCACATCAAATGAGGTATATCATGGGTTCAAGCCTTTGTGGTGTAATGGTTAGTGTGCTCACATCAAATGAGGTATATCATGAGTTCAAGCCTTTGTGTTGTAATGGTTAGTGTGCTCACATCAAATGAAGTATATCATGAGTTCAAGCCTTTGTGTTGTAATGGTTAGTGTGCTCACATCAAATGAGGTAGATCATGGGTTCAAGCCTTTGTGTTGTAATGGTTAGTGTGCTCACATCAAATGAGGTAGATCATGGGTTCAAGCCTTTGTGGTGTAATGGTTAGTGTGCTGACATCAAATGAGGTAGATCATGGGTTCAAGCCTTTGTGTTGTAATGGTTAGTGTGCTCACATCAAATGAGGTAGATCATGGGTTCAAGCCTTTGTGTTGTAATGGTTAGTGTGCTCACATCAAATGAGGTAGATCATGGGTTCAAGCCTTTGTGGTGTAATGGTTAGTGTGCTCACATCAAATGAGGTAGATCATGGGTTCAAGCCTTTGTGTTGTAATGGTTAGTGTGCTCACATCAAATGAGGTAGATCATGGGTTCAAGCCTTTGTGGTGTAATGGTTAGTGTGCTCACATCAAATGAGGTATATCATGGGTTCAAGCCTTTGTGTTGTAATGGTTAGTGTGCTCACATCAAATGAGGTAGATCATGGGTTCAAGCCTTTGTGTTGTAATGGTTAGTGTGCTCACATCAAATGAGGTATATCATGGGTTCAGGTCTTTGTGTTGTAATGGTTAGTGTGCTCACATCAAATAAGGTAGATCATGGGTTCAAGCCTTTGTGGTGTAATGGTTAGTGTGCTCACATCAAATGAGGTATATCATGGGTTCAAGCCTTTGTGTTGTAATGGTTAGTGTGCTCACATCAAATGAGGTAGATCATGGGTTCAAGCCTTTGTGGTTGTAATGGTTAGTGTGCTCACATCAAATGAGGTAGATCATGGGTTCAAGCCTTTGTGTTGTAATGGTTAGTGTGCTCACATCAAATGAGGTATATCATGGGTTCAAGCCTTTGTGGTGTAATGGTTAGTGTGCTCACATCAAATGAGGTATATCATGGGTTCAAGCCTTTGTGTTGTAATGGTTAGTGTGCTCACATCAAATGAGGTAGATCATGGGTTCAAGCCTTTGTGTTGTAATGGTTAGTGTGCTCACATCAAATGAGGTATATCATGGGTTCAAGCCTTTGTGTTGTAATGGTTAGTGTGCTCACATCAAATGAGGTAGATCATGGGTTCAAGCCTTTGTGGTGTAATGGTTAGTGTGCTCACATCAAATGAGGTATATCATGGGTTCAAGCCTTTGTGTTGTAATGGTTAGTGTGCTCACATCAAATGAGGTAGATCATGGGTTCAAGCCTTTGTGTTGTAATGGTTAGTGTGCTCACATCAAATGAGGTAGATCATGGGTTCAGGTCTTTGTGTTGTAATGGTTAGTGTGCTCACATCAAATAAGGTAGATCATGGGTTCAAGCCTTTGTGGTGTAATGGTTAGTGTGCTCACATCAAATGAGGTATATCATGGGTTCAAGCCTTTGTGTTGTAATGGTTAGTGTGCTCACATCAAATGAGGTAGATCATGGGTTCAAGCCTTTGTGTTGTAATGGTTAGTGTGCTCACATCAAATGAGGTAGATCATGGGTTCAAGCCTTTGTGGTGTAATGGTTAGTGTGCTCACATCAAATGAGGTAGATCATGGGTTCAAGCCTTTGTGTTGTAATGGTTAGTATGCTCACATCAAATGAGGTATATCATGGGTTCAAGCCTTTGTGTTGTAATGGTTAGTATGCTCACATCAAATGAGGTATATCATAGGTTGAAGCCTTTGTGTTGTAATGGTTAGTGTGCTCACATCAAATGAGGTATATCATGGGTTCAAGCCTTTGTGTTGTAATGGTTAGTGTGCTCACATCAAATGAGGTATATCATGGGTTCATGTCTTTGTGTTGTAATGGTTAGTGTGCTCACATCAAATAAGGTAGATCATGGGTTCAGGCCTTTGTGGTGTAATGGTTAGTGTGCTCACATCAAATGAGGTATATCATGGGTTCAAGCCTTTGTGTTGTAATGGTTAGTGTGCTCACATCAAATGAGGTAGATCATGGGTTCAAGCCTTTGTGTTGTAATGGTTAGTGTGCTCACATCAAATGAGGTAGATCATGGGTTCAAGCCTTTGTGGTGTAATGGTTAGTGTGCTCACATCAAATGAGGTATATCATGGGTTCAAGCCTTTGTGTTGTAATGGCTAGTGTGCTCACATCAAATGAGGTATATCATGGGTTCAAGCCTTTGTGTTGTAATGGTTAGTGTGCTCACATCAAATGAGGTATATCATGGGTTCAAGCCTTTGTGTTGTAATGGTTAGTGTGCTCACATCAAATGAGGTAGATCATGGGTTCAAGCCTTTGTGGTGTAATGGTTAGTGTGCTGACATCAAATGAGGTAGATCATGGGTTCAAGCCTTTGTGTTGTAATGATTAGTGTGCTCACATCAAATGAGGTATATCATGGGTTCAAGCCTTTGTGTTGTAATGGTTAGTGTGCTCACATCAAATGAGGTAGATCATGGGTTCAAGCCTTTGTGGTGTAATGGTTAGTGTGCTCACATCAAATGAGGTATATCATGAGTTCAAGCCTTTGTGTTGTAATGGTTAGTGTGCTCACATCAAATGAGGTAGATCATGGGTTCAAGCCTTTGTGTTGTAATGGTTAGTGTGCTCACATCAAATGAGGTAGATCATGGGTTCAAGCCTTTGTGGTGTAATGGTTAGTGTGCTCACATCAAATGAGGTAGATCATGGGTTCAAGCCTTTGTGTTGTAATGGTTAGTGTGCTCACATCAAATGAGGTAGATCATGGGTTCAAGCCTTTGTGTTGTAATGGTTAGTGTGCTCACATCAAATGAGGTAGATCATGGGTTCAAGCCTTTGTGGTGTAATGGTTAGTGTGCTCACATCAAATGAGGTAGATCATGGGTTCAAGCCTTTGTGTTGTAATGGTTAGTGTGCTCACATCAAATGAGGTAGATCATGGTTCAAGTCTTTGTGGTGTAATGGTTAGTGTGCTCACATCAAATGAGGTAGATCATGGGTTCAAGCCTCTGTGTTGTAATGGTTAGTGTGCTCACATCAAATGAGGTAGATCATGGGTTCAAGCCTTTGTGTTGTAATGGTTAGTGTGCTCACATCAAATGAGGTAGATCATGGGTTCAAGCCTTTGTGTTGTAATGGTTAGTGTGCTCACATCAAATGAGGTAGATCATGGGTTCAAGCCTTTGTGGTGTAATGGTTAGTGTGCTCACATCAAATGAGGTATATCATGGGTTCAAGCCTTTGTGTTGTAATGGTTAGTGTGCTCACATCAAATGAGGTAGATCATGGGTTCAAGCCTTTGTGTTGTAATGGTTAGTGTGCTCACATCAAATGAGGTAGATCATGGGTTCAGGTCTTTGTGTTGTAATGGTTAGTGTGCTCACATCAAATAAGGTAGATCATGGGTTCAAGCCTTTGTGGTGTAATGGTTAGTGTGCTCACATCAAATGAGGTATATCATGGGTTCAAGCCTTTGTGTTGTAATGGTTAGTGTGCTCACATCAAATGAGGTAGATCATGGGTTCAAGCCTTTGTGTTGTAATGGTTAGTGTGCTCACATCAAATGAGGTATATCATGGGTTCAAGCCTTTGTGTTGTAATGGTTAGTGTGCTCACATCAAATGAGGTAGATCATGGGTTCAAGCCTTTGTGTTGTAATGGTTAGTGTGCTCACATCAAATGAGGTAGATCATGGGTTCAAGCCTTTGTGGTGTAATGGTTAGTGTGCTCACATCAAATGAGGTATATCATGGGTTCAAGCCTTTGTGTTGTAATGGCTAGTGTGCTCACATCAAATGAGGTATATCATGGGTTCAAGCCTTTGTGTTGTAATGGTTAGTGTGCTCACATCAAATGAGGTATATCATGGGTTCAAGCCTTTGTGTTGTAATGGTTAGTGTGCTCACATCAAATGAGGTAGATCATGGGTTCAAGCCTTTGTGGTGTAATGGTTAGTGTGCTGACATCAAATGAGGTAGATCATGGGTTCAAGCCTTTGTGTTGTAATGGTTAGTGTGCTCACATCAAATGAGGTAGATCATGGGTTCAAGCCTTTGTGTTGTAATGGTTAGTGTGCTCACATCAAATGAGGTAGATCATGGGTTCAAGCCTTTGTGGTGTAATGGTTAGTGTGCTCACATCAAATGAGGTATATCATGAGTTCAAGCCTTTGTGTTGTAATGGTTAGTGTGCTCACATCAAATGAGGTAGATCATGGGTTCAAGCCTTTGTGTTGTAATGGTTAGTGTGCTCACATCAAATGAGGTAGATCATGGGTTCAAGCCTTTCTGGTGTAATGGTTAGTGTGCTCACATCAAATGAGGTAGATCATGGGTTCAAGCCTTTGTGTTGTAATGGTTAGTGTGCTCACATCAAATGAGGTAGATCATGGGTTCAAGCCTTTGTGTTGTAATGGTTAGTGTGCTCACATCAAATGAGGTAGATCATGGGTTCAAGCCTTTGTGGTGTAATGGTTAGTGTGCTCACATCAAATGAGGTAGATCATGGGTTCAAGCCTTTGTGTTGTAATGGTTAGTGTGCTCACATCAAATGAGGTAGATCATGGGTTCAAGCCTTTGTGGTGTAATGATTAGTGTGCTCACATCAAATGAGGTAGATCATGGGTTCAAGCCTTTGTGTTGTAATGGTTAGTGTGCTCACATCAAATGAGGTAGATCATGGGTTCAAGCCTTTGTGTTGTAATGGTTAGTGTACTCACATCAAATGAGGTATATCATGGGTTCAAGTCTTTGTGTTGTAATGGCTAGTGTGCTCACATCAAATAAGGTAGATCATGGGTTCAAGCCTTTGTGGTGTAATGGTTAGTGTGCTCACATCAAATGAGGTATATCATGGGTTCAAGCCTTTGTGTTGTAATGGTTAGTGTGCTCACATCAAATGAGGTAGATCATGGGTTCAAGCCTTTGTGTTGTAATGGTTAGTGTGCTCACATCAAATGAGGTAGATCATGGGTTCAAGCCTTTGTGTTGTAATGGTTAGTGTGCTCACATCAAATGAGGTATATCATGGGTTCAAGCCTTTGTGGTGTAATGGTTAGTGTGCTCACATCAAATGAGGTATATCATGGGTTCAAGCCTTTGTGTTGTAATGGTTAGTGTGCTCACATCAAATGAGGTAGATCATGGGTTCAAGCCTTTGTGTTGTAATGGTTAGTGTGCTCACATCAAATGAGGTATATCATGGGTTCAAGCCTTTGTGTTGTAATGGTTAGTGTGCTCACATCAAATGAGGTAGATCATGGGTTCAAGCCTTTGTGGTGTAATGGTTAGTGTGCTCACATCAAATGAGGTATATCATGGGTTCAAGCCTTTGTGTTGCAATGGTTAGTGTGCTCACATCAAATGAGGTAGATCATGGGTTCAAGCCTTTGTGTTGTAATGGTTAGTGTGCTCACATCAAATGAGGTATATCATGGGTTCAGGTCTTTGTGTTGTAATGGTTAGTGTGCTCACATCAAATGAGGTAGATCATGGGTTCAAGCCTTTGTGGTGTAATGGTTAGTGTGCTCACATCAAATGAGGTATATCATGGGTTCAAGCCTTTGTGTTGTAATGGTTAGTGTGCTCACATCAAATGAGGTATATCATGGCTTCAAGCCTTTGTGTTGTAATGGTTAGTGTGCTCACATCAAATGAGGTAGATCATGGGTTCAAGCCTTTGTGGTGTAATGGTTAGTGTGCTCACATCAAATGAGGTAGATCATGGGTTCAAGCCTTTGTGTTGTAATGGTTAGTATGCTCACATCAAATGAGGTATATCATGGGTTCATGTCTTTGTGTTGTAATGGTTAGTGTGCTCACATCAAATAAGGTAGATCATGGGTTCAAGCCTTTGTGGTGTAATGGTTAGTGTGCTCACATCAAATGAGGTATATCATGGGTTCAAGCCTTTGTGTTGTAATGGTTAGTGTGCTCACATCAAATGAGGTAGATCATGGGTTCAAGCCTTTGTGTTGTAATGGTTAGTGTGCTCACATCAAATGAGGTAGATGATGGGTTCAAGCCTTTGTGGTGTAATGGTTAGTGTGCTCACATCAAATGAGGTATATCATGGGTTCAAGCCTTTGTGTTGTAATGGCTAGTGTGCTCACATCAAATGAGGTATATCATGGGTTCAAGCCTTTGTGTTGTAATGGTTAGTGTGCTCACATCAAATGAGGTATATCATGGGTTCAAGCCTTTGTGTTGTAATGGTTAGTGTGCTCACATCAAATGAGGTAGATCATGGGTTCAAGCCTTTGTGGTGTAATGGTTAGTGTGCTGACATCAAATGAGGTAGATCATGGGTTCAAGCCTTTGTGTTGTAATGGTTAGTGTGCTCACATCAAATGAGGTATATCATGGGTTCAAGCCTTTGTGTTGTAATGGTTAGTGTGCTCACATCAAATGAGGTAGATCATGGGTTCAAGCCTTTGTGGTGTAATGGTTAGTGTGCTGACATCAAATGAGGTAGATCATGGGTTCAAGCCTTTGTGTTGTAATGGTTAGTGTGCTCACATCAAATGAGGTAGATCATGGGTTCAAGCCTTTGTGGTGTAATGGTTAGTGTGCTCACATCAAATGAGGTATATCATGGGTTCAAGCCTTTGTGGTGTAATGGTTAGTGTGCTCACATCAAATGAGGTATATCATGGGTTCAAGCCTTTGTGGTGTAATGGTTAGTGTGCTCACATCAAATGAGGTATATCATGGGTTCAAGCCTTTGTGGTGTAATGGTTAGTGTGCTCACATCAAATGAGGTAGATCATGGGTTCAAGCCTTTGTGGTGTAATGGTTAGTGTGCTGACATCAAATGAGGTAGATCATGGGTTCAAGCCTTTGTGTTGTAATGGTTAGTGTGCTCACATCAAATGAGGTATATCATGGGTTCAAGCCTTTGTGTTGTAATGGTTAGTGTGCTCACATCAAATGAGGTATATCATGGGTTCAAGCCTTTGTGTTGTAATGGTTAGTGTGCTCACATCAAATGAGGTAGATCATGGGTTCAAGCCTTTGTGGTGTAATGGTTAGTGTGCTGACATCAAATGAGGTAGATCATGGGTTCAAGCCTTTGTGTTGTAATGGTTAGTGTGCTCACATCAAATGAGGTATATCATGGGTTCAAGCCTTTGTGTTGTAATGGTTAGTGTACTCACATCAAATGAGGTAGATCATGGGTTCAAGCCTTTGTGGTGTAATGGTTAGTGTGCTCACATCAAATGAGGTATATCATGGGTTCAAGCCTTTGTGGTGTAATGGTTAGTGTGCTCACATCAAATGAGGTATATCATGGGTTCAAGCCTTTGTGGTGTAATGGTTAGTGTGCTCACATCAAATGAGGTATATCATGGGTTCAAGCCTTTGTGGTGTAATGGTTAGTGTGCTCACATCAAATGAGGTATATCATGGGTTCAAGCCTTTGTGTTGTAATGGTTAGTGTACTCACATCAAATGAGGTAGATCATGGGTTCAAGCCTTTGTGGTGTAATGGTTAGTGTGCTCACATCAAATGAGGTATATCATGGGTTCAAGCCTTTGTGGTGTAATGGTTAGTGTGCTCACATCAAATGAGGTATATCATGGGTTCAAGCCTTTGTGTTGTAATGGTTAGTGGACTCACATCAAATGAGGTAGATCATGGGTTCAAGCCTTTGTGGTGTAATGGTTAGTGTGCTCACATCAAATGAGGTAGATCATGGGTTCAAGCTTTTGTGGTGTAATGGTTAGTGTGCTCACATCAAATGAGGTAGATCATGGGTTCAAGCCTTTGTGTTGTAATGGTTAGTGTGCTCACATCAAATGAGGTAGATCATGGGTTCAAGCCTTTGTGGTGTAATGGTTAGTGTGCTCACATCAAATGAGGTATATCATGGGTTCAAGCCTTTGTGTTGTAATGGTTAGTGTACTCACATCAAATGAGGTAGATCATGGGTTCAAGCCTTTGTGGTGTAATGGTTAGTGTGCTCACATCAAATGAGGTATATCATGGGTTCAAGCCTTTGTGGTGTAATGGTTAGTGTGCTCACATCAAATGAGGTATATCATGGGTTCAAGCCTTTGTGGTGTAATGGTTAGTGTGCTCACATCAAATGAGGTATATCATGGGTTCAAGCCTTTGTGGTGTAATGGTTAGTGTGCTCACATCAAATGAGGTATATCATGGGTTCAAGCCTTTGTGTTGTAATGGTTAGTGTACTCACATCAAATGAGGTAGATCATGGGTTCAAGCCTTTGTGGTGTAATGGTTAGTGTGCTCACATCAAATGAGGTATATCATGGGTTCAAGCCTTTGTGGTGTAATGGTTAGTGTGCTCACATCAAATGAGGTATATCATGGGTTCAAGCCTTTGTGTTGTAATGGTTAGTGGACTCACATCAAATGAGGTAGATCATGGGTTCAAGCCTTTGTGGTGTAATGGTTAGTGTGCTCACATCAAATGAGGTAGATCATGGGTTCAAGCTTTTGTGGTGTAATGGTTAGTGTGCTCACATCAAATGAGGTAGATCATGGGTTCAAGCCTTTGTGTTGTAATGGTTAGTGTGCTCACATCAAATGAGGTAGATCATGGGTTCAAGCCTTTGTGGTGTAATGGTTAGTGTGCTCACATCAAATGAGGTATATCATGGGTTCAAGCCTTTGTGGTGTAATGGTTAGTGTGCTCACATCAAATGAGGTATATCATGGGTTCAAGCCTTTGTGTTGTAATGGTTAGTGTGCTCACATCAAATGAGGTATATCATGGGTTCAAGCCTTTGTGTTGTAATGGTTAGTGTGCTCACATCAAATGAGGTAGATCATGGGTTCAAGCCTTTGTGGTGTAATGGTTAGTGTGCTCACATCAAATGAGGTATATGATGGGTTCAAGCCTTTGTGTTGTAATGGTTAGTGTGCTCACATCAAATGAGGTAGATCATGGGTTCAAGCCTTTGTGTTGTAATGGTTAGTGTGCTCACATCAAATGAGGTATATCATGGGTTCAAGCCTTTGTGTTGTAATGGTTAGTGTGCTCACATCAAATGAGGTATATCATGGGTTCAAGCCTTTGTGGTGTAATGGTTAGTGTGCTCACATCAAATGAGGTAGATCATGGGTTCAAGCCTTTGTGTTGTAATGGTTAGTGTGCTCACATCAAATGAGGTATATCATGGGTTCAAGCCTTTGTGTTGTAATGGTTAGTGGACTCACATCAAATGAGGTAGATCATGGGTTCAAGCCTTTGTGATGTAATTGTTAGTGTGCTCACATCAAATGAGGTAGATCATGGGTTCAAGCCTTTGTGTTGTAATGGTTAGTGTGCTCACATCAAATGAGGTAGATCATGGGTTCAAGCCTTTGTGGTGTAATGGTTAGTGTGCTCACATCAAATGAGGTATAACATGGGTTCAAGCCTTTGTGTTGTAATGGTTAGTGTGCTCACATCAAATGAGGTATATCATGGGTTCAAGCCTTTGTGTTGTAATGGTTAGTGTGCTCACATCAAATGAGGTAGATCATGGGTTCAAGCCTTTGTGGTGTAATGGTTAGTGTGCTCACATCAAATGAGGTAGATCATGGGTTCAAGCCTTTGTGTTGTAATGGTTAGTGTGCTCACATCAAATGAGGTATATCATGGGTTCAAGCCTTTGTGGTGTAATGGTTAGTGTGCTCACATCAAATGAGGTATATCATGGGTTCAAGCCTTTGTGTTGTAATGGTTAGTGTGCTCACATCAAATGAGGTATATCATGGGTTCAAGCCTTTGTGGTGTAATGGTTAGTGTGCTCACATCAAATGAGGTATATCATGGGTTCAAGCCTTTGTGTTGTAATGGTTAGTGTGCTCACATCAAATGAGGTATATCATGGGTTCAAGCCTTTGTGGTGTAATGGTTAGTGTGCTCACATCAAATGAGGTAGATCATGGGTTCAAACCTTTGTGTTGTAATGATTAGTGTGTTCATATCAAATGAGGTAGATCATGGGTTCAAGCCTTTGTGTTGTAATGGTTAGTGTGCTCACATCAAATGAGGTAGATCATGGGTTCAAGCCTTTGTGGTGTAATGGTTAGTGTGCTCACATCAAATGAGGTAGATCATGGGTTCAAGCCTTTGTGTTGTAATGGTTAGTGTGCTCACATCAAATGAGGTAGATCATGGGTTCAAGCCTTTGTGGTGTAATGGTTAGTGTGCTCACATCAAATGAGGTAGATCATGGGTTCAAGTCTTTGTGTTGTAATGGTTAGTGTGCTCACATCAAATGAGGTATATCATGGGTTCAAGCCTTTGTGTTGTAATGGTTAGTGTGCTCACATCAAATGAGGTATATCATGGGTTCAAGCCTTTGTGTTGTAATGGTTAGTGTGCTCACATCAAATGAGGTAGATCATGGGTTCAAGCCTTTGTGGTGTAATGGTTAGTGTGCTCACATCAAATGAGGTAGATCATGGGTTCAAGCCTTTGTGTTGTAATGGTTAGTGTGCTCACATCAAATGAGGTAGATCATGGGTTCAAGCCTTTGTGGTGTAATGGTTAGTGTGCTCACATCAAATGAGGTAGATCATGGGTTCAAGCCTTTGTGGTGTAATGGTTAGTGTGCTCACATCAAATGAGGTATATCATGGGTTCAAGCCTTTGTGGTGTAATGGTTAGTGTGCTCACATCAAATGAGGTATATCATGGGTTCAAGCCTTTGTGTTGTAATGGTTAGTGTGCTCACATCAAATGAGATATATCATGGGTTCAAGCCTTTGTGTTGTAATGGTTAGTGTGCTCACATCAAATGAGGTAGATCATGGGTTCAAGCCTTTGTGGTGTAATGGTTAGTGTGCTCACATCAAATGAGGTAGATCATGGGTTCAAGCCTTTGTGTTGTAATGGTTAGTGTGCTCACATCAAATGAGGTAGATCATGGGTTCAAGCCTTTGTGTTGTAATGGTTAGTGTGCTCACATCAAATGAGGTATATCATGGGTTCAAGCCTTTGTGTTGTAATGGTTAGTGTGCTCACATCAAATGAGGTAGATCATGGGTTCAAGCCTTTGTGGTGTAATGGTTAGTGTGCTCACATCAAATGAGGTAGATCATGGGTTCAAGCCTTTGTGTTGTAATGGTTAGTGTGCTCACATCAAATGAGGTAGATCATGGGTTCAAGCCTTTGTGTTGTAATGGTTAGTGTGCTCACATCAAATGAGGTATATCATGGGTTCAAGCCTTTGTGTTGTAATGGTTAGTGTGCTCACATCAAATGAGGTAGATCATGGGTTCAAGCCTTTGTGGTGTAATGGTTAGTGTGCTCACATCAAATGAGGTAGATCATGGGTTCAAGCCTTTGTGTTGTAATGGTTAGTGTGCTCACATCAAATGAGGTATATCATGGGTTCAAGCCTTTGTGGTGTAATGGTTAGTGTGCTCACATCAAATGAGGTAGATCATGGGTTCAAGCCTTTGTGGTGTAATGGTTAGTGTGCTCACATCAAATGAGGTATATCATG